>GL501436.1:820582-892419 GCA_000149185.1 Mayetiola destructor
ACTAACACACACACACACACACACACACACACACACACACACACACACACACACACACACACACACACACACAGAGCATGTGTCGTTTATTTCCTTGCGAGAAAATCAAAGGGAGAAAAAACTTCACAGAAAGTGAATTCAGCCTTCATTAGAACATGCCTTTTTCACCTCTTTTCTGGGGATATTTTGGCTGTTATTTTTGTTGTCAATCCCAAAAGCCTTAAATGCATTTAAATTCAGCTTGTCATGAATTCATTTCAATAGAAGATTTTTTACTCTTTTTTCTCTCTCGGAAAATTTGATTTTGCTATGCCGTTGGAGCTGTTGTTCAGGAATCGGTAAAGAACCCTTGAAAATTCGATAATAAAAATGAAGTGCCATACGAGCGACATACAATTATAAACCATAAACTATATAGTTGAATGCTTTAGAAATCAAAACAAAAACAATATATATCAACATTCCTCTAAATCAACATAAACACAACACTAACAAACTGACAACTGACAACCAAAAATCATCTACACCAAAGTTTAACATATTTTACAGTAACATCAATGTTTCAGCGTTTCGTTTCACATCGATACATATCTGCAAACGAGAAAATAAACATTAACATTGACTAAAAACTATTGGTAATTTATAATTCGTTGAATGAGCCCAAAACCATTATTGTGATTATGATTTAATATTTTATAACCTAAACATTCCAAAACAGACGAATTACATATCAAAAATCCTCTATTCTCCATTATAATATTTGTGTTTTGTTTTACCGTTTGAGTAAAAACGAATTTCCAATTAAAAAATAAGCCATCGATCGGCGATGAATGTAAACAATTAAATACAAATTACACATTCAGTCGAATGTCATGCGATGATGTAGAATGTATATTGTGAAGTGTGGAGACAATCCCATTATGGTATTACATATTAAATGACGCACTCAAACATAACCATCCATTTATTGGATTAATATTATCATTGCGAACAGAAAATGTTCTTTACTTAAAATTAGCTGCTCTGTTGGCACTCAGCTTCCGTCTATCAATCACTCACAATTCCAAATATGTAAATTAGCTTTTAGATTAATCAATTCGTTTGAATAATGTGCAATAATTTCTAAATTATCAAAATTCAAACCATTTGAAATATTTGTTCGGCTATGCGGTCGATGGGCAGGCTGAAATGCCTTAAATGTTTGAACAACAGTCGATGTTATTTAATCGGCTAAATAAGTACATAGTTGAGCACATAAAACATGGACAACCATCAAGCGATTGAATCAATAATAATAATAATTAATTCCCACATTTTCAAAGATTTTGAATCTCTTCAAAAACGGTCTAAAACAATCATAACAAAGAACACTAACATAAAGGCATTTGAAAAAACATTAATTCAAAACTTTCATACTCACTGAAGAAAAAGAATTTGAAAAGAACTTTGTACCAAAGGCATTTGAAAAACATTAATTTTTTCGCATGAAAATTCTCTCCATTGGAATTCGAAATTCAAGCTTTTTTTAGCCTCATTAAAAACAATGCCTAAAATTATTACTATAGTAACCACTCTCATAATTATAATCGAACGAAGAGAAGAAGGTAGGTTGATTTAATGGATGAAATTCAACACCCCACCGATTGTTTTGTTGCATGAATTTTCCATTAAGAAATTAATATTTTGTCTTCAAAAACACTCTCTTTATTACACACTTTTTGACCACTTTGAATTTTCGGATGCACCTGATTTTACCGCCTAATCAATCATTCATCATCGCAGCATGGATTCATTCATTTATTCAAGCATCCCTTCCGGAAGAGTTATTCGGAAAGCAGAAAAATTATCTACCTATTATTACAAGCGAAACATAAGAACGAAATACAAAAATATTTTTTTATAAAAAACATAAATTAGTTGCGGCATGACGATTTTTATATCAAAATCCTTCGCTTGTGAATGCAAAAGACTTATCCCCAAACCGAAAACATTTTTTGTTTTGAATTATAATTAATAATTATTAATGAATTTAATCTCAAAATTAATTTGAAAGTTTCTTTCATCGCGCTGAAACTTCAGAAAGCTCCACAGAAGCTTTAATTTCAGAAATTGATTGAAATATCTCTGCACTCAACAGGCAATTGAATATATCTCGTACATACAACATTATTAGAGCTCATTCACAGTGAAATTTTTAGGCATTCCCATTCCCATTTTTTTCCCCGGAACTAAATCTTTTGTTGAATTCCAATACTTTTACAATGTTTCAACGAATAGGATTTTCCAGTTTTCAATTATGATAATTATAGTCTTCATTCAGCTCTTCAACATTCATTTATACATTGTACGAACATATGCTCATCAATCGTAGGGTTGAATGCTGGATGTACAATGTACGAGTATGGAAATGATTTTGCTCTAGAATTGAATCCTTTTTTTTTTTATTGAATCAATTAACCTAATTAGGAGCAAAAATCAAGTAATATTCTTGAGTCATCGTTTTTGAGTACGCCAAAAATATCCATTTCCCCATTCCCATATTAATTCGACATAATTTTCAATTTTTTAATTTTTAATGATGTTTTTTTGGTCATGCAGAGTGTTCCACTTAGCCAATGATTATTTATTATTATTTTAAATAAATAATGGATTGTGGATTGTATTTGGGACACTCTGCATACCATCGATCATCGGCTACTATCGATGATTGAAATAATTTACTAAATTAAATTGATAATAATCATTTGCAATTTATATTTATTTATTTCATTAAGTAATCAAAACATGTACAAAATATTTAAAAATATCAATAATAATAATCATAATCAAAAACACATAACTATATATATATATATATGTAACAGCATACTTGGCATGTACCTATTCGGTGGTAAGTTTTGTAAATTTACGGATGAATCTACTGGACAAGAAAGAGAATGCACTTGTCCCGAAATAATAAGCAAACATCCACACTGTGAATGCGATCGAAAACACTTTAACAACATTTTATGGGCAACTGTAACCGTATTTCAAGTAAGCATTTTGTTTTTTTTTTTCATAAAGAAAAAATGATAAAAAATTGATAGAAATTTTTTGCAAAAAAGAAAAAAAAACAAAATATCATTTAAAAATAAATAAATATAAAATAATCACAATTGAATCACTTGTTGATGGCTTCTCAGAATTGCAAGAAAAGCTTCACTTTGAATGTTGAATCAATGTTTTGTCACATGTTTTGTGAATGTCACGTGTCCTTTTGGAAATCTCTATTCATATCTTTCTACTTTCTACTTGCATTTATTTAATGGAAAAATGAACGCTATCCACAACATACTACACATTTGTTGCAGTCTATTCCACGTTTATAAATCTTCTTTTGACGAACCTCTGTTGAATCCTCTGCAATTTACGGTGCATATTTAAACGGTATATTTTGAGTCGTTTATGCAAATAAAAAAAAATGGATGAAAATGTTTTCCATCGCTGCATCAATAGCTGTCAGGTTCAGGCATGATAACAGTTTCAAAACTCGAAAAATTTCATCATTTCAAATACACAAAAAAAAAAAATTGTAAATATTTTCATTTTGCCCGTTTTCTTTTTACATTGACATTTTTTGCCAAAGGAAAACAAAATTGATGAAGAAGAAAAAAAAAAAAAAGAATAAAATGCATCCATTTCCGTTGCATGTTTCAATTAAGCCATCGATTTATGAAGAGACTTTTTCACGTTGTTCTTCCATTTTCTAGTGTTATGATGAGAAGTTTTTTTGAATAAATTCCATTAGCATTTCATTTTATATTGAACTTGTACATATATTTATATATACACACAACATTCTTAGCTTCTGTGTGTGTGAGACAAAGTTTGAAAAAAAAGAAAGAAAACACAATGGATGAGAAGGAAGAAAAAAAAGTTTTAAATCGTTTAGTCGATGAATTTATCGAACACGAAATAACAAAAAAAAAGCCACACGAAGTTCAAATAAATTGTAAATACATGTGCACCCCGAATGAGTGAACCTTCAAACTTTTCTGCAACGATAAAATGCTAAACCGACGACAATGAAAAACGAAACTTTATTATTATTATTATTGATGAACAAAAGCACATCTTTTCAAAATCGATACCTGTTGTTCAACAGGCTCTGCGACACAATGGTTCTCATAATTTTTGCAATTTTTCAATAGGAAAAAGTTCAAGATAGCGTTTTATCGTTGTAGATCGATCGTTGGATATGAATTAAATTGAACTTCAAGTAGATTAGCAAAAAACAAAAATAGTTTTTGCCCCATCATCGCATTTGTATATAAAAGTAAAAGGAACTCACCAGAGCACACTTTCAAATACACACGCACACACACCATATGAAAATTGACTTAACCACAATTCAAAAAGGAAAGCCTTCAGCCAAACACAATCACAATAACTTTCACTACAATGTCAAATCCAAATCACAAACTTCAATTCCCATTCCCTTTACTGGTATGGCGAATCCACATTCATTTCAAATGCAAAAAAAAAGGAAAGAAAACAAAAAATTTTGAAAACTTTTCCAATTAAAAATTTAGCACACTTTCAGTCAAGAAAATTGATTGATACAACAATGGAAAATCTAACGAATTTATTTTTTCCATCTGAATTCCGTGTCCGGGCACCTGTTTAACCTGTGCAACCTGGAACCATACAAAACGAAACGAAACGAAATACGCATAACAAAAACAAAAAAAAAACGAAATTCGAATTGAAATAGATTTTAACGCAAGAGGATTGGAATGTTGTTTTGTTTAATGGAATGGAGAAAACAAGTCACTGGGCTGCACTCTATTTCGTGGCATTGATGACATTCGGCAATTATGTGCTTTTCAACTTGCTTGTCGCTATTTTAGTTGAAGGTTTTAGCTCGGAGGTGAGTATCAAAATGTAAAACTGTACACATTTGATTTGAATTTTTGACTTCATCAATAAATAGCGAAATGAGAGACGAGAACGAGAGCAACGTGAACTTGTGAAGAAATTACGCGAAGAGCATGAAAATCTGAGCGATTTATTGTATGATGACTATCGCAGTGGCACGGATTCCATTAGTTCAAGTGATAACTTTCATGAAGTCCGAAGTAAATGGCATAGTGCGGAAGATGTACGAAGTCGAAAGGTGAATCATTCAAATTTAAATTTCAAAATAATTCCAATAAAATCAGAGGGAAAGAGAGAGAGAGAGAGAAAAACGTTAATGTTTCTTGATCCAAAGGCCCGAGGCCAGTCTCAAAAAGAACGCGACGAAAAACATCGGAGCAATAATCGTCAGGCACATGTTTATGCAAACGACACCATATCGGATAACGAACTATCGAAATCAAAACAAGGTATTGATGCAGACACGGATAAAATTGCCTTGGAAAGCAAACACTTTTGCATGGTAAGTATAAACAATGGATTATTGACACAATTCCATTTCAGCATATTTTATTTTGTGTCCAATATATTTGGAGCCAAATTTTGACATGAAATTTTAAACATTTTGAATTTCTAAATCGAATAGTCACCGTCAGCAAAAGACAGCAACCATGGTTCAGGACATCGTACACGTAATATGAATCCACCGATAATAACAACCACAGCTGCAACCCCACAAGACTCACCAATCACAACATTGGCCCATGGCATGACTTTTAGTGAATGGGAAAATAATTATTGTTTGAAACCGCCATCGGTTGTAGGCAGCGTGAAGGCATTAAATAATTTACTTTTGCCCGAACCACTTGCAATTAAACGAAAAATTGAAAATGCATCAATACGAAATGCGAACAATGCAACCACCACAATTGAATTGGAGCCGAAAGCATCCATGAGCAACATCAAAATGGACCAGCGATACAAAGATGCTGGAATGGAAAGCCGTATTAATGCCAATGAATACATGGACTCAAAAGCCACAAGAAAACATAGTGTCAAAAAGAGATCGAGCACCAAACGAAAAGCAAAATCAAATCATGATGCCGACTTATTGTTTAATGAACGAATCGATGCAATAAATGGTGCGGAAAATTCAAATAAACGAAATTCCATTAAACGCCGTCAAAACAATACCAAAAATACAAACAAAGTGACGCCAAACGATCAGCAAATATTCGATTCAAATGATTTGCATTGTTATGGAAATCCGGCATCGAATCAATATTTCGATTCGAATCAAACACAACGGTCACATGGACGTGGTTCGGTTGCTTATCGACGTCGAATATCAACAATAGATCCCCAAGGTCTTAAACGTTTGGCAAATTTAGATATTAAACAATTGGAAGAGCTTCGAATACGTGCATTACAACGTGATGGACGCCTACCACCAACCAATCAAAATCAATCTATTAAATCAGAGCCACCCATCGTGGTGCACAGTTTTATTCGTGAACCGATTAAATATACAACGGCCACATTAAAGAAACATTTGGAAAATTTTACCGAAGGTCGTGAAACATTTTCACTTTATATTTTTCCCGAAAGCAATCAATTTCGCGAAGCGTGCGATTGGTTTGTAACACAAAAATGGTTCGATAATGTTATTTTACTATTTATTGCTCTCAATTGTATTACATTGGCCATGGAACGACCAAATATACCGCCAAATTGTCCCGAACGTTATTTTTTATCGACGGCAAATTATATTTTTACATTTGTTTTTACGCTTGAGATGTTTGTTAAGGTAATTGGCCGAAGCCATCCATCATTTTGTGATCATTCGACAGACGAAAGAAAAACACACAAATCAATGCAATTTTTTTTTATTTTCTTTGCTTTTCTCGTTTCGTTATATGCAAATATAGGTTGTCGCAGCTGGAATGTTTTATGGTCCCAATGCATATTTCAATTGCGGTTGGAATATTATGGATGGTTCGTTGGTAACAATTTCAATAATCGATTTATTAATGTCGCTGCTAAGCGATTCAAGTCCTCGAATATTTGGTATTTTGCGTGTATTTCGTTTGTTGCGTTCATTGCGTCCGTTACGGGTTATTAATCGTGCGCCTGGATTAAAATTAGTGGTTCAAACATTATTGTCATCACTGCGACCCATCGGTAATATCGTTTTAATTTGTTGTACATTTTTCATAATATTCGGTATATTGGGCGTGCAACTGTTCAAAGGAACATTTTACTATTGCGAAGGAATTAATATCAAGCATGTGAAAAACAAAAGTGATTGTTTGGCCATACCCGGAAATGTTTGGATTAATCGTAAATATAATTTTGATGATTTGGGCAAAGCATTAATGTCTTTGTTTGTGCTGTCATCAAGGGACGGATGGGTAAATATTATGTATACTGGCCTCGATGCCGTCGGTGTTGACCAACAACCGATCGTCAATTTTAATGAATGGCGACTCTTGTATTTCATTGCGTTCATATTGTTGGTTGGGTTTTTTGTGTTGAACATGTTCGTTGGCGTTGTGGTGGAAAATTTCCATCGTTGTCGTGAGGAACAAGAAAAGGAAGAGAAAATCCGAAGAGCTGCTAAGCGTGCCGTTCAAATGGAAAAGAAACGTAAACGTAAGATTCATGACGCATTTGTTTTTTGTTGTAGGTTGTTATAGGACCATTATTACAATATTATGACCGTTAATAAAAAATTCCGAATTAAATTTCCATTTTCATTTTTTTTTTTGTTCATCCAATCGCCAAAAAGGCATGCACGAGCCACCATATTATACAAACTATTCACCGACACGATTATTCGTTCACAATGTCGTCACATCGAAATATTTTGATTTGGCTATAGCGGCCGTTATCGGTTTGAATGTTGTTACCATGGCCCTGGAATATTATATGATGCCCATCGCACTCGAGTATGCACTAAAGATTTTCAACTATTTCTTTACGGCCGTTTTTATACTTGAAGCGATTATGAAGCTGGTGGCACTTGGTGTTAAACTTTATTTGAAAGATAAATGGAATCAGCTGGATGTTGGAATTGTGATGTTGTCGGTGGTCGGCATTGTGCTAGAGGAATTGGAAACAAAAATTATCCCAATTAATCCAACGATAATTCGGGTGATGCGCGTTTTGCGAATTGCACGTGTTTTGAAATTATTGAAAATGGCCAAAGGAATTCGTGCGTTGCTTGATACGGTAATGCAGGCATTGCCACAAGTCGGCAACTTGGGATTGCTGTTTTTTCTGTTGTTTTTCATTTTTGCTGCATTAGGCGTTGAACTATTCGGTCGATTAGAGTGCTCTGATGAGAATCCATGCCAGGGTCTGGGCGAACATGCACATTTTGCTAATTTTGGTATGGCATTTTTGACGCTGTTCCGTGTTGCAACCGGTGAGTATTGCTCAAATTTTGCATGTTCATTCTAAATATGTTTCGTTTTGCTATCATTCCAAACATTGATTTTCGAATTTGGTTTTCTATTTTCATCTTATCACAAAGGTGACAACTGGAATGGCATAATGAAGGATACACTACGTGATTCATGCGATGACGAAGCGGATTGTGTGAAAAATTGCTGTGTCAGTTCCATTATTGCGCCGATTTTCTTTGTGATTTTTGTGTTGATGGCCCAGTTTGTGCTGGTCAATGTGGTGGTCGCCGTGCTAATGAAACACCTAGAAGAATCTCACAAACAAATCGAAGACGATGAACTCGATATGGAAGAATTGGAACGTGAAATGGTTCATGCGAAAATTTTCGAAGAAGAGCAAGCACTTTGTTTGCGTTTGGATAATAATAATGGAACATCTTCACAGCGATCGCCTATGCCAAAAGTTTTATCGCTGCCCGCGGATTTTACATACAATTCGCCAATATATGAATGTGGTTACAATGTAGCACGTCGTCCGACACTACAAACCTTTTATCGAGGCAGTCGATGCTCGGATTTTGGTACTTCATTAGAAAGTCGTGCTGAAATGGCCGAAATTGAATTGGATGAAATGAAACCAAAGGCGCGATCAAAACGGTATAGCATTGATAAAGGAGCAAATCGCCGTATGTCATCAACCTGTTCGCAAACAATGAACACCAAATCGAAATTCCAACGTGAGCGTTCGTTAGAAGAACGTCATCCAAAACCATCACAACGAGTCGATACCAAGCGATTTAGTGCCGAACAATTGAATTTGAGCGATTTGAAAACAACAAATTTCCTGCAGAAAGCGGATTTTAAGCAAATGGATAAAAGCATTCCGGCCAAATTGACCAATTCAAAGGATTCCATAATTATGACAACGGATCATGCTAAAACCACATTGTATCGACATTCATCACTTAAATATGATTATGGACATTCGTATCCATCGAATGCATTACATTTACTGCCAAAATCCCATTCAGTCAATCGATCGGGCAGTTGTAGACAATTATTTAAACAGCATGCCATGGATGAGGATGGCGATATTGATGAAAATTCATTGCTGTTGCCCGTTTTAAATAAATCACAACCACAATTAGATGTTAAAAATGGCAAGGAAACCAATCTATTCACCAAATCAAATAACGAAACCAATTGAATCGCATCACGATTTGGTGGATTCCAGGAATTTTTAAATTGTATTTTAACGAGAAAATGAAATAATTCAAAAACAAAAAACAAAACCTAGTTGTAAAGTCGAATGAGATCGGCAAATAAATGGTTATGAAAAAAAAAATCAAAGAAAAAATCGATATTCGGACTCTGTACGAAAATCAAACATATGAAAATAAAATTTTAAAATGATGGTATACAATTACAAAACGTACAAAATATACGAGCCTAGCGTGACTGGGATCCGGTGACCAAAGTCATTGGAGTTATTATTTGCGATGCACAACACAATTAATGACAATTACGTGATTGCCATAAAATTGAATATATTGAACACGAATTGAACAATTGATACAGCTGCTCTACACTCTACCAATCTACCTATCCATATACAATTGTACACAGTGTACAGTGTACATCCTAACTAGATCATTATTATATGTAGAAAATTTAAATATTTAAACATAAAAAAGAAACATAGATATAAAATATATGTAAACACAGGAATTTGATAAGCAATCTATTTATCTACTCTGTAAAGTTTCTTAGGGAAAAACAAACACTGGTTTCTATTAACTTCAATGTATGATGAACCGAAATTCCTCTAAATTCATTTCAATCGAGCGCCTAAAACTGGACCTCATTTCCGCGGTGTCCGATGGCCCTTTTACTTTGTTTTCCAATTTTAACAATTTTAAGCGTTTTTTTGTAAATAATATTTTATTTCGAATGGAATGGATAAATTGAGGAATATTTTTTGGTTTTGGTTCTTATGTATCTTCTTTCGAATTTCGAATTTCGAATTTCAAACGAATTAAAAAAAAAAGTCGTAATAATTATGAAAATCGAATTGAGAAATCAATAATAATGAGCCTTTCAGAACAATCATGGAAATAAATGTATTCTTTTGAAGTGTGCGTCTCCATCTAGGACCAGCGAATCATTCGAAAGGAATGATTTTTTTTCTTTTCAATGGGGACATTGCGGAAGCAATGAATAAAAAAAGCCCCATTCGTGGAGCCAATTCCATACACAAATGTTCCATTCTGTACAAATTCTAATAAAAATGCACGATAAGACAACATTTACCATATCCATATGAATGACAAATACCCAACAAACACATGCAATTAATGAACAATCATTATCTCGAAATAGAAACCACCAGAAAAGCTCTTGCAATAAAAGATTCACAATAACAACAACAAAACTTGATAAATATAAATATATATGTATATTGATGTTAGATTAACATTTACAATATACAACAACTAACCACTATACATGCGCACCCGATTTTAGTCCGAATTTACTTTTCGGAAAATTTTGAATATATTTGAGATGAGAGAAAATATTTACAAGAATAACACAATCCAGATACAGTAAAATAGGAACAAGAGAAATGAATCATTGCATGTTCCTGACTTTGAAATAGAAGAAGAATTTCGGTTATCTGTTTTTCTTTTCCTCCGCCTTTACTATGTATGATCTCTTTCCCACCCCATGTTATTGGAAAAAAAAAGAAAGCTTGAAAGCAATATTATACACACTACACACATAATATTATAAAAATGTATATGGAAACCAATTGCCGGATTCCTGTAGCTAAATCCATATATTATCAATATAAATATATTAATGCTGCTGCTTTGCCATTCTATGCGATTTAATGTTATGATGCTGATGATGAATATTGAATATTATTTATTAGTGTTTTATTGATGATGATGATGATGATGATGATGGTGAGGAGGAGGAGAAAGATATGTAGTCATAGACACATTTACTGTATGATAAATATGAACATTTAGAGAGAAAAAAGTTGTTTAATACACACATTTTATGCCTTCTTAACGAAAATAAAACAAAAATTATGAAAATATAAAAAAAAAGCACACACACACACACATCTATTGTCTCTTGCAGAGCAGCTATAACATTTAGCCATTTAGTTGTTACATAAAAATAGAAAAAATAAATAAATACTAATAATCAATTACATTGTAATTTTTAAGATGAAATTGTTTGAGAAAATTCTATTCAATCAAAACCAGCAAAAGAAGAAAGTATTAAATCTGGATACAAATAAAAGAATTATAATAATAATAGTCGACTATTTGAAAAAAAAAAAAACGACGAATTTTAGCGATGTAAATCTATGGAGAAAAAAATAATACCAATTGAGTAGCGGTGATATAAATAATACTTTATCTAAAAAAAAAAATGTACTTTTTAAGATGCCAATTGACGATGATGATGATATTATCAAACTACACAATTATTGATCTACAAACTACACTCTAGAGGTGTAAAACACTCAACAAAAATTCGAATGTCATTGAAATGTCGAAGACGCTGTTGTACGCTTTTAACACTTACCCGTATCCCTAATCTGTACATACTTATGCGAAATGATGAGGCATTGGATCGGTTTTCAATATTATTTGTTTCGTTTTGAAAGTATTTTTTTGTTCTTTCTGTTCATTTATCGAAATTTCTAGCCTAAAATTTAATGATGAATAAAAAAAGTGTGTCACATCTGCTCATTATTTCTTCCGAATCTACGTTTGCCAAATAAGATGCCTCAGTTTCTCAATTTTATTCCTATTTAAAAGCACAATAACCTGGATCAGGCTTCGAAAAACATTTAAGAAAAAAATCGCCTCCGATTCGCGAGAGCAGTAATAATAATAACGATTAATAATTCTTGGTTTGCTTTCGTGTGCAGGTGTGTCATTATATATGGGAAAAACCAATCGACACCGTTTGTTGAGAAACAGAATGGAAATTATATGAATATGACAAATAAACAATGAATTGTAAAAAAAAACGAAGATGAAATGAATAACACAATTAACAAACCAGCGAACAAATTTTAGACATTTATTGACAATCTTAATCTTGTGCCTTTCTTCTAATAACCAAACGAAAATGAATACACAATAGCAAAGAAAAATCAAATTCAATTATTTATGAACTATAAAATATTTACTAAATGGCTTTTGGCTTCTGGCTTCTGGCATTTCTTTTTCGAAGTCCTATTAACTACTATTATTTGTTCAAATTTACTTATCAAAATTCTCTCGAATTTCAGGATATTTAAAAAGAAGAAAATGATCATCGCTTCATCTTCCTCAGCTCTAAATAACTTTAAATTGCATTTTTTTTAAAAGAAATTCAAAAAATGCGCTCAATCATTTTTATTATAAAAATCATTTTTGTTTCTTATGCTTTCATTCAGATAATTCAGCAAAGGGCAGAATGGATCAAAATGTGCCGAATTAATAAGAGTCAAAGAATGGAAGAATGAAATAAAATGGCCTAAAATGTTAATTTTTTTTCTCTCTACAAATTACTTACATGAAATAAACTTGAATTTCTGTTGTCTGGTTTATTGAAAAATTACGTTTTTGTTGTATTGCTAGCCGCTGCTGTTTAAAATCAGTATCCGGCGGTCCATAAATAAATCTCTCATTTGCGGAAGAAAATTGATCAAAGATCTCGACTATTTTCATGCTTAAATTGAGTTTAAATATTCAAGCCCTGCTCACCACAAATAATGAGAAAGTAATTATATTTGAAGTCGATTGATTGATTGGAAATGAGAAAATAATCCGAATCAATAATATAAAAAACTATGGTGTATATTTCGTAGAGTTAAATAAATAATTTAGAAATTGAAAGAAATAAATAAAATAAAATTAAAACTGAAGCAAAAAATGATGAATACAAAAAAATAAAAACAACAAAAATTATATGAAATATTACTTGAAAAATTGAGTAACTTGTTGAAGTTTTATTTCGAAACTATTAAAAATCCCCCACATGAAGATCATCGATTCATGGACAATGGACACAATGTTGACACAAAGGAAATAAAGAGAAAGACACAATCGGATCTCGAGTTAACCACTACGAATTATTTTATTTATTTATTTATTTATTTATTTTATTAATAATCAAATATTTCCTATAGGTAAGAATATTGAATCTCCGTAATGAATTCCATTCGAATGCATTGTGGATATTCGTTTGTCTTACATGTCTTGAATTATATATATGATTCTTGTTTGAAAAGAAAACAATCATTGATCGAATACGTTTTGAAATCGGCGATAACTCTATAATTTCAATGCCAATGGTCTAACGTGCCATAGGTTTGGTGCCTTGTGCTTTGCATATATGTATATTCATATCATTATTATTGTAATAATTCTATAGGTAAATTCACTATTTGCAATATCATTGTCGTCATATAATAATTAATCTAATCCCATTTCATATTCCTTTTTTGCTTTTTATTATTTTATTCTTTTGCGATACTGAAAGCATATTGAAATTCTACTTGTTGGCTACGAATGCGGCTAATTGAATTAAAACACATTGCATATAATGTGTAAATATATGTTTGGATTATATTAATATTGATTTGGTGCGAATACTTTTGATTTACGTTATTCAATAATAATAATTTGATTAAGTAAGTTTAATTAGATCCACAATTTAGCCAATCGTTGCTGAAGATGACGGTAATCATAATAAGTCACACGTCGCACTCATACTATAAAAAGCACATCGAACGACCACAATCAACCTGAATGCGCTGAATGAAAGAGCAAAGTTTTTGCAATTCGCCTCAGTTGAATTTGAGAAAAACTTTGGAATTTGTTTCAATTGATTTGGTTGGAGGGGTGTCGATCCGTTATTTGTAGCTATTTTATCGTGATGGTTCCAATCGTTCAGTGCCACAAGGAAAATTTATTGCATGCAACGCGTCTTTAATAATAATAATAATAATTTTCGTTTATATGATTCTGAACGATGAACGTTTTCTTGTTTCTCGACAAAATTGTGCGCGAAGAAAATATTGGCTTTGGATATCGGTAATAGCGTCATTATCGGAAGCAATACGCGCTATTTTTCATCTTAATTAAGAAACTTATGTGCTTTGCACGCTTAAGATGCTGCTGCACACATTTTCCTTATTCTCTTTATCAATACATACCATCGTATTGAGTGTCGGCTCAGTGCCAATTTAATTTTGCAAACCAACCTACACCTTTCATTTCACAAAATGCTTATATCTCGAAATATGTTTTAAATATTGCTATTTAAATCGTTGTTTGTTGTGGTTTCAGTTTTCAATTAGGCTAAAAATAGTCACATGTCAAACCAATTCGATGATTGATCGAACGAATGAATGAATGAATTTTGTTTGGCTTTGGTGGACAAGGGACAAATAGATGGTAATTGGTGCGCACACATGCCAAATTCATTTATAATCGATTTGTTTTGAAATGCAAATATTTTCGTACAATTAATAGAAAATTGTCATTGGAAAATGCATAATGCAAAATGTTTTCGGATTCCTATTTTTGGGGAATAAATGGGGTCAAGTATTTAAATTTTTTTTTTTAATTCTCACTTAATATTTATATTTACAAAATACTGATTTAATATTTGTATTATTTCAATTCCCGAAGATTCAATTGCCCGCGGCTTCGGTTGATTCTTTCGTTCGGATGAGCCAGCATTTTGTGTATTTTCGTATAAGTTGCCGCGATGAACCGCATTGAATGTGTGTTGTTGTCCGATACATTTCCTTGTGAAAGTCCATTCGGTTGGCGGTCATCTGTTCGGGATGCAAGTAAACAAAAAAAAAAAAGAAGTAAAATTGTACTTTAAAATTATGTAAATCGTCAATTTTGATCGCTTGATTGGCCATTTTAAATTGAATCGAATAAATAATAATAAACCGTTTGTCGATTCATTTCTCTAGTCGAAAATTCAAGAATTCAAAATGAAATTGCTGTCTATGATACGAAATATAACGGGGAGAAAAAGTAAAAAAAAAACAAAAGAAATAAAGCGAGATCTTATCACCATTCAATTTAACAGTCCATTGCCGTTATTTTGGCGACATTCAACATTGTAATCACTTTTTCATGATGCAGTTCTCTTTCGTTTTCCTTTTCTTTTTGTCATAATCATTTGCATTTGCATTTTCTTTTTTTGGTTCATGTTTTGTTTGTCATGTCCTTTAGCAGTTGTAATCAATATTCATTCTCAGAGATGCATAGCACCATGAACCATGAACCATGAAAGCGCCTCATCGCCAAAAACAAAGCGAAAACCATTGAGTGACGAGTGTGAGACGAAAACAATGCCGAAAAATACATCATAAGAATAAAGCGAATCCTTCATATTCCAAAAACGAATTTGATTTCGATTCGATCAGAAAGATTTTTCGAATGAGGATTGCCGACGACGTCGCCACCACCACCACCACCACGATACAAAATAAAAGAGAAACGGAAAACTATCAAGTCTATTTCGATAGCACGACATTGTGTTTAATTCGTTCTCGCCAATTCGTGAACCGAAAAGTAGAAGAAGAAGAAGAAGAAGAAGAAGGAGAGAAAAAACAGTGAAAATGGATATGCTAAGGCTTTTGGTGAAATGCAGCCACACCAAAGTAAATGGTAAAGAGCAAAACGCGCTAAATTATTGCAGTAGGATAAAAATCATCATTGGTCGAATAACAGAAGAACTGCAGACGCATACACTGCACACACAATTTCAATATTTTTGTTAAATTACATCGACCGTAGCCAATGTAGATAGACATACCGACTACCCGACACTCTGAATATTGGGGCAAGGAGACACACAGTTCAGCCCATTCCAACAAAATTATTATTATTATTCTATACATATTTGTTTCATTTTTCCTCTTATTTTTCCATCCGTTTTTTTTCGTTTCTTTCTTCTTCTCTTTTTTGCCCTTGCCGATGCATTAGGCATCCGAACAAGAGACGTAAGATCAAATCCAACAACATCACCATTCAACCATCGGCAAGCAGCTAACAATGGACAAATATTACAAATTTGGAGTAACAACACAGAAGCAAAGCGGCAGCGACAGCGACAGCAACACCAGAACGAAAGAAAGAAAAAAAAAAATCATAATTTATTTATTGGAGTCGGGATTATTTCAATGGTTTTTTGTTCCGCATTGTCTGTTTGTTTTCGTTTTGGAAATGTTTTTATTTGTAGCTCAATTCGTCGTCATGTCCTTTGGCCCTGATAGTGACTGTATGATACAATAGTTGAATGTTGAATGCATGTCAGTATATTACAAGCATTTTCAATTCATATGGATAATGGGATTCATGGATGCAAAAACACTTCATATCAATAACGGAATTTTTCCAGGCATTCTTCATCCTTCCATTTTCTTCGCAGAGTTTTTTTTCTCCCTTTGTGTGTGTGTGTGTGTGTGTGTGTGTCACACATGAGGTTGTCGAGACTCCCGTTTCGGGCGCAGAATTTCATCATCAATAATAATATCATTGGCATATAAGAAATTCGGAAGCAATAAAATGTTCAACAAATTCATTTGAAAACATATTTCTAATTTGTGTGATTTTTCACATGCATCATCCATTTAAACGAATTTGTAAGTTTGTAGCATACCAAACATAATTCCATTTGCTCATACTCAGTCAGTATAGCTCTCAGTCAGCGAATCTTTCTAAAATGCAAACAAATAAAATAAAACAACGAATGAACGCAATAAAATATGATGCTGATGTACATATATTCTCAACTGAATTTATTCTCAACTGCTTTGCAACAAGATTTAAAGATTCCTTTTCAATCGCAAATCGCAATGGCAAAATGAAATATGAAAATAAGAGAATAAAATCACGGGTCGTAGTGGCGCGACTTATATCCACACTCGACATTTACAATACAAGGAAAATTACCACGTTCGGGCCGTTTTCCTTATTTGATTTTTAGCTACAATTTCTTCTTTTTTATTCGCGTGTAGGCCATAAGGAGATAGAGTAAGACGGACAATGGAACAAAAACTTGTTATTTTTATATCTTGTGGATTTTTTATTTTTTTTTTTGCTTTTTATTTTCATTCATTTCCAGTTTCTTTTCATTTTGATGTCGCGCCTCGCTAGTTTTATCGATGTTTTTTCCGCTTACATTTTTCCTATGTTTTTCGTTATTTTTCTCTCGCGAATATTGTTCGTAACTAACATAACGTTGTTTGTCGGTTACATTTATCGGCGCATTGCAATATCCGACAATATGATCAGATGATTTGAATTGGTGAATGAATGGTGGCGAACGACAACATTGGCTAAGCGCTAAATCGTTATTCGCACACTCTATTCCATTCCAATCTTTCAAATTTCGTTTCTCAGTTTTTGGTTTTGAATTTTTGGGTGTCCTCCGACAACTATTTGCTATTTAGGACGTAAATTTTATTTTATGCAAATTGATAAAATATGTAAATCGAAATTTACAGAACTCTTGAATACAAAGAACACACAACTTTTTTTTTCTTGGCACATTTTACATTCAGACCAACCAACGAAAAATGAAAGATTCACATTCATTTGAAACGCGTGATTATGAATAAAAGCATTTTTCCTTTTGATTTCGGATTTTTTGTTTTATTTTTTATTTTTATTTTCATGCATTCGTTCGTTGTTCATAGGGAATATCCGTTACATAACAAGGAATTATCGCTCACTTTAACGGTTTCCTCACCGAACAAGACAAACATTCATCTCTTTTACGTCTTTTCAATGCTTTTTTCGCTTTTTGCATTTTTCTTTTCGACTTCTAGTCTTCGTTGCGGAAAATGAAAAAAAAAAACAATTTATCTTTTCATTTGTTTTAACATGTATCTACTGATCGTAAGTATGTTGGAAACAAAATAACCGCGTGATTGTGAATGACTACTTGTTTAATGCTCCGTATGTCGCATTTCATATGAGATTTAAAACGAATAAGGAAAAGAAAGAAAAAAACTGCCGAAGAAACTAGAAACGGAAGAAAAACTTTTGTAACGGCAATTTTGAAATATGTATTTGAGCAGTTGAACAAGAGCAAACACACAACAACACCAACCAATAGAGAAAAACGAATAAAAAACGAAAAAGAAAAAAGGAGAATGATGAATGACGAAGAATAGAAGAAGATCTGCATCGTTTTATTTGAGTATTTTGTGGCGTAACGAAAACATATTTTTGCCATAAAAAAAAAGACATTTCAACTGAAAAATTTATGACAAAACGCATGAACAAGTCGCCGACACACAAATCTCAATGTAAAAACACACTCACATTTAGTCATTCATTCGATGCTTTGCCAGTGCCGTTACCGTTGCCTTCGGCTTCGACTTTTTCATTGAGCCACCAGCTTTCTTAATAGAATCGTACATTGATGACAACATTAAAACTTTTCAGATTATTATCTATACGTTTTGCGTCAAATTAAAATACATTTAAATGCTAATTTCGAATACGATTCAAATGAAACAAAGTTTTTTCTTTTTTTTTTTTTCATTTTTTGATTCACGCTTTTTGTTCAAAATTAATATTATTACAAAGAATTACGAATAATCTTACCTTGTCACTTATTAGTTGGATCTTCGAAGATTTAATGGGAAACATTCGGTTTTTTCACTATTTTATTATAAGAGTTAATTAATCACCATTATTATTATTGTGGTTGTTGTTGTCGTTTTTTTTACAGAGAAATATATTAATTTTTCTATTTCGTTGATTATTATTTATTATTTATTGGCGAGTATTTTCTAAATATAATTGAGATTAAATTGAATTTTGTTGAGTATTTTAAAGTATTGCTTGTTCATCATTAATAATTATTATTGTTTATTTATTTTTATTCATTTATCGTCGATTACGTATGATGGTTTGTAGAGGGTTCGGGTATTTGGAATAATATTTTTTACTGGATTCTTTCTAAAGAAATCAACCGAATTGTAACAAAAAAATAAATGATTTTTATTTTAATTTTTCAGAAAAATTATACTTAAATATTAAATTTTTTCTTTCATAATTAATTAGAATTCGACGCACATTTAAAAGATAAAATTCCTCACTATTGCACAGTCAAAAGCGTCCATAGCGGCTGAAACTCAACTCGATTGGCTGTTGTCTGATTGAAATATGAACGTTAACTGAATACCCAAAATTTAAAAATGCGTAAACGAAAAACGGCAGGCCAAATTGGGAAACATTGCGTTCTATGATCTGGCGAGATGAGAAATAATTTTGAAATAAATAAATGGCGATGAACGATGAAAATGAAGCCAAAAACTCAAATCATTGACAAGGTATTTGGTTTCGTTCGCCAAACGGATCAACACCATTTGCCAAAAGTAACGCCGTTGTCATCGTTTCTATTTTCACTTCTTGAGGCCGTTGTATGTATATGCCTTTACTTTCCCAATTCCCTCTTTTATCCTATTCTTGCTTCTTTCCTTCGTTTGCTTCATTTGTTCATTTTTTGCATTCTCATTCTATTTCACACTGTCGGATTTGATTCGTGGCCAGAGAATTTTGAATTTGTTCTTCGGTTTATTTGGCCATTCCTTTGACACAAACAATTTTTTGGGTATTAGCCAGTTGGATACGCTTTAATTTAAGTCAACATTGTCAATGCTGTTCTCGCTGTCATCATTTCAAGTTTTATCGAACGAATTTGTTGTTTTTTATTTCTTTCTTTTTTCTCAATGAAATTGTGGATCAATGTACCGGTTTCCTTTCATTGGCGAACCACTTGAGTTTATTTCAATTGGATTCAATCAGATCGTTTGATTTTTAATGCTTTTTTTTGAATAATTGGTTATGCCTCCGCAGACAGCTTGGAGACTGCTCAATTCATTATTATGTAATGCAATTTTGAAAATGAATCAGTTGAAGGCGCTGAACGATCGAAAGTTTGACTAACAAATAATGCGGATGCCGTTTCGTAAGTTTTCGTGATTTGAATTCAAAAAAAAAAAACATCATCATTTGGCTTTTGATGCGCTTTCGTTTATTTCGGTGCCAATTGAATCGACAAAACAAAAGGAAAAATTTGAATGCGATTCAAAAATGTGCACGCATTCTTAACGATCAAATGATGTTGACTTTTGCTTTGCGTTCCAATTGTTCTCGTTTAATTTGCACGCGAATTTTCTGCGAGAGAAAGTGTGCGACGACAATGAAATTTAGAGAATAATTTTAAAAAAAATTAACGTCTTAATGCAGTTTGAACAAAGTTTGAACCGTTTGTAAAATAATTCTTTCACCAAAAATGTCTATAGCGACACACAATCATTGCCCGAAGGCAAGATTGGTGCGCGTGTTTTGTGTGCCAGAATCCACACAATACTGTGTGATGCCAAACATGAGACCACTGGCTCAACTCCAACAAAACTGAAAATCTGTGAAAATATTTCGCATCGAAATAGATTCGCAC
Source organism: Mayetiola destructor (assembly GCA_000149185.1). Lineage (NCBI taxonomy): Eukaryota > Metazoa > Arthropoda > Insecta > Diptera > Cecidomyiidae > Mayetiola > Mayetiola destructor. The sequence goes on from GL501436.1 coordinate 841,399, forward strand.
CCATACAGCCGTTTTGCCAGTTGGTCGTTTTGGTTCTATTATATTTTTGTTTTTCAATCAGTTATCACATATACACACATTGGTTTTTGGCTGGCGATTTCGAATATTCGAAAATATGAATCGGTTAAGATTTTGCCTTTGTGACCGAAACGGAGTAGATGAGAGGCAATAGTATGCATTACAAATATAAGTATATTATACATTATACATTATACATAGACAAACACAGAATATAATTTTGCATTGAATTCCTTCAATGTATAAACATAGTAGTAAGTAGTTAAGCGACAGCCTGACTTTTTTATTCTTCATTTGGTTTGGGCAGGAGAACGATTGCAATAATAGCAACAACAGCAACAAAACGAACGAACGAAAAAAGGCTGGCAAGTGAAGCTGAATACAACACACTATAGTCGCAGCCCCACTGTATTTACGAAATATAAAGTACGATGTTCAAAAACATGTGCCATTGGTCTTGGTCCTGAGTCGAACAATATCAACGGCTCCACAATGTAATGATGTGTATGCGTATACAAGCCCACCAGAACCAATTGCCAAAATGATAATAGTGCGCGCGAAATGAATCGAATGGAATTTGTTCTCATTTTCATAATCGTATCTATATTCCGCATATAGAATATACAGAAGGTTCATCGCTTTTATATTTTGTTTCGGCACTCCAACAAATATTCACTAAATACACTGCCACAATTAACTCGGTGGTAGAGCTAGATTAAGTAATGAAATCGTTTTTTATAGCTCTGGTCGCGGATAGGACTTGAAAAATATTTTCAATCATCTATCTAAAATTATTATTTACAACAACAACAGTCGTTGGCTCCTGTTTGAAACGATAATGACAAGATAGTTTTCGATTCGTACTGGATTCACCGGTACAGTATGCTAAACAATAAATTTTTGAATAGAATATTCAGATCTTCATTTGTCATAACACATATATTCGTAATTCACGAATTTAAAACTAAATATTCCTCTAAAAATAATGTTGGTTAGCAAGAAAAAATGGTTGTTTTTAATGAAAAAAATTCTCTTATTGCGAAATAAATTGTCTATTTCTAACCACAACACGTTATTGAAACGTGTTTCAATACTTCCATAAACATCGATTTCATAATATGTGTGCAGCGTTACATTGTTTTGGATTATTGAGAAACGCTTCGAATTCATATTACACATTGGATAGAAGTGACGTTCTAACATTAGCTATAATTTGAAGACGCAACTTAATTATACATTATACAGAAGATCATTAAATTTTTTATTCCAATCGTAAGTTCGAATATAGATTCTCATTATTGTTGAAAAGAATGAACAAAAAATAAATGAGAATTATTTTCATACTGAACCATCTGTTTAAATTTTCGGCACCAGACAAAATATCGAATATAAATGTAATGAACCAAGCAGTGTCACCAATATTATATTAAAAACTCAAGTAATAACACATCATAATTTTTGTTTTCAAGTTCAAAACATAATTTACGATGGAATTGAAATTTTTAATTTTCCTATTCTTCATTTTGCCGTATATTGTAAGTATTGTGTTCATTTGAAATGTTAGACATTAAATGATTTTTGTATTTCCAAAAATATCCATAAATGTCCATCATTTCGATAGATTTGCTATTTAGGAATTCCGAAAAAAGAGCCGAAAAAATTTGCCAAAGAAGTGGAACAAATAGAGAAATACTACGCCGAAACGGAGATTGTTGAAGGCATCTTAAAATTAAGCAAATTGGGTTTTCTGGGCGAAGGAAATTATGCATTCGTTTATGCAGGTTTATTTAACACAATTCATGTCCTTCAAATTTCGAGATTCAAATTATTTTCGTTTCCATTTCAGGGAAATTCATAGAAAAAGATCTTTCGGAAGTTCCGGTAGCAATCAAATTCTTCCCAAAAAACAGTACCATACCCGCTGGTATAGAATTTGAAATGTATGAAGAATTGGATGCATATCAAAATCCACGAGCAGAAGAATTTGGGATTCCAAATGTTTATTATCATGGTGAATGGGGGTTCCTCCATTATGGTGAATGGAATTCCTATACATTGACAGCTATGACAAAGCTTGATCATAGCCTTGCTGATATTCAGGATCAAGAAAAAAACCTGAAAATACAAATAATTTATCCAATCGATATGATGATTTTATTCAGACATTTCGTGAGTTTTTATGATATATTTGAAAAATTTAAAAAGACGAAAGTTTGAAATTATTTTCATTGTTGCATTCATGTAGGTTATTCAATCAGAGTATATGTATGATCATCGAATAAGCCATGGCTTCGTTAATGCTAACAACTTCATGTTCCGGTTTAATCAAAGTTTTGTAACAGGTAAGCTCTCAACGAATCTTATAATTCGCAATGAAAAAATCGAATCATTCTTTCAGATTTCAATAACAGTAGTATGATATCGATAGACCAGGAAACAGTTAAGCCGACGCACGATGAATGGAAACATTTTATTTATACGGTTATGGAGCATTATGGCATTGGATCTGAAACGAGCTGGGCTGCATATAAGCCTAAAGTTATAAAACGAAAATTGGATGAAGATTTGTTGGAGGTTATAATTAAGTTTGGTGACGAAGCATTTCAGGATGTAAAAGATTCTCCGGATTACAAAACTGTGGGAAAATTTATCGATATAAAAATCGATGAAATGCGTGGTGGTTATTCAAAAGTTCGTCCTACATTTTCGTGGCTGTATTGAGACCAAATATGTTAATAACGAAAATGTTGAAATAAAATAAAAATATTTAAAAATACAAAAAAATGATGTATATCAATCCTGGGGATCCATCAAACTCACAAAAAACCATTTCGAGATTCTAGGAACAAACCACACAACAGATCAATTTTGTTTTGTTGCAGCAATTGCAACAGAAAAGAACTGAATAAAAATGCTTTGTTAGCTTTTGGCCCCTCAATTGGATTGAAAATGACAAGATAGAATTCGATTCATCCTTGATTCGAACAATAAATGTAAATATTTTGAATAAAATATTCAGATTTTTACTCGTTGGTCGCAACCAAATATTCCTCTAAAATGAAGTTGGTTTAGCGAAACAGATGATCGCTTTTGTTGGAAAAAGGATTCTCTTATTGCGAAATAGATTGCGTATTTCAAACCAAAACCCAAAACTACTACATTATACATTCATCGTAAATTCGAATATGAATTGTCATTATTTTTGCAAAACGCGTTACTCTAAGCGAACTCTGAAAAATAAAAAAAAATAAATAAATGAGAAATAGTTACATACTGAACCATCTGTTTAAATTTCTGGTAACAGCCAAAATATCGTCTATAGACGTAATGAACCAAGCAGTGTCACCAGTGGTGACTCACCACATATTATTCTGAAAGTTCAAGCAATAGCTCATCATAGTTTTTGTTTTCAAGTCTAAATAATCGACGATGGAATTGAAGTGTTTAATTTTTCTATTCGTCACTTTGCCGTATATTGTAAGTATTGTGTTGAGTGTTAATACGAAATGTTAGACATCAAATGATTTTTGTATTCCCAAAAATATTCTGAAATGTTCATCATTTCGAAAGATTTACGGTGTGGAACCTGCGAGTTGGCTTGTCGAAGAAATGAAACCACTAAAAGAAAAACAAATGAAGATTATCTGAAGATGGTTTTATGAGCGCCGAAGGAATGGGATTCGTTTATGCAGGTTTATTCAAAGCAATTCATCAACTGTCAATTATCTGAAGATGGTTTTATGAGCGCCGAAGGAATGGGATTCGTTTATGCAGGTTTATTCAAAGCAATTCATCAACTGTCAAATTTTTAGTTACATTTTGGCAAGTTTATTGACAAATGCCAATTAACCGCTCTACTACGAGCCTGTGTAACTAAATGATTTTCAATATTTTTTGCTGTGTATATTTTCATGGCTATTGAATTAAGATCAATTATGTAAATGACGAAAATGTCAAAATATAATGAAAGCATTCAAAAAACTACAAAAGAAATGATCGTTATCAATTCTGGGAATCCACCAAACTCAAAAAAACCATTTGCAATGGGCCTCTATTTGGAAAGATGACCGCAAGATAGGATTCGATTTGTTCTGGATTCACCTCTGCAGTATGCCAAACAATAAATATAAACATTTTGAATTCAATATGCAAATCTTCACTCGTCATCTCAGTTATATTTTTCGAATTAGAAACCGAATATTCGTCTAAAATAAAGTTGGTTTAGCGAAACAGATGGTTGTTTTTGATAAAAAAAAAAGTTCTCTTATCACGAAATAAATTGTGTATTTCAAACCAAAACTACTTCATTATACATTGAATTTCATTCCCAATCGTAGGTTCGAATATGAATTTTCATTTCTAATTATTATTTTTGCTAAAACGCGTTATTAAGCGCACTCCGAAAAGAATAAACAGAAAATAAATGAGAATCATTTGTTTGAATATTGTCTGGGTTGAAAATAAATGAAGTTTACGTGGGAAGTTCCACTGGGAACTCGTGCAGCGTACATGATAAGTTACGACGGCATACAAGCATACCTGACGATAAGGGCGGCATTACGTACCGCACATTTAATATCAAGCGCTTCTACCGAGTCTGACATGGCAGTGTATAGTGTATATAGTATATAGTATATATATTAGGGGTGTTCGTTTTTTTAGATATCGCTCTAGGATCGAGCTGGCTCATCAAATAACCTCTTAAGAATGGCTAGTAGATTCGAAATCGAAAATAAAATCGCTATGTTTAATGGGAATTAGACTATTGCCAGAGCACCTAGAATCGTATGAAAAATCCAAAAAATTATCATTTTTGGCCTATTTTTGGATTTTTCATACGATTTTAGGTGCTCTGGCGATAGTCTAATTCCCATTAAATATAGCGATTTTATTTTGGATTTCGAATCTACTAGCCATTCTTAAGAGGTTATTTGATGAGCCAGCTTTTTTTAGAAAAAAAACGAACACCCCTAATATATGTATATGTAGCATGGCGATTTTATAAATTAATATTTCACAACAAGCAATGCATCTTCGAATTTCTATTCACAAACCAAATGAAATGACGATTTTTCATTTCTTTGTATTCTTTTTGATGGATATGTTTGTGGTTGTTGTTGCGTTAATCTATTTGCACAAATAAACGTGTCGCCAACTAAAATATTTAACACATATTTATTTATGGCATTTACATTGTAAAACAAAAAACATTGAAATTTAACAATTTCAACAAGATAGTGTTTGCGGTAGCGGCCACACATTAGATTGTAAATCAAATTAACTGACTTCAAAATTCAAAATAATATTGCAAATAAGTTTATTTTTGTCATTTCACAATTAAAGCAATGCAATTAATTGATGAACTTTAGTGAATTGTCGGTTTTTAGTGAAGTTGAGTAATTGAAATATAGAAAAATTCTGGTTCGAAAATAGGTTTGCTGAACACCAAACATTCAACGGTTCCGGTATGAATGCCCCATAAATAAATACTTTTAATCGGAAAATTTCATTTATAAATAGTCATCACTGATGCGCTTAGAATGCGGACGTAGTATTCAAATTTTCGAGAAAAAACAAAAAACCGTCAAATCTTGAACAACAATTAATGATGCCGAACGTTTAGCCATCGCTAAATCAGTATCATTATGAAATGAATCGTTGCATTTTTTTTCTCTCGATTCATAATCATTCCTAACTCGTGTCTTTTTCCTTTTCATTTTACCGGTTTTTATTCTATCTGTTGTTTTTCGAAGACGCTATCGATCTGAAATTTCCACCAGAATATAAAATTAATATTCTCGAATATTATCACATGTTTTTTCAGTGAAACATTCTTCATTTGCCTATTCTGTTCAATGAAGAAAAGTATTTTTGTTAATTATACATCATTATTATTTTTCGTCTGGAGATTGACAAATTTTTGCAATAACAATTTTTAATCATCTTGTCACATTTATGATGAAACCGAAACGAAATGAATTATTGATTCGTTTATTTGAATAAACATTTCTCTGCATCGTTAAAAACCTATATAAATTGCATCTGAAAGCAATTCAACTTTGAACGTCTTGTTACCTCAACTGAACCAGTCCAAAAGGGAATCTACTGCAGGATGTATTCACAGATAATTGGAATATTGGTAATCCTGTCGATGGAGCCACTTGCTACAATGTCGACATCACCCAATGAATCAACATCTTCTCAAGCGGCAGATGATGATAGAGACTACCGGAACAAAATAGGCATGGTTTGTTCTTATAACTTAAGGTTCGTGTAAAGTGCATTGCAAACGCCAAATCCAAAATATTTTATTTAAACAAAAGTGTTTGCAATTTTATCGTCAGCAATTCGTTTGATCATTATTTTATGGAAATTGGAGAGGATGTTCGCATCGATTCTGTTTTGGAAAGATTTGGAACGAATAAAAAAGTTATATTCTTTATCGCTGGATATGGTAAAAATGTGCATTCGGATGACGGTGCTGATAATAATTATAGTGGGTTCCCTTGCCTATTGCCATTCCTAACAACTAAATCATTATGATAATAATTCTTTTTATGGTTTCCAGAATTTGAGTTTGAATGGTTCAAATCATTCACGCGTGGTATGTTAATGTGTTCTCTGCTCGTTTATTTTTATTTTTTGTTTCATAAATGATTGTAACATTTGCTGTTTGTTTAGGTTTGCTTAAAGATGAAAATACGATTGCATGCGCATTCGATTTCAATCGCTTAGAAAAAATGGGTCCGGCCTGTATGATCGCATGTTACTGGAATACAGTCAATAGACGAGTGCCTTTTGCGGCTAAAATGATTAAGAAAGTTGCGGCTGAAATGTTCACGAAAAATGTTTTTACCACATTTGAAAATTTTGAACTCATTGGATTCAGCTTGGGTATGTATGTTGTGTTTGTGTATTAAAAAAAGTTCAGCTCATCCTAATTTTTGTACATCATTCAATTTAACTTACAAAAGGTGCGCATGTTGCTGGCCTAACAGCACGAAGGATCAAATTAGAAATGGGAATAGAAGTTCCAAGAATCTTCGGTAAATTCAAATATTTTATACGGAAATTGCTATTATTGTTGTATTTAAATTTTCGGATAATAATTTGTGAACAGCTCTTGATCCATCCAAGCGAATTCTTAACAAATGCTCAAACAAACAAATACAAAAAACCGATGCCAAATATATTCAAGCTATTTTAACGTCACGACTCGGTGAACCAAAATGTGATGTTCATTGTAAAGTATTTATCGGTGATGGTGCCATTCAATCGGGATGTGAGGAAATGCCTTTGGAAATTCTACAGAATATCTGTAGCCATAATTATGTCACCGATCTTTATAAACAGATCGCTAAACAAGAATTAACATTGATCGCCTACAAAGATCCCGATGAAAATGTTGGTGTTCGGAATGTACCCAATCAAATGACTGTTGGCCATCATTCGAATGAAAATGCATGCGGTGTATTTTATGCAAACATTGATAATAGCGAAGTAAAAAAACCAAGACACACGGACCAAAAGAGTTGTTGTTGTTGTTGATCACTGGTCACACAACCAATTAACAAAAACATTCCGTTTTGATTGATATTCATTTTTTCTTTTCATTTGCTAAATAAACGATATTCATAAAAGTATTTTTGTATTTACTGGTTTTATTTTTCTATTTTTAAAATCGTTCGATGATACTCGACGACACTTTAATTACATGGTCTCATTATTTTCATTCGTGTCACTGACTAAATAAAATTCTGAAATTATCGAAATCGATCATATTTACCTGCTGATCCAGAAATAACCCACACGTGCCTATTGAATAAACAAAGAAAAAATGTAATTTTAAAACTATTATTATCTTCATATCCACCGAAAAATACATCAATTGTATTTGTTATTGCTTGAAATGAAAAATTTTAACTTTAGAATACAAATGATAGGGTGATTTTAGGTATAAATGTAACAAGTGCGTAAATTTCGTATTTTCGCAATATTGTTAGTCAAAGAAAAGAGCTTCAATAATACTTTTTGATAATTCATTTTTGTCTGAAATTTGAAGACATACCAAATTCATTCGCTATACTTATTTACGTAATGTTTTAGTTTATTTAAATCGCACCCCAATTTTATAGCTGACTAAACGTTTTAATACTTTGACTAAACAAGTTCGAAAAAAGTTTGTGTTACACGATGTATTTTCGGCTAATCGGAATATTGGTGATCACTTCAATGAAGTCACTTGCCATGCAACATGATACTGCATCCGGTGCATCATCTTCTGCGTCAGCTCCAAGAGATTACACAAAAATAGGCATGTTTTGTGCATATAACCAAGGGTTTGTACACAATGAGCTCAGCAATTATCAATATTTTTAAGCTATTAAATAATTTATTTTTTTATTTTTTTTCAAATTATCAGGAATGAAAATGATACCTTATTCATGGAAATCGGTGAGAATGATAGCATAACTAGTGCTTTGCAAAAATTTGGAGTGAATAAAAGAGTTATTTTCTACGTTACTGGTTACGGTGACGATATGAATCCACAGTTTGAAAAGAAGATGGGTGAGTTTTCCAATGATACGCGCGTTACGAAATGAGACATACCTAATATGTATTCATTTTTGATTTTAAAAATATTTCTTTATGGTATAAAGGTTCTTCGTTTGGATACTTTCAACGTTTCACCTATAGTTTCATTCGTAATCAACCAGATACGATCGCATGCGCATTCGATTACAATCTCAAAGATTATAGGAATGCTTGCTGGTTTCTTGGATGTTTCTTCAATACAGTCAAAAGTCGTATACCTTTTGCGGCTAGAATGATCAAAAAAGTTGCGGCTGAAATGTTTGTAAACCACGTCTTCACCACATTTAAAAATTTCGAACTAATTGGATTTAGCATGGGTTAGACATTTCTCTACATTATTTTAAAATCTTTTTTTTTTTGCAATTAATTTTTTTTCTTCTACGAAAATAGGGGCTCATATAGCTGGCCTGACAGCCAGATTTATCAAAAGTGAAATGGAAAAGGATGTTCTAAGAATTTTTGGTAAATTCAAATGTTTCATTCGAGAAATTTCAATTCCAATTACTAAGCAAATTCACAAACAATTTTATATATTTTCGTAAAGCTCTAGATCCATCGATGGGAATTTACAAAATAGAAAACCAGTTAAAAAAAAGCGATGCAAAATATATTCAAGCCATTTTAACGTCTTCACTTGGTCAGTCAGATCTCGATGTTCATTGTAAAATATTCTTTAATGATGGTGCTATTCAACCGGGATGTGAAGAACGGCTACCCGGTTACCGACAACACTGTAGCCATATCTATGCTTTTTTATTCTATAGAAATATCATTGACAAAACATCAGAATTGATCGCCTACAAACTTCCTGAAGCAAATGAAGAAGTCTCAAATGTACCAGATCATATCCTTGTCGGTCATTACGCGAATTCTAATCAAGATAATGCGAGCGGTGTATTCTTTGCAAATACAGTAGACTCGATCGGCAGTATTATGAATCCAAAACTTAAGTGGACCAAAAAATAATGCATTTAACACAAAAACTGTACACGCAATCAATTCAATTATATTCATCGTGTATACGTGCATGTGTCGTCAATATTTCAAATATGGTTTAATTTATAAGTATTGAAATATTTTGAAACATTTATCAAATAAACGATATTCATACAACGTTATTATTCATTCCATTTCATTGTCGATTGATACACACTTGTTCAAATAAATAATGAAAAGTACTTGATATGGCATCTCAAAACAATTGTTGATGCGACACTTTCTGGCGATTTTTTAGTTCCATTGGATCTTTAAGTACCCAAAATGCTTATAAACACAACTTTGGTGTTCAATGAATAGCATCGATCGTTGATTCTATTATAATCATCTTATTATTGCATGAAAGATTTGAATTGTTTCAGCCAATTGATACAAAATGCTCCAGTGTATCATGCGAGAAGTTTTGAAATAGCAACGATGTGATTACCAAAACGATTATTATTGTCCCTGAGGGCGCTTGACCATACTTGTCTTTCATAGTCTCATTATTTCCATTCGCTTACAAGATATTTTTTTCTTAAACTGCGTCATTGACTGAATTAAATTCTGGAATTGTCGGAATTGATCATATACATCGCGCCTGTCGAATAAATGAGGAAATAATGTAATTTTGGAACTACATGTTATTATTTTCATTTCCAATTTTAGGTAAAAATGTAACAATTGCGTCAATTTCATATTTTCACAATATTGTTTGTCAAAGAAAAGAGCTTCAATAATACTTTCTGATAAATCATTTTTGTCTGGAAATTGAAGACATACCGAATTCTTTCGAAAATATTGTTCTATTTTCCAAAAGGAATGAAATTTTTCTCATTTGAATAATTACTTTACGTAATGTTTTAGTTTATTTGATCAACGTTTCATTTGAAACCTATTTAAATTGCACCTCAATCTTGTAGCAGACCGAACGTTTTATTTCTTTGACTGAACAAGTTCGAAATAAGTTAGTGTTACACGATGTATTTTTGGATAATCGGAATATTGGTGATCACTTCAATGGAGTCACTTGCCATGCAACAGGATACACCATCCGGTGCATCAACTTCTGCGGCAGCTCCCAGAAATTACACAAAAATAGGCATGTTATGTTCATGTAACAAAAGGTTCGTACACAATGAGCTCAGCAATTATCAATATTTTTAGGTCAGTAAATAATTTTTTTTTTTTTCAAATTATCAGGAATGAAAATGATACCTTATTCATGGAAATCGGTGAGAGGGATAGCATCACCAGTGCTTTGCAGAAATTTGGAAAGGATAAAAAAGTTATTTTCTTTATTAATGGTTACGGCGAGAATATGAATCCAGAGTTCGAAAAGAGGAGTGGTGAGTTTTCCAAAGATACGTGCGTTACGAAATGAGACATGCCTAATATTCATTATCGATTCAAAAATATTTCATTATGTTATTAAGATTCTTCGTTTGAATACTTCCAACGGTTTACCTATAGTTTTATTAACCAAAGTGATCAAAGCGAAACGATTGCATGCGCATTCGATTACAATCTTAAAGAAAATATGAATCCTGTCTGTTTAATTGGATGTTACTTGAATATAGTGAAAAATCGTGTACCCTTTGCAGCTAAAATGGTCAAAAAAGTTGCGGCTGAAATGTTTGAAAACCACGTCTTCAACACATTTAAAGATTTCGAACTAATCGGATTTAGCATGGGTTGGATATTTCATCTACATTAGTTTTAAAATCCTTTCAATAAAATTATTTTTCTTTTTTTCTCGAAAATATGTTTCATTCAAAAAATTCCAATTACTAAGCAAATCTATCAAGAATTTTACATATTTCTGAAAAGCTTTAGATCCAGCGCGAAGAATTCGCAAAAAAATAACAAAACAGTTACAAAAGAGTGATGCAAAATATATTCAGGCCATCATTACGTCTTCACTCGGTCAGTCAGATCTCGATGTTCATTGTAAAATATTCTTTAATGATGGTGCTATTCAACCGGGATGTGAAAAAAAAGTGGCCGGTTCTCGACAATGCTGTAGCCATATCTATGCTCTCACATTTTATACACGTATCATTAGCAAAGAATTAGAATTGACAGCCTACAAACTGCCTGAAGCAAATGAAGGAATTCTGAATGTGCCAGATCAAATCTTTGTAGGTCATTACGCAGATTCAAATCAAGATAATGCGAGCGGTGTATTCTTTGCAAATACAAATACCCTCAGTAAAGTTAAGAATCCAAAACTAAAGTGGACCAAAAAATAATTTATTCATCAATGGAAAAATGGAATACGCAATCAATTCAATATTATTCATCGTGTATGCGTGCGTGTTACGTCAATATTTCAAATATGGTTTGATTTATATTGAAACATTTTGAAACATTTATCAAATAAACGATATTTATACAACTTGATTATTCATTCCGTTTCGTTGTCAACTGATACACACTTGTTCAAATAAATAATGAAAATCGATGATAACAAATGATGATGCGACACTTTCTGGCGATTTTTTAGTTCCATTGGATCTTTAAGTACCCAAAAAGCTTATAAACACAATTTCGGTGTTCAATGAATAGCATCGATCGTTGATTCTATTATAATCATCTTATTATTCCATGAAAGATTTGAATTACTTCAGCCAATTGATACAGAATGCTCTAGTGTATCATGCGAAAAGTGTTGAAATGGCTACGTTATGATAACCAAAACGATTAGGACACGCACACCTGGTCGAACATTTTCATCATTTGCCACACAGAGCCACTGTTTTTCAATGCATTCTGTGATAATATTAGCAATTATTATGTTCAAAAATAAAAATAAAAAAATAAAATGTTTACCAAAATACTGAATGCTGGATACATTCTGTATAGCAGTCATCTGAGCAAACAACATGTACTCGAATATGGCATTTAATGTGGCTAAATGTTGTTATTTAATCCAATATATTATGGTTTTTGGATTGCTATCCGGCATATGGATGGCATTTGAAGTTGTTTTTTCATCTTTGTTCATCATTATTGGTATTGTTATTGCCGTATTAACGAGGTGTTGAGCACATCATCAATGCGTACTCTGAACTCTATAAATGCTCCGTTTCAAATAGAAAATCCCCCTACAACACAAAATATTGGATGCGCGTAAATCGTATAACCACACATAGTACATTGTATAACTCTATTAAATGCATCGAATCGGTATTATCGTTAATGTGGGCTCTTGAGTGGCCACAAAAGCCAATCTGGTCCAAAAAAAAAAAAAATAGCGTTGAATGTTGAATGTAGCACGAATGTAACGAAGAACGAGGAAAAGAGACGGACAACGGTTGTGGAGAAATGGCATAATAATTGACGCAATAGCCGTATTAGCCATGGCTGATGTTATGTTTTAGGGTTTTTCTTCATTGATATCGTTTCATTTCGGGATGTTGTCGGTGTTAGTTGTTTGCATCAGTAAATGAATTATATTTATAAATTAACATGAAGGTAAACATTGAACATGGTACACTGTACACTGTACACCGTACACGCCGTGTAACCTCAACACAAACATATGTGCATAACATTCACCATTGTAAATCCGATAAACATAGTTAATGTTCGACGCATATGGATCAGCTGTTGGTCAACTGTTATTAGTATGGTTTCTGTTCGTTGCAAACAGCTAATCACAAATCACAATTCGTTTATCGTCGAATAGAATATTGGCTTTATGAGAAATGCTGAAGTAATTTTCATTCCGTTATTCATTGCACTTGACTTTTATCAGAGACGAAGAAGCAGTCTCAACATAATCCAGCTAATACTTTAGAGGACCGACAACATTCCCGAAGAGACCATTATTAAAAGATGCTTTGTTTGAAACTATTCAGTCTTTGTAAATGTGTTCAAATATCGTAATGAACACATTTAAAAACAAACAACATTTCGGAGGCGTTCGTTGATTGTTGACAGCATAAGTTGAATTAAGATATCTAATCCACTATTCACATTTCACATATTTAAAGCTAATCGCTTCTGTTATTTTTGGCTCCTTATAATGGATGATGTGTTTATCAAAAGGATTCGCGAGCCCATTCACATGGCCAACAATTTCCATTCATTCCGATTTTGTATAGAGAATTTGCTTATTTGTTTCATTTGAATTTAGTGCTTCTGCCCCCACAGACCACACACCGCACACACATCACCCACCACTCATTCTTAATTGCAGGAAAATACAAAATCCTTCTAATTTGGCAATCATTTTTATCGTTTAACAGAAACAAAGTGGAAAATCCACTACAGCTATTTTAGAAATGGTTTGGCTTTGCATACAAATTGAAATTGGGATTCATCTCAAGAGCATACTACAAAATACATTGAGGGCTTTCATTTTAGAATGGCTTCGGTTGTAATTGCTTGTCATTAATTTCTTCTCGCACTTTTTCAGCAATTTTATCTTATTCAAATGCTCAAGCAATAAAAACACCAATAACCATAACATGATATCACAAGTTCCGTGTTCCTAGACAAAAAGCACGTTTGACAGAAGAAAAAAACTTAGAATGTTTTCCCTTCGGGGTTCCCGCACACCGGATCTTTTCCATTAAATGTTTTGAAATTGTGGTGGCTTCAATTGGTGGAATTTGGACTCAAAAATCGACAGAAAAAATGAACATACGAGGGTTTCAAATGAGTGAAGAAATTTCATTTGGTTTGTTTTTTTTTTGGTCAGGCCGTGCCACGAGAAACCATATTGCGAATATTCAAGCTATCGATTTGGAATGTCAGCAATGTGCTGAACAATGAATACCACAAAAACTGTTGATGTTTAGAAGGGCTTAAAACCAGCAATTTCAAATCGAGATGAATCGGTCGCCAATGTGTTCATGTTTAGTGCACAGGCTTTTAGTCCCCTCATTTTTTTAAATCTCTTTCTCTCTGTTCATCATTTTCTTTAACGTTTAAATCTCTCGTTTTTGGCTGATGCATTTGTTATCTACTATACTCAAATTTAGCCAGCGGGGTGGTTCATTGCAGTTTGCTTGATATATTTCAGCGCATCACACAATCACACACACACACACACACGAAAACTAGAAAGAAAAACGAATAAATACACAAACTGGCCACAGACAAACAACACTTAAATATTTTGGCGACAAACCGAATAACATTTTGTATCAGATTTTCAATATATTTTTTTTTTTCATTTTTCTTGTTTTGTCTCATTCTCTATATTTTTTTCTGTCGTTTTGATGCCTGTTTTGTTTTCGGGAACACAACAAAAACCCGTTTAACAATAGAATCTTCGAAGTTGCCTTTTGTTTTTATATAAACACACAACGAAAACGCAGTAAAGTTTGCCAAAAATTAAACTGAAATTTCCTTTTTTGTATCGCATCACAGCGAAAAATATCGTCACGATTTGGAACAAATAACAACATTTCAGACAGTTAAAAAGGGCACATTTTGCAAATATTTATTCTTAGCGAATATCGCATATCGTCGAAAATATATCACTGAGCATTCTGCTCTGTGTGTACCTTCTCATGAATGAAAAATATTCATTTGCTTGGGTTCAAAAATTGAAGAAAAAAAAGGAGACACAATCGAAACGAAGACAAGAAAGAATAATATAACGTTGATGCGAAAAACATAATGTTCATGTGTCTATTGACTGGAAACAACTGATATGTAAGCCGTTAGTCTGTTAGCCATATGAAATATGTTCAGCGTTCGATAAACGATATAAAGCTACTGTCCCCAAGTACGGAAGAAACCAAAAAAAAAAAAAAAGAAACAAAAAAAACATCAGAGATCACCAACGAGGCAATGACTCATAAATTGTGTGCATTGTGAACTCGTTTGACTACCAAAAGATTAGAACTAAATGAATTTATCATTGCCGTTGGTCGAATTAACTTTTTCGCTTACAATGAACTTAATCATTTTGTTTGTTTTTTTTTGGTTCGGCATCGACAAAGCATGAGACTCAATATGCGAAAAGCAAACAATGCAATAAGAAATTTCATCTCACTGGACCATCGTTTCACATTTTTCACGGCACCCAAAAATCCATTATTTCAAAAACTCGAAACGGAAGCACTTTAACAAATGCATAAAATAATATGTCAATAGCAGGGAACAGTGGCTAATTTGATGTCATAATAATTCAGCCCATTAATACTACTTGGGGATCGGAGCCAAAGAAAATCAACTGAAATTACGAATAGAAAATAATATTATGAATGCAAATAAACGAACACACATACACACACACATTTAAATGAATAGAATGCCGAAAGAGGAACGCGACGCGAATTGCCAAATGTCACAAAATTATTGTGCAATGAACCCGCCTTTTCTTGATAATTTAATAGTTTTGGCAATTTGGAAAATATCCACATTTTTATTGTGGGTGAATGAGCATTTGAGCATTGAACATTGAACATTTAGCTTGATATAAGTATAATATTCGGTTCACCCCTCCCCAAACGAAAGGAATAAAATGAAAAAAAAAGAAAGAAAATTAGATTCACAAACACAATAGGCCACATCAAAAAGCTTCGAGCGTTTCTCATTCCCATCCAGCAATCATAAGCAATTGAGCGAGAGAGAAAGAGAAAGAGAGAGAGAGAATGAATGAAGAGAAAAAGAAACTTGAGCTGCTGTCGAATCGGTCGTTCTACGTGAACATTACGTTTGATAGGTTGAAGTATGTAGCGCCAACGATTAATATCGTCTGTTCGGTTATGCTTAGGTTGTTCAGCAGCATTGTTTGAATTGAGTGAGTGTCTATACAAAGATTGAGAAGATGCTAAACGATGCTTTACGGTTTAACGATAATTCACCTCTGATAATAATAATAATTATACACTCAAAAGTCAGCATTATTTTATGATGTGCCTCCTAGACCTCAAACTCCGGCTCCGAAATCATATCGAACAACTTGGTTTCTGACTACTCAACTGTGTTGTCATTTTACTTAAATTATGCTGGCAGCTAGATCGTTTAGCATGTACTTAAGTGCCGAGATTTGATTAAGTGGCTGCAATGACCGATGTCAATATACATGCTGTGTTACACAACAAAAGCGATTAATTTAAATTGTTGTCTTACTTACGCTGATAATAAAGCAAAACAATATCCATTAGAAGCTATTTAGCGCGTGAGATTCATTGTGCACTATGCACTGTGAACTGATCCAGTGGTGCTCAATTTACGGCATATTATTGTATAAAAATGACTATTTTCATCCAATGGTTTTAAGGCTTAAAGCATAACTAAGTACTTTTCAGCACTGTTTTTATGATTTTTTGATAGTTTCCGAATTGAATGATGTTCTGATTCAATTGTTTGGTGAGAAAAAAAAATTCAGAAAAAAATTTCGAAGGGTGCACTGTAGTAGGCATAAAAAAATACTATGAGGTGTCATGGCTCCAAAATTAGTAGGGATCATTGTGAGAACTCTCTCCATAGGATAAAAGAAGTTGTATTGATGCACAGTAGACTGGAAGAGAGTTATTGAACTAACGAACAAGAACGACAACGGCAACACCCAAAACTGATACTGGTTCGACCATTACTGGATGGCGGAAAAGTAAAATGACTTATAATAATAACAATCAAAAGACAATGAAAAATTCCATTTAATCTCATAGATTCTATTTCAATAGTAATTATTAATATCAATAGCATTACAATTAATCCTTAATTCGCGACAATTGAACTCTCGCTTACTTTTTTGCCTCCGCATTTGTACCGTGTGAATATTTGCTGGGCTGACATTACAGCATTCAAAACATTTTCTCTACACGAGCACTCTTTGATCTTGCCAAATATGAATCACCATTGCTGAACGTATGTTTATATTTTCCGTTGAAACTTTGCGATTTGGAGCGGCTCAATTTGAATTGTTGTCTTTCACGATCCTTGGCAATGATATCCATTCGTTCAGCCATCGGAATTTTTATGAAAATATTGTGTAAATTATAACTGGCCGATGTCAACTGAAAACGAAAGCAAGAATACATGCAAAAATGCCAAAAACATCAAAAAATTGGCAATAAATATCAAAATAAAAAAAAATCAAAAGTGGTTTTTGAATCAATAAAAAAAGAGAAATTAAGTCCTATTTTTGGCACACCAAAATTACCTGTTGAATGAGATGCGTTTTAAGTTCAATATCGGCTAGTGTTTCATTTGTATCATTTTCAAAATGAATATCCAAAATAAAGTTGAGAGTGTCACGAACTGTTTTGACGATGTCTTCAACTTTGCGTGTTTTAAATAATCTACGAGTTAAATAGCCCCGTGTGTAGGCTGCGATTGTGGTTGCCGCTTTTATTTCTTTTTCGGTGTAAGTTAAATGATTATGATGTGTGTAATTGCTTAATTCATCGCCGAGCTGTTTGCAATTATCGTAGTAAAGGCGTCGAATGCATTTGGTACTATCGTTTGGTGTTTTGTGTGGAATGCGATTACCATTGGAATCAAAGCTGGCCGAGAACATGCTTTCATTGTCATTCGACGAATGCATATTTGCTTTCGACAAATTCATAATACTTTTAGCAAGACTTTGATTATGTGAATCATTGCCATCGGCAGTGACACCTTTCTTTTGAATGACCATTTCAGATATTTGTTTTAATAGAGATTCCTGTTGACGCTGAAACTCTTCTTGGATTCGACGTTGTTCTTCTTTTTGTCGTTGTATCAACGCATTCATATGGGCGGTGTGTTGTTCTTCAATTAATTTGATAATGTTTTGATATTGATGTGGCTCGGGCAAAGCAGTCTGTTGGCATGAGTCAAGCGGTGAGTTTGATTTGGCTCGCGAAGATGTTATTAATGATTTTGATCCATTCGAATGGTTTTTACGGATTTCGGACTTTTTGATGGAATTCATTACCGGAGCATAAACCGACCGCAATATTGATTCTGTATTTTTGAATACACCCGACTGCGGTGATTTTCTTTTAGTCATCGGAATTTTTAATGGCATCTCTTTAGTTGTATTCGAATTACGAGCAGGTGAAATTGATCTTCGACAATTATTATTGTTCGTTGATGATATTTTGGGCAATTTTGATTTTGATTCGCGTCCGTGAGTTTCGCTGGAGATGAATGTCTTGGTTTGTTTTCGGGGCGTACTGCTCGATAACGAATAATTCAATCTATTCAGTTTTTGTTTATCTATCAATACAGCTGCGGCAAGACCAGACGACCGTCTATTAGTTTTATCAACTGAAATGCCATTTGCTTCCATGTGCTGAAGCAACATTGGACTTGGTTTTTCCAATGTATACGAATTCGATCGAATTAACGGACCCGGCCTAAGATCATCGGGTATCGGTGAAATTGTTTCACGGCCCGACATTGGCGTAAAATATAATGATTGATTTTTACTGTCGTTCAAAGCACCCAATGACGGTGACGAATGCAATGTAAAACCCGGTGATAAATATTCCGATGGAATGTCCAATTGAAGGGTCGCATCAATATTTAATGTAAGCGGTTTGATTCCATCAATGTTTAGTCTACCAAATTTTTTCATAAATAAATGGTCAGCATTGGATTCATCTACTGCATCATCATTTTCCATGATTTCACCTCGAATGGTTCGGGAACTGTCTTCAGTTATACTTTCAATGGCAGCCGATGTATCATAATCCAATGGACTCCGTTCATTTGCACCGGTTACTAATGTTTTATCCGAATTGATCGAAACTGGAGCTGAACTGTCATCGGCCTTTAATCTTCTCTTCTTTTCATCCAAACGACGTTCAATTTCAATTGCCATCATTTTATCACGATTGAGCTCGATTCGACGCTGTTCATCGATCTAAAGTGAGATAATCATTTGAAAGAAACAAACATTAATGGGCTTCATCAAAATAGTTAATTTACTTACAATTGGCGCCATAATCGGGACTCCATCAATTTTAAAGATCGAAACGTATGATCCATTTGTGGACGACATTAGGTAAATTCTCATATAATTCACTTTAACACACTCCCACACACACACACCAAAGAAACAAAATTCTATCAAATGAATTGCTCAACGAATCAAAATAAATTCGTTAAATTTCGCTGTCATTTGGCTTTGTTTTGATTGCTTCGATTGATCTAATTCGAACCGCTTTCGTTGCCTACAAATGCTGAGTTACCATGACAACGAATGTCACATGTACAACAGTTTGTTCGAATGTTTTTTCAGCGGAATACGGGTATGTTCCCTGCTTTAACAATCCGAAACGGTTCATTTTACCGCAACTGTCAACGCACTGACAGATGGACCTTCTTGTTGTAATACACATTTTGCACTTGTTGTTGTTTTCATTCTGGCAAAAATTCAGATTTCACGAAACCGAAACTTATTTGTTAACATAACATTCGATTCATTTAGTGCTTAATCGCCTTTTCAACTTTTCGAAATGTTATAAATGCAACAAGAATTCTTGTGGCTCAATGGATCGGTCAATTTTCAAACGGTTTTCCCATTCAAATTGAGGTCGTGCTCAAATCATTTTTCAGTTGCGCTATTTTTTTCATCCGAAATTCCATCGTACCTCGATATTGTCGCGCAACGCGATTCGTCAAACGTCATATCATCGAAGCAGTTTTTTGTGTCATAGAAACGGGGAGAGGGCACGCAAAATTGTATGAACACTTTTGTTTCGAAAATGTGTTCAAAAAAAAAATAAAAATAAGTTTTCCAATCGACAACAATCAAAATGAATCCACAAAATCGATTGTGATTACAAAGTTTGCACAAATGGTTTGAATCAATTGCTTGATTATTCGGTATTCAGTTGATTTCAATGTGAATGTGGTTGAACAACGGTTACTAAATTCCAAACTGGTTTCATTTTTGTTAGTTTTTTGCGTTTTCATTTTGTTTCGTTTGGTTTATGAGAAAAAAAAAACTCAAATTTCTTTTTAAATGAAGGTACGTAATCCATCACAAAAGTTTGATTTTAAACGTTGCGAAAAAATAAAATCAGATACTAAAAGTTCTTCGACATGTGAACAATTCCCGCAAAAAATCGATTCATTCATTACCGAAATCAAAGTGTTTAATTTTATTGATTAATTTCATGTCTCTTTTGTTCCGATGTATGTTCGAAATTGAAAAAATTGGAACGTTTCCAACCGATTTTGATTCGACGACCGAAAAATCGCTTGTAATCATTTTCTGAATTGCAGCTCTCTTTTTTCTTTTTTTTTTTGATACCAAGCAAATTATTCATTTTGTGTTGTTTTTTTTTTGTGCCAGGTCAAAAAGTGAAAATTTGTGGGAAATTGAATATTTTATCTTGTGTTGACGTTAAAGTCATTATGATTGCGCACATCTGAACGTAGAACGACGGAAATAATAATTTCCAATTTATTGTTGACGGAACCAATTCAATGATAATAAAAATAATTTGAAGAAAAGAAAAAAAAATCGAAAGAATGTCGTATACGGAACTTGAAAGCGGATATCAAGGATTGCAACAAAATCGTCCAGGATTTTATGTAGGCCATGATGGAAATATTTTATCTTATGTAAGTTCTCTAAGTATTAAACAAATTTTATTTTTTTACACCTTCTGTCGCCACATATGCGTTGCATTGAAGCAAATATATTCATCATATGAATAATAAATTGTTTCTGTTCAGCGCACGTGTGTTTACATAAAACTTATCCGTGGCAACCACACCAAATGCCATGCAATCAATGAGATTAGTGTTGACACCAATGAACACTGTACAGTACACAGCAAACGATTATGTGCCGCTTATACGGCGACTGCCTTTAATTAGAATGTTCGTAGTTCGTAATAATAATTTCAAAATCGATTGGTTTTAATAAGTTTGTTTTCATTGTCCGCACTCAATAGCTGCTTGCCAACACTGTTGCAAATTGCAGATTCGAGATCAACATTATCTATTAGCTAATCGGATTTTTTCTCTTGTCAATTATAAAAACAAATTACAATACCAAAAACTGGCATTGGTGCAAAAGAGACAAACGAAAGTGTCTCATGTCTCGAAATTCGAATAACATTGTTCACCGTTCAAATATAAATACAGCAACGGCTTGATTTTCCTCCTTTGGAAGTAAAAACGAGATGAAAAATAAAATTTTAAACGAAACTTGATGCAACAAGTATTTTGTATTCTGTGTGTTTCTCACAGACTTAGCAAATGGCAAAGATTCTCACAAAAAATAAAATGAAATACAAAATATATTCTTCTGTTAAATAGTAAAATCAGTCGTAAAAATAGCTCAGTCGATTTCGGTTGATTGCAAAAGTAAAAGCGTTTCTTTTTTTTTTTCAGTCTATATGTTTCGTTATCTTTATCTTAACCGCAAGGCATCGTTTGAATATTATTATAAATTTGTGTGTGTGTGTTTGTTTGTGTTCAGATGCCGAATTTGATGAGCTAAGGACAAACTGTTCATCAGTGGAACAGGTTGAATGAAAAATTGAAACATTCGGTTTCGAGGCGGACGGGAAAATACATTAGAAAATAAAATTTGAAAATTGTGTGCGAGAAATCGGAGTGTGATTTAATTGTTAAAAATGGATTTTTTCTTCTTTGACTACGATGAGGTTAGTGACTTTATTTTTAATTCGGATCTTTAATACGTACGTCTTTCATTAACTCAATTCATTTATCGATCTATAAGCAGAAAAAAAATGAAATAATATCGTATTCCATCGTTTCATATCGAATTCGTACGTCTCATCAAATTGATCATCTTTCTTTTTATTTCAATGCCATTTGAAAAAGACGTCACGATATTACGACAACCGACAACCTTTTTCTATAGATCAAAATCAAGAAACATTTCACAAGGAAAATACGAAATGATTTTAATTGTATTTGATCCATATTCCATATAAAAATCCACCGAATCATTCTCAGTCTATTCAAATCTATATTATAATAATCGAAATTTTAGTTAAAAATAAATGTTTCGTAAAAAAAGACTTTTGTTAATATCGTGTCTTGTGTCGTGTTGTTTGTTTTGGTGTTGAGGTGTTCCCATATTTCCATATGCCGGTTGAAATTTATTCGGATGCTTTGTTTACATGCTTGTCATACATATCATGCACGTTCACATCTAAAGCTTTTATGTAAACTAGTGAAATATACAACAACGTGCACCTGAAATTCATTCATACATGACAAACGGCTGTCAAATGAGCAAAAAGCGATAGACACAGTCGCGCACACAAATGAACAAATTTTGATTGAGTCGAATTGTTTTTTTTTTTTTAGAATCGGGTTTCTACATAAAGACTCCACTCGTGGCTGGAATAGGTAAAAGAACATTTTATCAAACAATGAAACGCGATATAAAACAAAAAAACAAAAATTAACGATTAGATTCCAGTTAAATGAATTTTCCCTGATTCGGAACATTACATGAAAGTCGTTCAAAGTAATCAAAATTTCAAGACACCATAACCAAGGTGTCAAATAATAAAATCGATGCATAAACCGAAAATTGAATTAAACTTGATGACTGCTTTGCAGCATCAGTGAGGAATCGAAATTACAATTTTCTTATTCGCATAAATTGCGTTCTAAATGAAAAACGTGCGACGAATAAAATACGGAAAAAAGGAATAAAATACCCGAATATATGCATTATGCATACATCGAAACTGGACCAAATGCGAAATACAAAAGAGGATCGATAGAGACAAAACGAAAGAAAAATCAATTCAATGTTTTTAAATTAAAATGAGACTCGACATTCGATGTGGTTTTTTATTATTGGTAATAAAATCAGCAAAACCATGATGATCATCAATTCGAGTTTAAAAAAAAAACGCATACACACAGAAATGAATAGAGTGTAGTTATTAAATGACAGGCCAAAGTCAGATGTCGACTGTGTGTGTGTGTGTGTGTGTGATGTGTATGTATTGATGAGATCAAAATCACACACAGAACACAGTGATGAATTGAATCAAATAATGAAATAGCAACGAAATGACGAACAACGAGACTATTTCGTTGGGTCGTTGATTTTTTTTTGGTTGTTGTATTTTCTCCTCGTAACTCGTAGCAGAATCTCGGGAAACGACTCGAATCAGTCAGTCGAATTGAGCAAGAAAGGGACAAAGAGAAAGAATGAGCGATGTGAGGCGGCATTATGAATGTATTTACAAACATAAAGCGTTGCCCAAACAAGCTGAAAAAAAAACAAAACGAAACGAAACGAATTCCAATAATAATGCTTGACATTTTCTAATCATGTGTTTTGACTTTCAGTATTGAAATCAACATTCATACGCTCGGTTGTATGTTTTCGATGTTCAAGTGAATTATATAAATTAGGATTATTATTTGTTTATTTGTTTGTTGCGGGGAAAAAAAGAAGAAGAGGAAGACACAGTGCGGACGGTCTTGAAACGTATATTTGCGAATTTGTGTCGAAAATTTTTCCATTTTGTATGAGGCAATTGAGGCAAAAAATAAATAATATAATTGAAGATCTTCCTTCATTCTGGAAACTTTTTAATTTCATCTCAACATCGCGCGTTTGTCTATTTGTTTGTATTTATATGTGTGTGTGTGTGTGTGTTTGTGTCGAATTAATCGGATCATATTGTTGTGGAAATCAATTTAAAGAACAGAAAATAATAGTGTTGATGATCTCCGGTGATATGAAATTTGTTTTTCATTGAAATGTACATCGACAAAAGGTTTCTATCTATTGATTTGATTCATTCGCTCGGAACGGAAAAATAAAATAATGGCGAGAATTATGATGAAAAACGAAGAAAATGCTATACTTGAAATGCCACGCATATGCTTGTTATTTTTCATTGAACTAAAGCGTGCGCGTCTTTTGCGATATTTTGTTGTTTGAGAGAGTTTTTGTTCCTATTTTTTGTTATTTTTTTTCTTTCTTTTTTATTATTTGGTCTTCATTCATCTTCGCATTGATTTCATCAGAAGATTTTTATTCACAATATTTCCATTGAAAATGCTTAAAATAATAGGAAACGCGAACAATCATAGTTTTTCCTTCGTAATTTATGAAACAAAATGCATTCGAAGGAGAAAAATTAGTTCGATTCTTGAATTTTAAATTCTTTTTTATTCTTGAATTTTAAATGTTTGACATCGATAATATATTTATGCATGCAAAGCAATCAAACAAAACAAAAAAAAAATGAAAAAAAATTTTTATGATGAAAATTACTTTAAAAATTATTTCGAAAAAATTCTTGTGAAAAATTGAAACACAATTTGAAGAACTCTTTGATTCTATTTGCCATGTCAATGGGAAACTGTGCTTGTCTCGCCCATTTTACAGTTTTGTCGCGCTCAAGGCGCAAATACGATCATTAAATTCCGTAATTAATATACGGTGTATGAGTAACACATATCGTTTTGTATGCCTTTT
This sequence comes from Mayetiola destructor, assembly GCA_000149185.1. Lineage (NCBI taxonomy): Eukaryota > Metazoa > Arthropoda > Insecta > Diptera > Cecidomyiidae > Mayetiola > Mayetiola destructor. Next base: position 866,384 of record GL501436.1, read on the forward strand.
TTTTTGTCATCATTCGATACGGTTTTTTGTTTTTACTTTGTTTACACACATTGTATGATGCCCAAGCGACACTGCACTTCATTATTTTGAGCAAACATCTATGAAAAGAGTTCAATTGTAAAATTGTTCAGGCCCGAAAAGAGAGATAATTAATTGTAATAATGTGATGTTTTGATTCAATGACCCGAGATTTAATGGCTCCAAATTCGAACTTCACAATTGAATCAACTCAACTCCGAATTTCATGAGGCGAACGTTTTCGGAAATCATAATGTATCCCATTGTATAGTCGAAAACATTCAATGTCAATGATTGCTGCTGTTGAATGTTTAATTCAAAATGCAAAAGATATACATAATGAATACACAAACAAACAAAAAACAAACTAGTATGACATGTATTATGTACCCGTGTACCGTGTGTATAGTACATGGTCGCCTCGGTAGATAATAATATACTCATATAAATGGCTTTGTGTATGTAATAATGCAATCAGCTGTTGTCGAAATATTATTATTATTATTATTTCCTTCATGGCGCTGTTGTCAAACAAAAAAAAAAAACAAAAAAAGACTTCAAATAATTTTTGAGAATGTCGTATATACCGTTCGTAAGAACCAGCTGATTGAGGCCATAGAAATGATTCAAATTGAAACTTGCCGATCGGATTGTAACGCCTTCAAAATATTGAATTCCATCAAATGGTAACAATATTTTATTCCAGTCGTATGAAAGCTGTTCATTTTCAGTTTATATTGGTGGGAAATATACATAAAGTAGCTATTGTGAATTGTCTACAGCCACGCGCGCGAGATTCTCACTTTTAATCAAAACATTCACTCAATGTCTAATAATTTTCAAAGTGATAATTGCACAAGTGCATTTGAATGTCGGAAAAAAATCGCATCCCAATTTCATACTTTCATTTATTCAATAGTAATGAATAATAATATATTATTGTGACGAGCAAAATGAAAGAAAAGATGAAAGAGCTTCGAATTTCCGGTGTTGATACTTTAATTAGCTTAAAATTAGCGAAATTAATTAACAGTACGACATCTAAGATTAGAATATAATGAAATTATCGCTATTTTTATTGCATAAAATAGTAATGTAATGGAATAGTGAAAAATTGGCTGGTGTGCGGTGCAAAACAGATCGATTATGTCATTTTGTTATTATTTATTGTTCATTCAGTATCAAACGATTAAGTACAAAAATCGTTGTTTGCGTGTACAAAAACATTGAAATTATTCAAACGATTTTCGAATTGAAAAATTGTTCAAGTTTTAATCAAAAAGGCAAACCACATCGCAAATTAGCTGCGGTACAGCCCAATAATATCTTAATTTTAAGTAAAATGTACACATAATACGCAGTGTATGTGATGACCTCGGCTTGATTTGACCAAGACTTTTTGATTTTGTCAATTGAATCTTCATAAATCTTTCAATTCAAATAAACATACAATAATATATTAATCACATTCACTTGACAGTGAGTTTGAATCATTATCCAAACAACGGAGCCAAATTGACTATTTGTTGGCATCAGAAAAGCACTTACATGCACAAATCCACATAAATCAAAGGCTTCTCTCACGACTATCATTTCGACTATTCCATCATAAACATCATCAACTATTAGCTTTGTGAACTGTGCGCTGTGCGCTGTGCAAATTGAGCAAATCAATCACTTAAGTGGACTTTCGTTTGATTTTTTTTTTCGCCAGTGACGATTGCAAATAAATGAAAAATAAGGAGTGTATATACGGTGTGCATTGTGCATGGTATCCGAGTTGACATTAATTTGGTTTTTTTTTTTCATTCTTTCCTTTTTTTGCATTTTGCTATCATATTTGATTAAATAAACAATGCAACTTTTATTGACTATATAACGTTCAAGTGTCGCACGCGTTCAATTTAAAAATGGGAACAATGTCTCTCTCTCTCTCTCTCTCCCAATCAGTTGCAATTTATCGCTAAACCATACAAGTTTAAACAAACGATTCAACGTTTTGATGCAATTTTACAGTGAATTTGGTGTTTTAGTTACCTCGAATTGATCGGTTCGGATAGTTAAAGTGACAATTTCGGATAATTTCAAATTGAACAGTTAAGTGAAACGATGGAATGGCCTTGGCTACACGATTGGTGGCGATTAAAGCGTCTCCGAAATACTCAAATGCGGCATTCGCACGACAATATCTATTATGATTCCAATGAAGAGAATGAAGATGATGATGATATTTGTTTTTGCGACGAATGTATAAATGTATGTCATCGGCATTGTGGCTCCGGTTCTGTCCATGAACTGTGGCTAAATTTTCCATCAGCTGTGAATTCTGTATAAAATTAATATTTGGTTCTTTTTTTCTTCTTTTCTTCTTTCATTTTCGTTTTTGGAAACAGGGTGACATTGACCTGTGTGCCGATCCAAATGATGGCATCGATTCGGACTGCAGTGCATCATCGATTCCCGGCAAACAAGTTCTGGTTGGCATTTGTGCAATGGCAAAAAAGGCACAATCGAAACCAATGATCGAAATATTGACACGGCTCCGTGAATTCGAATACATTCATATGGTTGTGTTCGAAGAAGATGTTATTTTGAAGGTAAACATCATTTGATAAAAATAACCATAATTAGTTGGAAATCAATGTTCGAAAAAAAAAATTAATTCATTCAATATCAGGATCCAGTTGAAAATTGGCCAATATGTGATTGTTTGATATCATTCCATTCGAAAGGATTTCCACTTGAGAAAGCCATACAATATGCACAACTTCGTAAGCCATATATTATAAATAATTTGCACATGCAATATGACATACAGGTAATTATAAAATCGATATATGTATTCACTGTCGTCACGGAATATTGTCGTTTATCAGGCGATTAAACACTTCAAACATAAATTTGATAAATATTAAATAATAAAGTAAATATTTGTTGATGTTTTATAGGATCGGCGGCGTGTTTACTCAATTCTTGAGAGTGTTGGCATTGAAATTCCGCGATATGCCGTTCTCGATCGCGATTCGGCCGATCCAAAACGTACGTAAAAATTCTATTGATTCTGAAAATGTTTGTCGTTTGTAATGATCTAATTAAATCTTGTTTGTTTCTCAAAATAAACAGAACACGAGCTTGTTGAGTCTGAAGATCATGTAGAAGTGAACGGAATCATTTTTAATAAACCATTTGTTGAGGTAAACCATACTATAAACACGGCGATCGAAATTCATTTACTCATTTGAATAAATATAGAATATTAACCGTTTTTGTTTTATCTCAAAACACAAACAGAAACCCGTTTCCGCTGAAGATCACAATATTTATATTTATTATCCAACATCAGCCGGTGGAGGTAGTCAACGACTTTTCCGTAAAATCGGTAGCCGAAGTAGTGTTTATTCACCGGAATCGCGTATTAGAAAAACCGGATCATTTATTTATGAGGATTTTATGCCTACGGATGGAACGGATGTTAAAGGTAAAATAATTTTTGCCCCTTTCATTGGATAATTTGTGCTTGAATGCTTTTTTCGTTTTCTTTTTCGATGTTTAAGTATACACTGTGGGACCGGATTATGCACATGCAGAGGCCAGAAAAAGGTGACTACACCAAATTCTTATTTAAAGGCAGTCGAATTGTGTATTAAACAGTTTGTTTTTTGTTCCCAAAAACAGCCCAGCATTGGATGGCAAGGTGGAGCGAGATAGCCAAGGCAAAGAAATACGGTATCCGGTTATTTTGAGCAATGCTGAGAAATTGATATCGAGAAAAGTGTGTTTGGCATTCAAACAAACTGTTTGCGGATTTGATTTGTTGCGGTAAATTGCGGAATTTTGCATTCGAACGATCATGAACGATAAAAGCTGATCATAAATTTGTTTTGTTTTGTTTTTTTTTCAGTGCCAATGGAAAATCGTTCGTGTGTGACGTTAATCGTTAATGGTTTTAGTTTTGTAAAAAATTCGAATAAATATTACGACGATTGCGCTAAGATTTTGGGAAATATGGTTTTGCGTGAATTGACACCAACGCTTCACATTCCCTGGTCGGTACCATTTCAATTAGATGATCCTCCTATTGTGCCGACCACATTCGGAAAAATGATGGAGTTGCGGTGTGTTGTTGCTGTAATTCGTCATGGTGACCGAACGCCTAAGCAAAAAATGAAGGTCGAAGTTAAACATCCGAAGTAAATGTCTACCTTTATTGTATGTATTGTGTAGGGGTCACTTCATTAACAATTGCTTTTTTCTCTTCTGTTCTTCATTTTTTTTAAATTCAGATTCTTTGAAATCTTTGAAAAGTACGATGGTTACAAGAATGGCCATGTCAAACTAAAGCGACCCAAACAATTGCAAGAGATTCTAGACATAGCACGGTTTCTATTGTCGGAAATTCAAACAAAATCCGCCGACTCAGAAGTTGAAGAGAAACAAGGCAAACTTGAGCAACTGAAAAGTGTGCTCGAAATGTATGGCCATTTTTCGGGAATAAATAGAAAGGTTCAGATGAAGTATCAACCGAAAGGTCTGTAAAGTATATTTTCAATGAATTTGAGAAAAAAAAAATTGATTCGTTGAAAATGAAATATTTTTACTAATTTCTAAAATTATTTATTTATCGTGACAGGTCGACCTAGGGGTAGTTCTTCGGACGATGGTACTTATAGCAATTTATGTAGGTTTTGTCACTCATCTCATTTCATTGAATCGTTGTGCATGTCATGTAACGTGCGTTATCAATGTTTGATCGTTCATAAAAATTGTTAAAATATTTATTTTCAGTTCTCAGTGTTTAGTATCATCAAAATCCATTCATTTCCATTGTGTCCTGATTGATTTGTTTCCATCATTTTTAGCTGACCTTCCGAAAGAGCCATCACTTGTTTTGATATTGAAATGGGGCGGAGAACTGACGCCAGCCGGACGCATACAAGCCGAGGAATTGGGTCGCATATTTCGATGCATGTATCCCGGGGGACAGGGCAGACATGATCATACCGGAACTCAAGGACTTGGGCTATTGAGGCTACATTCAACTTTTCGGCATGATTTAAAGATCTATGCATCGGATGAGGGTCGTGTTCAAATGACTGCCGCAGCATTTGCTAAGGGTTTGCTGGCTCTGGAAGGGGAATTAACACCGATTCTTGTTCAAATGGTCAAAAGTGCCAATACAAATGGATTACTAGATAACGATTGTGAATCGAGCAAGGTCCAAAATATGTAAGATACCGTGCTGAACATTTGTGCATAACGAAAAACTCATAAATTTCAAATATTTTCTTTTTTTTTCAATTCTATTTTAGGGCGAAGAATCGTTTGCACGAATTGATGCAAGTGGATCGTGAATTTACCGATGAGGATCGATTGGCAGTCAATCCAACGAATAGCATCAGCATTAATCAGGCCATAAATTTTGTTAAAAATCCGGTGCAGTGCTGTACTCATGTGCACGATCTAATCAAATCCCTTTTAAATATTATCGCATTGAAGAAGGATGATTTGAAAACACGAGACGCCATCCTGTATCATGGTGAAACTTGGGATTTGATGGCAAGACGATGGGGAAAAATTGAAAAGGATTTTTCAACGAAACACAAATCTTTTGACATTTCAAAAATTCCAGACATTTATGATTGTATAAAATATGATTTGCAACACAATCAGCACACATTGCAATACGATCAAGCCGAAGAGCTATATATTTATTCAAAACATTTAGCGGACATTGTGATTCCACAAGAGTATGGTCTAAAGCTTGAGGAGAAATTGACCATCGGAACGGGTATATGTACGCCATTATTGAAAAAAATCAAGGCCGATTTGCAACGAAATATTGAAGAAGTCGAAAATGAAAGTGTCAATCGATTGAATCCACACTATAGTCACGGTGTGTCTAGCCCCGGACGGCATGTGCGCACCCGTTTATATTTCACCAGTGAAAGTCATGTTCATTCTTTGTTGACCGTATTGCGATCGGGCGGCTTGGTCGATGTGATGAACGATGAACAATGGCGTCGAGCTATGGAATATATTTCAATGGTGTCCGAATTGAATTACATGTCCCAGGTCGTTATAATGCTGTACGAAGATCCAACCAAAGACATATTATCAGAGGAGAGATTTCATGTGGAGCTTCATTTTAGTCCCGGCGTTAATTGTTGTGTTCAAAAGAATCTTCCGCCTGGACCGGGTTTTCGGCCGCATAGTCGAAATGATTCCATCACATCAAAGAATACGGTTGATTTACATACTATATAGTTAAAGCAATGTTTCAATCTGAATTTCATTATATATGGGCAAACCGATTTTCAATATTTCAGAGTGGCGAAGAGGATTCAACACACACAAGAATCGAAGAGGAAAGCGATAGCCCGCACGATGATCAAGAGAAAACTCCTTCAATCAAAGTGGTAATGTTTGACATAGTAAGATATTATTTTTTCCACCCGCCAGAATGTTCACTAACACCTAACTTTGTTGCATAACGCACGAATTGAATAGGGCGATGATTTGGGCGACACAGCATCGAATCCGCCTAGAATTGTTAGCAAACATCGACATACTCGTGTTTCGAAACCGATTCCAATTGGACTGCATCATACCGTCTGCGGTTCAGAAGCGATAAATCTAGCAAAAAGATTGACAGAAGAGCTGGCATCGCAGCAAGTCGGTCAAGGTGGATCATTGGGCAATCCTGCAATAAATGCAGTAAACAGCAGCCCTGAAGAGTTACGTTCACGTTCACTTGAACAAGGCGAAAAACCAAAAGGTAACGATTTGCTAGTGATAACGCTTTTCCGTTGTTTTAAATAATAATCGGCACGTTGTTTTCGTCATAATTGTTAACCCCAAAATTCGAAATTTGAGACAATTGTTTCAAAGCAAACAGGCAACGAAAACTTCCGAAAAATCGAAATTGAAAATTCGATAGCAAAATCATTAACCGTTAATCGAATTTATATAAAATAATAATAATGCAATCATAAATTCAACCAAATCGATACAATGTTTGGATAAAATTGCATGCGAAATGTTTTTTTTTCTTCTTTTCATTTTCTTTGTTATTCACTGTTTATTCTTATCTGACGCGCAGACGACAACGAATTTGTTGCTTCCGTTTTTTGCGCGACGAAACTCTTTTATCGCTGCTTTTAATAACATAAAATAACAATCGAATTTCCGTTCAATTTCTTTTAATTGGGGTCTTTTGTACGGGATTTTTTTTTTCGTTTTAAGAATTATCCCATAAAATGGAAATTTCCTTTATCAAACAATTCCTGTTTATTAAATTCTGTGTTTAGCCAAGTATTCGCGCTACAAGAGCCTTCAAGCAGTTAATAAAGAAGGTAAATTAAATGAGCAAACACCAAATCCATTGAATCGAATCCATGATTATTTTTTTTTTTTTCAATCTAATTGGCTGGCTCTCCGATTGAACTTCAAATACAGCGAAATTTATTTTCAATTTTTGATTTAAATTTTTTTAATCTATCAACAAAAATTACTAAGAATCATAGAATTCGATTCATTTTGAATGTGTTTCTCATCGAGCATTATTTGCAACAGCATTCAAAACGATAGCAGTAAATTATATTTACAATGCACAACAATCGAATAATTTATTGGAAACGGTTCGCGTTCACTGTACACAAAAACTAATTTTTTTTTCAATTCAATTTGTATTTAATGAATAACTTACTTTTACTTTTACAAAAAGAACAAACAATTATAATCGAAACAAAGCTTAAGAAACCAAAATTTAAAGATATCAGCATCTGGTCTAGTTTTTCCTGTGTCTTTGGAATATATCAACGCCGAAAAGTACAAATTATTAGCTGGCCGTTGAGAGATATTCATTGATTATTATTGGTAACAATGGATCAATGATGCAATTATTTATTTGAACACCGACGAAATTCATTCGGGCTCGTGTGGGCTCTAATGATTCAATTTTGTGTTTGGAATTTGGTCTTTCTCCGAACAGCTAATAATTACACGTTCATTTTATCAATCATTGGAAGAATTCATTCTTTGGAATTGTTTTGTCCTTCTTCGGTCAAACAAAAAATTAAATGCGCACATCATTCATAGAGAAATCGAACACACGACTACATTCGATCAAATTGTTTCCCAAGCTCATTTTCGAATTCAAAAGAATCAAAAGAAAAATGTAGAGATGCAAAAAAAGAAACCCTCAATGAATGGCATGTTTCATAGAATATCTATTTGAATGTTTTTAAGGTCTGAGACATTTTTTCGGAAATTCAAAATCTAAAGAAATTTTCGAATCGGTTTCATTTGAAATTTGATATTGGTTGATTGGCTTCAAGTACAATTATAAGTTTGAGCATGTTTGCAAATAAATTTATGGATCCTTAATTGGCTGGTATTTGATTGACGCGCTCTAACCTCGGCTTCAGATCATATTTAAGGCTGGCAAAATTTAAAATAAAAAAAAAATTCATAAGGAAATCTTTGATCGAACAATCACTAGGCACTAATTCCGTTGCATCCGCACATTCGTGTGTGTAAGTGTGTGTTTGTGTGTGAAAATTCTAAATTAAATGTGTATTTAACCATCATATCTGCCCAAAATGCGATCAATTGTTTTTAAAATTTGTTCCATCTGTTCCATTGTTTTACTGTGTTTACATTCCTGACAATGCAAAGATGAGCCAGATCATGCATCACATTCGTTACTTTTAGAATCGATTGAATCGTCTACAAATGAGCTACCACTGTCAGCGATTTCATTTAAACGGTGCCCCAGCTCACCGGAACGTGACAAATGCAACACAAAATCATCTTTCGATGCTTATTACGCAGCCAGCAAAATGTCACTAATGGCCACAAATGAACGACCTTTATCATGCACTTGTTTACCAAAATTGCTGACAGAGTACGACATTCCGTTGATCATTTCGGAGAGTTCGTCACCGTTTGGTATTGACGATGAATTCAATTACACCGAACGAATATTATCATCATCCTGCCCACTACCGTACGGTAGTCAATTCAATGATTCGGACAGTCAGGCATTTTCGGCCAATTTCATCGAACGTTTGACTGATTACAAAGATTGTCAGCGCCAACGTAAATCATTAACGCCACAAATATTCGTCACCGATGCCGAATCCAAAATAATCGATTTCAAAGCAATGCGAACAGCATCACTTCCTACTCCGGAATTAGCTTCTCACTCAGATAATAATAATGAAATGCCTACATGCTCAACTAATTTGCCAACCATTTCAGCAATCAATGCAAACAAATTGAAATTGTCCGATCCGAATATTTTGACCGAATCCAAATTAACAACAACAAACATTCAATCAGATAATAATAATCATAACAAAAATCCAAAATGTTTGGCTTCAATTTCCAAAATTGAATCAACAAATTCGCCCATTCTTTTGTCGGATGACACTTCAATTTCGATCAATAATAATAACACAAAACGATCAAAATCCAAATCAAATGCTTCTTCAGCTTCTGCTAATAATTTAACAAGAATTAATAACACAATCATACCTCATCCAAATATCGTAAAAATGCATCATTCAGACGCAACACAATCCACGACGCATTCGACAACACGGCGCCAGAGACACAGTATTGCTGGTCAGATGCTTCGAATTATGGATATAGCCGGTGGTTTCAGTAGCAGAAAAATGACAAGCACCACAAGCTTATTTAGTACGGCCGTTATATCGGGATCGTCATCGGCTCCGAATTTACATCAAATCAATACGGCATCACCATCAGGTACTATTATTTATTATCGACCACAATTTCCAATGGAAAATTGTATTTTATATTTTCTATTTTATTATTTTTTTTTAAAATTTTTCATTGCTTTTATGTTGGTCTCCCGTTGAATAATATAATTAAACGTTACAATTTGTGTGTTTTAAATTTTCCATTTCAACAATATTCTTCTTCTTCACTAAAGCTAAGAAAAAAATAGGAAAAAGATTATTATTATTCAGGATTTTATTTTTGAAAAAAAGAAAAAAAAACAAATCAAATAATTTTCAGTTCTTGAAGGATTTGGTGCAGTTCCTCCGATTCGACCACTTGAAACCCTGCACAATGCACTGTCACTGAAACAGTTGGACGCTTTTTTGGAGAAAATGACGACAACAACAATATTCAAAACGCCGGGCTCATCACCGCCCAAACCATCGACACCATTATTGGCACACACCTCATTGCCCGATAAACAAGGACATCTTTCAAGTAAGTTCGAACACGACGAAATTAATGGTGGTGTAGCCGATTCAGAATAAATTATTTATTAATATTATCATTATTATATAAATATAATTTGAAATCAAAGCACTCGTAGCCTATAAATTGTTTCATGTGCTTCCGTTTTTACTCCAGACAAAAAACCTCATTTTACAATTGGTGAGAGTGAGCTTTGACGGGCCCTCAATGACATTATTTTTCATATAATTTGTGCCTGTTTTCAATTATTATTAGTAATATAATAATTTATTACTTATTATTATGTATCATTAATTACAAATATTGGTATTATTGATTATTGTCTCTTCTTCAATATTTAAATATTAGTTATTTCGGTCAAATTCAGTTCAAATGAGTTCGAGTTCAAATTTAAATGTCGAAAAAATAGAAAAACGGTCTATGTAATCCATATTACATATTTTATTATAAATTAAGAAGACGAACATTCTTTTAGTAAATTTATTGAAAATTGGAGCGTAACATTCAAATCAATCATTAGCTCTTTTGAATCAATCATTGCTGGGATCATCTAAGAATACTTACAACTTACATATTTCGCGAATGGCTATGAATTAAGACATTTAAATTAATTTATCATGAAACGAAATAAATTATTGAATTGGAAACCAAATTGAGAACAAATTCATTTGATTTGCATTTTGTTGGCTCATGTTTGTTCACTAACGAAACTTCTGTATTCTGTGCACATTCTGTTTTTGTTTCGTTATCTAAAATATATTTTGAGCATGTCTAATGTGAAAGGTGAGTAGCGTGTAGTTTGTGTTCTAACTATTGTGCGCAACATTAAGCACATTTATTATTATTTTTCAATCGATTCAATTCAATAATAGAAATTGTTGTAACAAAAACATGAGATAAATATCATTATCACAGGCTTGAGTGGTCAATCAAGTATGACAGGAAGCGTATCGAGCGGTGGACCATCCAGTCCGGAAAATAGCGTATCAAGAAGTGAATATTCGGCCAGTCTTGTAAGCAGTGAAAGGTATTTTCCTAGATATTCTCTTTTTCGAATTAAAAAAAAAATCGGCAACAAAATTAATATTGACGCAATATATCTTCAACAGTGTCCATGTTCCGTCGGTGAACGAACTATCGCAAATGTTTCCAAAATTGGATGGTGATCTTAAATTGGTGACAAATCATTTTCGCTTTGATCATCTAACCATCACCGATGCAGATGATTCGAGCGGCATTAAAACACCGCTGCAAAATGATTTACGTCCATTTCCAGTTGTTGATGAGGACGATGAAACTACTATTTCAAATGATTGCTTACCACCACTCGAACATGATGATATGAAACGGCACGTTTCACCAAAATCCCCAGGCGTCATAAGCAATGCAGCTAAAGTGCTTCAACATATTATTAATAATAGTGATGCGGGCGTTCCATCAATTCGTAAGCAAAAGAGCTTACATGAAAGTGAACCACATCTGTCATTGGTTACATTGCGACGTAATTTGGAATTTCCTCGATTTTTATCGATCGATCAACGTTCAATCTCCGATACGGAAGACAATGTTCGTAATGATGAAACACTTTTAAATCAGAAAACGAATCAAACACGATCATGCGCAAATTTAAGAACGGCATGCACAGCCTCTCATTTGCCCGGTACTGTTGTTGTGAAAGAGTGTGGGAAACTGAATGTCGCTGCACCAAGTGGTGAAGGTACATCATCGACTGAAAGTATTGGGAGATCAACCGGTGGAACTGCTTCAAACAAGCCCAGATTCACCACTGTTCGCATCGATGAATCACAATTGGCGCCGACTCCAGGAACTTCCTAAATGAGAATTTTTATGCGCATAAAGAATTCGTTTTGTTTTCAGTTTTGTTTTTTTTTTCATTGACTTTATTTCGATTTGAATTCCAATTCGTATTCCAAGTGTTGTTGCTTTGAACTCAAATTATTTACATTGTTGTGAAAAAACCATTTTTATTATTTCTGAATGGTCATAGCCTTATGTGAAGTCTGTTAATTAATAATATTATAATAATAAAAATAATGAAACGAACTGAATGAACTCTATTTATATCCGATTCGTTTTTTGCAGCTGATGCTTGGTTCCTTCTATCGAATTAGTTGTTTGGGTTTATTAGAAATTGCAAAGTAGATGAATGCATCACAGAAAAGGCTTCAAAAGTCATTAGCAAACTGTACGCACAATGCACACACATTATCATACATTTACGTATCATTTGACGCCTGATTATTGCCCGATACGAAATGTTTCTGTGGACTTGCCATACTTTATAATCTTCTTCGTTTTTATTTTTATTTTTTTTTTTGCAAATTTCCAAGTTTTACTTACTTGGTACAGAGACATTGATAATTTTCGGAAAAAATCATTTCGTCCCAAGCGATGATTTGAATTAAATGTACTGCAAAATGAAATGATTATTATTTGTATTTCGAGTGCTAGTTCGAAAGTTGCTCGTTTTGTAAATTATTAAGCGGATTTTTTTCGGGTTTGTCAAATCATTTTAGGGAATTTATATCGCACTAATTCAATTTGAAAATAGTTTTACAATTAGCACAGGAAATCTGATTAAATTTGAACTAATAACGACAAGAAAATTATTTGTCCCAAACGATGAATTCAATTGAACGCAATTTATTCGAATTTCGAAAAAAGTAAATCAACAAATGTCAAACTATGTCATTGTCTTCCGATCGTAAAGATTGTGCATTGAAAGTTTTTGAAAAATCACAGGTATATAATGAAATCAACGAATTCGGTCTATATTTATTGATTCAAATATTTGTTTTTCGTATTTATGGTTTCAGATAATCCGAGACAAAGCCGTGCTCCAATTGAAAAATGAAATAGACATTCAAACTGTGTGCGGACATAATGCATTCATTGTTAAGTTGATAGCATTTGGGCAATCACATCGACAAATCTATTTGCGTAAGTAAATCATCATTTCGAAATGTTCATTGTTGGCCAGCAATTGATTAAATTATTCTAACTTTTTTCTTCTTCTTCTTTTCCTCTCCTCTCATCAATCAGTTTCTGAATACATTGGCGGCGGTGAATTATTTGACACAATTCGAAAATTTTCGAATGGAAGCAAGTAAGGACGGTTCTACATCTAAGAGATTTTCACCGTATGAGCTAAGGGATCGCTCCAACAGACCCAATTATAAAGAATTAAAGAGTCATTTACATTCCAAAACTTCCGAAACTTCCGAATCCTCTATCGACGTCGAACGTCTGTCGGACCCCTCTGGAAAGGGGGATCATTCACATTTCACACCGCCTTCTATGTCCGATCATTCGTATTTTAGACCGCCTCCGGTCGCCATTGCACCCTCAAACATCGAAAGCGACACGATACAAAACGCCGAAATTACGAGCTCTGAGGACTCATTCGAAAATAGTGAGGAATTTCTAGAATTCCAACGAGATAGGGCATTGTTGGAACATAGGGCTTTATATAAAAAAAAAAGGCTGAAATAAAATACGAATTGGAATGCAAAATTACTAAAGCCAAAGAAAAGAGACTCAGACAATTAAAACACACACTCAAACAAATATTTAAATCCACAAATACCAAACAAAACCCAAATCACCCGCGAAACAAATCCATTTAAAAAAAACTCAGACAAAAAAACACAGACACACACAAGGATTTTAATGCACCCAAGTAAGCTCTAGCGGCCTTAATACGATTCCTTAAACAGAAATGTATATAATATATACATTCCTATAGGAAAACTTATTCGATTCAATTTTCACAAGAGACGTAGCTTTTATTAGCATTGAGATTTTACATAGCAACAATGCTGGGCCAACCTCCTAGAATGTAGCTCTGGAATCAGTAGTGTGCGAGGTCAGATTTTCAGGGGGGGGGGGGTGATTTCAAAAGAAAAGAAGAAATTCAAGGGGTGATTCAATTTGATGACCTTTTTTTTTTTTTTTTGCTCATTCAATTTCAATTTTGAGTATGAATTAATTATTTTTAATGTACAATTTAAATTTTTCAAAATATTGTTGATTTCGGGAACCATTTTTTTCCGGATATTACTTCATCTTCATCCATCAAATTTGTTGTTTTCGGTCTCTCGTCGGTTCTTTTATGATTCTTTTTTATCCATTCTCTGGCATATTTGCTGGCTGCGAATTGTTCAATCTTGTCCGGTGCATTCAATTCTATCCGTAAAATATCATTGATGTGATCAAGAGTTAAGCTGTGTGTTCTTTTTGAATTTAGAATTATGTTTAAAACTGAAAACCCACGTTCAGCCTCTGAACTTCTCGTTGGTAAAATGAGAACTGTTCGAATCAATTTTTCGGTTCGTTCAGTCCAAGCGATACCATTTCCTTTAAGCATTTGAGCCCAAAAAGCCATAACGCTTGTCATTATTTCGCAGATTACAGAAATTTGGTAAATTTTCATTTTGCCAATTTTTTCAATGGGTGATTTTCAAAGAAGAAATTTTACCCCTGCCTGGCATCTGAAATCCTGAATTACCCCATCTGAATATCACTCTTGCCGAGAATTTCTCGATTTTATCTAGTGTAAATTTTCATTTTACCAATTTTTTCGAATGGGTGATTTTCAAAGTTGCAATTTTTTAAAGGGGTAATTATGGATTTCAGATGCCAGGGAGGGTAAACCCCCCCCCCCCTACCCCCCCCAGGAACACTACTGCTCTGGAATGTAGCAAATATTCAAAAATAGACGATTTTCATAGATACTTGCATTTTGAAGGAATTTTTTCGAAAACAAGACATTGAGATTCTCTTAAATTTTTACAGCAAACAGAAACATATATTTCATAATCTATTTATCATGTTTCAATCATTTCTATCAATAATAAAAATGGAATTCAAATAAAATAAGAATAATAATTTTTTTTTAAATCGTGAGAAATAAATTTTTTGAAATCATACATCAAACGTTACTTCCAAGTTTCTTGGCAGTGTATTTTTCTATAATAATTTGTGCCTGTTACAAATATTGGTATTATTGTCTTTTTTTAAATATTTAAATATTATCTATTTCTGTCAAATTCAGTTCAAATGAGTTCGGGTTCAAATTTAAATGTCGAAAAGAGAAAAACGGTCTATGTAATCCACAGGGCAAGTGCATTGATTAACTAACAACAGCGCCACTTACCATAACCAGCAAAACTATTTTCCTTCCTGTGCATTTCAAATGGGCCCGATTAAAGTTCCGCGTGTTATGATACGTGGCGCTGTTGTCAGTTAGTTCCAAATGTATGGAGAAAATATGATGCACTTGCTAAGTGATGTAATCCATATTACATATTTTATTATAAATTAAGAAGACGAACATTCTTTTGGTAAATTTATTGAAAATTGGAGCGTAACATTCAAATCAATCATTAGCTCTTTTGATTCAATCATTGCTGGGATCACCTAAGAATACTCACAACTTGCATATTTCGCACAACTTGCATATTTCGCGAATGGCTATGAATTAAGATTTTGAAATTAATTTATTATGAAACGAAATAAGCAGCCACTTCTTAAATGAGAATTTTACGCGCATATAGAATTCCTTTTGTTTTTTTTCAATCATTTTATTTCGATTTGAATTCCAATTCGTATCCTTGGTGTTGTTGCTTTGAACTCAAATTATTTACATTGTTGTAGGCAGTAGAGAAAAAACAATTTTTATTGTTGCTGAATGGTCATAGCTTTATGTGAAGTCTGTTGTTTTAATATTATTATAATAATAAAAATAATTTTTCGGAGATTTTTAAAGAGCTGTTGATCCGAATTCGAGGATCGAATTTAAAATAATAATAAAAAAAACTTTCAAATTGCAGAAAAAAACACACTTCACGCCATCTCCTCCAACGGTAATAACAATTCTTCGGCTGTTAACTGGATTCGATCGATTATTATAGATTTTTGCGGTTGAAATTGGGATGACTGGCCGTTATGATGTTGTTGTGATATCTTTTAACGATACCTCCTACTTGTCGATTAATTATTATTTTTCGGATTATAATTCAGGAGTTTTTTTTGTGTGCAGTTCTTAAGATCGCCGAAAAAGAACGCTATGCAATGCATCAATATCGATCTCAACTTTGCTTGATTTGCCCGATGTACTGAAAAATTGAAAGAAAAAAAAACAAAAACCAAACAGTCATTCAAACTAACGAATGATTTAAAAAATATTAAGAATTACTTTTTCGAAGGTCTGATTGCAGCTGGTGCGGTTGGCTTATTCGAAGCTCTGGGATTGACCAAAAGACATTTCATTGGCTGTCCATCCAATTGTCTATTATGGTACGTTTCAACGGCATAATTTGCGTCTTGTAATTCTTTGAAGACAACCTCAGCGACACCAGTACGAACTAAACGGGCATCAACCAATGGTCCTACATCTTCAAAAAGCTCACGAATATCATTTTGACTGACGCTATTGTGTAAATTGCTCACAACAATGCGATAGCCAGAACTGGCACCTATTTGTCGTTCGTCACGTGCACCAACTGCATATGGATTCGAAAAAATGCCAGCCGATTGATTTGAATCGGGAGCACGTTCCAAACGTGTACGCATTTCCCTTGACAAATGGGAATTTTCATCGATTTTATACCGTCTTTCGGTGGATGGATCGTATTGCGATGATGATAATGACATTGATCTATCATAACTCATTCCATTGCCGCTGGACGAGCGTAAAATTCCTTTTCGCGGATATGCATCCATGTGGGCCTCATGAACCGAACGATTTAAATTACGTGGTTCGGATACATCATATGGCCGAGCGACTGGCACTTCATAACAATCAAATGGATCGGTCTCATATTCGGTGGTCGGACGTAATGGTCCTGTCATTCGTCGTCCAGATTCAATGTATCTAAATGTTGGCAATGGTGGCATCGAACTGGCCGGTTTATAAGCAATTTCATTTTGAACGGTTCGCCTTAAGCTGCTCGATGTATAGAAATCCATGTCAACGTCCATTTCTACCGGTGCTGTACGCTGTAGTACAGGACGTTTTAATATGGCTGGCCGTTTTTTTGCGGCTCCAATAGCGGCATTACGTTTAACACCCTTTAAATTGGGAATCGGTTCACCGAATTTCTTCAATGATGCAATATTCTTTTGTAGCAACGTTAAACGGGCATCAACATTTCGTTTTTTAGTTATTTGCACCAATTTATCGCGTGCATCATGTATTTTGGCCCGACTTTTTTGGATTATTTTGTTGCGAGCATCGATTATTGGTTTTGATTTGGTTTTCAATTGTTTTTTTGGCAAAAATTTCTTCACTGCACCGCCGCCCGATCTGTAAATAGACATCATTTCCATTATAATTTTTAATATCCGCCAAGAAATTGGCTGCTTTCGAATTTTTGACAGTTCGGCTCATGGTAGTGAACACACAAACAATACTTACAATTGCTTTCTGGGTTTGACCGCCTTCCCATTACGAAATCCCGGTTTTTTGTTGATTTTCTTTTTTTTGATGATTTCATCAAGACTCAATGATACCGTATCCATTTTGAAATAAAAAAAAAATACTTGAATTCTCTGCACAAACAATTATTCACTTCCGAAATGCGAAACACCAAAATTCTTATTTTTTATTCAAATTGTCAAAATTCACACAATACGAGCTGCTTTCAATGCACTCAAAACGTTTTCTGCAGTTTTACAAATAGATTATCAAATATTTTCAAATAAATCTTTTTCTAAAGCAAACTTCCGTTGTTGAATAGTCAACTGATTGAAACGAACTGAATGAACTCTATTTATATCCGATTCGTTTTTTGCAGCTGATGCTTGGTTCCTTCTATCGAATTAGTTGTTTGGGTTTATTAGATATTGCAAAGTAGATGAATGCATCACAGAAAAGGCTTCAAAAGTCATTAGCAAACTGTACGCACAATGCACACACATTATCATACATTTACGTATCATTTGACGCCAGATTATTGCCCGATACGAAAATTATTTCTGTGGACTTGCCATACTTTATAATCTTCTTCGTTTTTTATTTTTTTTGCAAATTTCCAAGTTTTACTTACTTGGTACAGAGACATTGATTATTTTCGAAAAAAAAATGTGAATTAAATGTACTACAAAATGAAATGATATTCGTAAAATTGAAATCAAAGAAGCTATTGATTATTATTTGTATTTCGAGTTCTAGTTCGAAAATTGCTCGTTTTGTAAATTATTAGGCGAATTTTTTGGGTTTGTCAAATCAATTTAATGAATTTGTTTTGCATTATTTCAATTTGAAAATAGTTTAACACTTAGCACAGGAAATCTGATTAAATTCGAACTAATAACGACAAGAAAATTGTTTGTCCCAAACGATAAATTCAATTGAACGCAATTTGTTCGAATTTCGAAAAATGTAAATCAACAAATGTCAAACAGCTCATTGTGACATAATGGATTTTCAGTGTGATTTCGACTCAAACGATTGGCATTAGTCGATAAAAAAAAATATCAAACTCAATACCAACATTGGATTTCGTCAGACAGAAAGAAAAGTGGAAACAACACAAGAAAACAGACATTGTTCCAAAACAAACATTCATTTTTACGTCGACCAAACTGGAACGATGGAATAAACAAAAAAAGAAAAACTTTGAACAAATATTCCGAAAATCGAACAAAAGAAATTTTATTATTATTGTTTAAGCGAAAAAAAGAAGAAAAAGTGAGGAAAATCTCATCGATTTCATTCACATTAAAAAATAAGAAGTTCTATGGAAATTTTCTCTCGGTCTGTGTTCCGTGACAATTTGAAGAAGAGTTTTTCGATTCGGAAATTGATTCCATCAAATTTAAAAATAATAAGCCAATCGTGATCAATTTATTTAGTATTAAACAGTGATTTAGAGAAAAAACAAGTTTTTTTTTTTTTTTGTAAGTCGTCTTAACAAATACAAATTTGGAATGTAATTAAAGGCCATACAACTTGATACGGATATACATATAACTAAATAATCAAAAAGCAATTAAATAGGAAATTTATTGAACGTAATTCGAATTCAACGCGAAGCTCATGTAAAATTGTAAATACGTAGTTTTATTTTTTTTGTTTTTCCCATTTTGTTTCGAACAAAATTTCATGGGCAATTCTATAAATCGAAGTGCAAATCAAACGTCGGACGAACATCAGCCAAATAAAAATAATAACAATAATAAAAATAGCCAAAAAAGAACAAACAGCAGCCGTAACCATACAAATTCAGGCCATCCAAATCGGAATAGAAGTCGTTTGCGATTTTCAACATCTTTGTTGTCGTTATCGAATTTTACCAGCAAACATTTTTCAAGATCAAATAGGTCATATTCAGTGACGAATGTTGATCAAACAACAAACGCTTCAAAAGGCCTGCATCAGGTAATTAACGAAAAATTTTGATTAATTTTATCGGTTTGGTTGGTTCAGTAGGCCAAATGCATATTTGGGACCAAAAACCAAATTCCATTCAATTGTCGCATTTTATCTTCATTCGAATAAAATCCATTGTGAAGGATCGAAAAATGGATGATTTTTTTTGTTTTTGTTTTCGGAATTATTGATTTGGAATGTGTTTCGTTATTTTTGAGCCAAGTCACCTATTGTCGTCGCTGTAGTTGATGTTGCCTATTCATTTTGAAATCAACGAAACACCAAACATGACTAATGACCAGGCAACCTGAACGTGAACATAGGCCTTTGATAATAATACAAAGGACTAACGTTAGAAAGGGACAAATACAGATGTGCCTGAAGTCTGCGTGCTCATAACATTCGGTTGTGTTGCGTGTGTGTGCCTTTTTTTGTCGTTAAGCGTTAAAGATTTTTGGATATGGATACACATTATTTTTTTACATTGAAATTGTCCCAATGACTTAATGCTTTACGCTTCATGTTGCCAACTGCGAACGAATTAATTATTATTAATTTCAAGTTCACGCACGTTTTGAATCTATAAGCCTAAGCGTTTGATTATTCTCCATTAGCAGCGACCTTCCGTTGCGATATTTGCGTATATAAAATTGATTTTTGAAGGGAGCTACGACATATAGCTAAAAAATTCAACGCTATTGAAAAAATCACTAAATCTATAGTATAAATCCGTGATTTTTAGCTATATGTCATAGCTCCCTTTAAACATCAATTTTATTACGGTAAAACAGGTGGCCGCATACTTTTTTGATTTACTGTAAATTTAAATTTAAAGGGAATCATTTTTCAAATTAGCAGAATCGCAAACGTTATCTACAATGAGCCTTTCAATCGCTTTCTAGCAGAAAAAATGTGAAAGAAGTGCCATTGTGGCTATTGGCTCCATTTGGAAACGGTCATTCACTCTTTTCAAGAGCACATATCCAATTGTTTACTCGGAAGGTGGAATTTACAGAAGTACAGAGCAAATAAACCAAAAAAAAAAGAAGCCAAACATTGTTTAGAAAGTTGCTCAGTCGATATTCGATACAATATTTGTATATGTTTTGCGTGTGGCTGTTATCTGTGTATAAGCAAAAACTTGTATGTGTGTACGCTTGCTTGCTGCATGTTGTATATAATATAAATGTACGTCGTGCTTGATCCGAGTTCAGCATTATGTCCCAAAATCAGCTGTTTTTGCAAAATTTATTTTGTAAACAACGCAAAATATCAATCTGACGATGACGTTTCATTCATTTTAAATTCCTTTCTTTTTTTAGCATTTCGGACGGAATCTCGGGATTGTAAAGAGTAGATCTTTGCATATTATAAATCGGAGTCATAGTCATTTACTTCATTTAACTCGATCGCTGCCACATATTTCTGTTCCACGTTTTTTAACCAGGTAAATTCATTCATTCAAAATACAAATTTAATTGTATGATAGTGAAACACGTGCCGTTTTGTTTTTATCGTTATAGATCCACATCAAAATTAAGTCCCGACGAATTAGCCGCACAATCGAAGACCACTTGGCCGACCCCAACAATAATTTTGCTATTTTCACCGCAATTCAAATTAATCACCGAAGAATATTTACAACAAACATTCGAAGTTTATGGAATCATTGCACGTGGTGCGTTTGGTACGGTTTATCGGGTGATCCGTAAGAATGATCGTAAAGATTGTGCATTGAAAGTTTTGGAAAAATCACAGGTATATAATAAAATCAACGAATTCGGTCTATATTTATTGATTCAAATATTTGTTTTTCGTATTTATGGTTTCAGATAATCCGGGACAAAGCCGTGCTTCAATTGAAAAATGAAATAGACATTCAAACTGTGTGCGGACATAATGCATTCATTGTTAAGTTGATAGCATTTTGGCAATCACACCGACAAATCTATTTGCGTAAGTAAATCATCATTTCGAAATGTTCATTGTTGGCCAGCAATTGATTAAATTATTCTAATTTTTTTCTTCTTCTTCTTCTTCCTCTTCTTACCTCTCATCCATCAGTTTCTGAATACATTGGCGGCGGTGAATTATTTGACACAGTTCGAAAATTCTCTCACAAATTGGTTCAATTGTACGTTGCCGAAATAGCGGTTGCATTAGGTAAAATTACATGACTCGGCCCATTTTCTCCATTAGAGACACTTCACACTTCCGAAAAAAGACAATATTAAAACTTTGTCCTGAACAGAGCTTCTCATTTCAAACGAGATAGGAGAATATCTGAACGGTGATTGATTCGAAAAAACTGTGAACTAAAAACAAAAAAATTTTCGAAGTGTGAAGTGGCCCTTACGTGCATTCAGCTCCAATTGATTGACCGATAATAATTCATGAATTTGATACGTTTTTAGACTTTCTTCACAACGCCGGAGTAATTTATCGTGATTTAAAACCGGAGAACATCCTGTTGGACGACAATTTTCACATTAAACTGATCGATTTTGGGCTGAGCAAATTCTTAAAGATTGGAAAACGCACGCACACCATTTGCGGCACACCTCAATACATGGGTACGATCATTTGAGCAAATAATCTAAGATTTTATTCCGCAAATACCAAACAAAACCCAAATCACCCACGAAACAAATCCATTTAAAACAAAAATACAAAAACGAAAATAATTTCCAAAATGAATGCCCGATCCCAAGTGTTCGAATTACAAATGGAAGGCCATCAAGTGGATGAGGCGTTGATGAGTTTATTGCACACAATATTATTCCATCGAACGTTAGGCAAATTTTTGTATAACGGTGAAACAACCTATTCAGTGGGCAGTGTTGGCTTTTCAGATGTCGATTGCAATTTTTTCGATATGACTTATGTATGTTGTACATCCGATCAATTGGATCAAACGATACGGCATGATGTGCGCGCATTTAGCGAACAATTAAGATGCAATGACAGCACTGGCACCGGTCAAATAACATTAGAATTTTATGAAAAGAAAAAACGTTGGGTTCGAACACCGGAAAGTGTTCCATGGGAAATATGGACCATTCATTTTGAATTGTTACATTTAACCGATCCGGAAGAGCGAATGTTTCATCGGGAACGTGTTAGTGATATGATATCGGAAAAAATTCTTTATATCACTGATGTAATGAATAAACAAGATTATTTACCAAAAATGCCAAGTCAATCGGAATTGGATTTTGTTTTTGACACTTCATACGCAGATATTCAACCATATTTGTTTAAATGTAAATATAATACGGTCGGTGATACATCTGTTGGTCACTCGATGAAAAAATTCATTAAAGAAACACTTTCGCTATGACTAGCAATAATTCAATCATTCAGACGCTTCTCATTCGCTATTAATTTAATTTAAATTTAATTAAGTTTTTGATTAGTTGTTTAAATTACGACACAAAGGAAAAAAAAAACAAAACGCATTCATGCATTGCTTTGAAAGAGACAATTTTCAGTTTGAGATGTAAAAAAGAAGTTCGAAGAAATAAGAAAAAAAACCAACATTTTCATGGACAAATCATGCAAATTGCAATCAAAGGATATTTGCGAGGCAGACACTCGAACTCCATTTGCAAACATAATTTTTTTCCTTTTTTTTACAAAATTCCGACGTTTTCGTTAAGTTTCATACATGATATGTTCATATTTTGAGTCAATCAACAATCAAAAAATAAAAATTCATTTATAAAACATTCAAATTTAGCTGTGTTGCGTGATTTACAAAAAAAATTTGACCGGCAAATGCCAGACAATCGACATGTTGCCTGACAAACGCAAATGCAATCAAATTTTGAATTTCAAATTGTCCAAATGTTCCATTGCCGCCACATGCCCATTGCCCATCACCAATCACACAATTAGACATTTCTCAACAACAATGAGTTTTAGATTTTAGACGATCAATGACGTTGCTGATGAATAAAATGAATTAATATTAACGAGAAAATTGAGTTGGATTTAATTAAGTAGACTTTATTTCGAATTTTAATTGTGATGTTTAAGACTTTTAACAGTGGTGTTTTTCGCTTAAAATGCAGCGGTTCCATATTTCACATGAAAAATTAAAACTTGATGAATTGAACACATTTATGAATGTATAGTAATATGGTAATCTTAATTTAAGGAAAAAGAACAGGAAGAAAAGGCATACAAAAGAAAATACAAGTCGAAACATTTGTACTAATAATAATAATAATAATAATAATTTAGATTTCTGAATATTAAGAAATTGACTTTTAAGCAATGAATAATAATAACAACAACAACAACAAAATTATGTCAGAAAATTGTGTCTAAATATATATTTATTATTCACTTGGGATATAACACAAGAATCAAACAAAACAATACAATACAAAAAAAAAAATCCCCACAAAATGATTCGAAGTTGAATTAAAGAGTCTTTTTTCACATTTTGATGGAAATCTGACTGAAAATTTAAATCCATAATCAAAATCGTTGTCTTTATTTCTTTTGTCTTTTTGGAATATTATTTTAATTGTTTGGTATTTGGGCATTTGGATAGGAACTAATAGGTAAGTGCAAGCAATCCTTTTTCAACTTTTGTTTTCTTTTTCTTTTCTCTTTCTTTTTTTTTATAAACATGTATATAAAATTCATCATTCGATTTTGGTTCGTACGCATAATAAACGGCAAATACGATTAGCACCGGAAATTCTGATTGGATTACGAAGTGGTCGATTGAATGTTGAATATGATCATTGCGTTGACTGGTTTTCGCTGGGAGTTGTTGCATGCCGAATGCTAACGAATCAGGTACGAAATTCATCAATTTGCATATATTATTGATTTTATTATTATTATGTTATCAATTGGGGAATTTGGAATTTCTCTTGACTCAAGCATCTTGAGCTTTTCAAAACTCAAGGCCATGTATCTCGTTTGAGCCGAAACTATTGAACAAAGACAATGGCATGCAAAACTTAGGCCGAAAACTTTTTTTTTGTTTCATTTATTCCGAAAAGAAAGCGTATCATGTTTGCCACAGCAGCGTGTCATATAACACGTTTAACTGTTTGCTGCAATCGAATCAAAATCAGTTCAAAATTGTTTGAATTGATTACTTCCCAATGATTATTATCTATAACCAGAAACAATTACTCGATAATTGCATCCATTCACAACATATGAATTTGACTGAAACTTACAGAACGCAGTAAATTTGGCTTCATTCGGGTGATAGCAGAAGTATTGAAAATTAAAAAAACAATCGATCATTCTCAAACGATAAACCATGAATCATTGTTTTTGCTCATCAATTTTTAAAATATAGGAACAGAAAATTGAATTATTTCAGTTTCCATATAGATCCAAAGCGAAATGCACAACTCACAAATTTGATGAAAAAAAAAAACAAAACTAAAACGGAATTCATAAAATAGAACATTAAGCCAATCGTTCTCATATGAATTCAATCAATTATTCATTATTAACTTAATAATTTTACATTTCTAATAAATATCAAATATGAAGAAAAAAAAACAATAAAGATGTTGCATATGAATTTTGTTGATATTATGAAATCCGTACGGCAAACGGAGAATGATTGGAGATATTATACTTACGAAGATTGCATACAATTCATTACAATGTTGAGTTGATTTTCAAGTCAAGACTTTCACATCTGTTAATTTTTCATAGTTTATTAGCCGAGTTAGACGGTTTCATATAAAATTTCTATTCGAAAAATAACGAATTTTGTTGAAATTTTAATTTTACTGCTATGTGCGAAAGAAGCATTTATTGACGATCATTTAAATATCATCATTGTTTTCTCCAGTCAAAAAACAATATTTTTTTTATTGATCATTTTCAATTTCACCTGCCCCACCTAGTAGAACAGTCCAGTGGCGGACTAAGAGTATGATGAGCCCTACCACGAAATATCTTTGTGGGCCCTTTATGATTCATTTTTATTATAATGTTGAATTTTTTTCTGAATACTATTCATTAACTCGTCGATTTTTCAAATGGATTATATGCCTTTATGCGATATGCAGTATCAGTATGCAGTGAATCATATTATGACTCAGCGTCAAAACATTGTAAATTAAAAATGTTAATTGCACTTCAGACAAATAACTGATATGAAAGTTTCATAAACATTCGATCGAATTTTATTTATCCATTCATAAACATAAATATTTTGGTCGCAAATATAAAATACGCTGACATGCAGAGACTTCTAAAAGGAATGTTACCTTAGGCAAGAATTTTTTTCCAAAGAAATTGTTTTTCTACGCGTTCTAGACGATTTCCAATCGATAGACGAGAAAATAAAATTTTGAAAAAAATCTCAAAAAAAAATTACAAAAAAAATTTCATAGGGTAC
>GL501436.1:897319-953982 GCA_000149185.1 Mayetiola destructor
GAATCATACATACATCTCAGCTGTGTAGTTCGAAATCCAATACAAGCAACCGAACCTCCAAACGACTGTGCAAATTCAACACACACATATTTGTTATGATTTTTATACAACATCACGGAATTTAATTTCGAGAACAAAGAAGAAAACAATACCATAAAAAATACAATCAGACAAATGGAGTGAATGAAAATGCAAAAGAATTCATTATTGTGTATATCGTTTCGTGTGTTTATGTCTCTATCTGTAAATAATTTGAAATATGAAACGATTTTTTCATTTGTCAAATCGATTCATGTTTTTGCAGCGTTGCCAGGTCCCCGCATACCTATGAAGTTAGCCACTAACTAATCACCAGAATTGTTTCGCGCTTTTGATATATTTTTTCTGTCCCTGCTACGGTGGCTAAAATAGGAAATGAACCACCTGAGTACCAAATTTCCCAGTCTAGCTATCTTTTCAATTAGTACACGTGAAAACCATCGTGGACGAATATCGGACGAGAAGCGGATGTATGCTGGATATAGTATTTGATTGGATTATGTGAGGTCATGTGATCGATTCTTCTCACATAACCACGTCTTTTCCACTCGATGTGTTGGAGCAGTAATTTCTCCTCAATCATTGCATATTGGCAATTTACGCATGAAACGTCAAATGTCACTTAAACACTAAATGTGTACATTTGTGCTTGCTCACTGTGCACTGTGCACGCTATGTTTTCAAAAAATAACAAAATTATTCCAATTATTTATGTATTTATTTAATTTTGCGTAAAAGAAAAATGAATTTATACAACTTTAAACGAAATTATTTTTCCAATAACATAGCGTGAACAGCGAGCAAGCAAAAATGTACATATTTAGTGTTTAAGTGACATTTGACGTTTCATACGTAAATTGCCAATATGCAATGATTGAGGAGAAATTACTGCTCCGATACATTGAGTGGAAAAGACGTGGTTATGTGAGGAGAACCGATCACATAACCTCACATAATCCAATCAAATGCTATATCCAGAATACATCCGCTACTCGTCCGATATTGGTCCACGATGGTTTTCACGTGTAGCGATTGATTAGCAGCATCGAATGCCTTGCTAATATCAGCATAAGAGACATCCAACTGGACTCTATGTTTGAAGGCCTTATGAGTGTACGATGTAAATTCAAGTAAATTCGTTGAAATGTTTTTGCTGGCTAGAAAGCCATGTTGAATTTTTGAAAGGCGTGGAAATACAATGTGCAACACGATCGTTTCAAACATTTTGGCAAAGTTTGAGAGAACATTCACACCCCTATACATGTTCAATGTCCTCCATCGTCCTTTCGACCACTCTTGTGTATAGGTGTAATTTGACCAATTTTCCAACGATCCGGATATATGCGATTGCCTATTGTATTTATGCAATTCAACTGAAAATTGCCAGTAAAAGGGTAATTTTTGGCCCAAAGCCATTTGTCGGCAACAATTTAACTGTTTATTTTATGATTGAGACTATCCAATAATCCTTTTGCAATGTTCGAACAGATAATACGCGCTCAAAGTTTGGACATTTTTAGGGTGCGTTAGTACCTATATAGTATGAATGATAATGAAAATTATTGTCAGACACGGTGATTATTCAAATGACAAGACTGTTAATGAATGCATTTTTTCATCACTGTATTGAAAGGATGATTGCTGTACGGAATGTTCTGGTTGCCTGAAACGTGGAACTCTACTGACAATGCCGCTGAATACACTTCAAAACTGCCACAATATATCATCCATTTAAATTAATTCGTTTTCATTTTTGTATTTCTTCATCATTTTTTTTTTTTTCGTTTCTGTTCTTTCTGTTCAGTTCAATTTGGTGGTTGTTGGTAATTTGATTAATGTAAATTGCTTGGGCTTGTGAATAAATAATAAATAATAATATTCATTTAGTTGATTTATGACGATGTTGCATTGCAAGAAGCATTTTATGTTGATTAGCACTTTACAAAATACCCCGACAAACCGCATACTTAGCTCAATTGAATTAAATCACGATAAACCGAATTCAGAGCACCGTATGACAATCACAACAAGATGAACAAAAAGTATATTCCTACAAATCATTTACATTGATCAATAACGATCGTTTTAACTTCACTTTCTCAGTAGATCATTATGCGGATTGTGTAGGCAATGTTTTATCGCCTAAATACTGGAACGGATATTTCAACGGAATATGCACCAGGAACATAGCGATTGTTCGTTGAACTCTTACGCAAATAATTTATTGTCGGTCTCGATCTATTTTATGAATGAAAATACTTTGGGCGCTCCTTTTTTCTTGTTGTCAAGTTTTTTATTAAGTTTATTATTTCGATTCCGACAAAAGCGTGTGTATGACATTAAAAATTACATTATCTAAATAAAATTGATCACAAAATTTTGTGAGAAATGAGAAATATAGATTCAGTGTTTTTTCCATTAGTTTTCTCGATTTTCCTATTGCAAATTATTATATTATCTTCGGTCAGAAGTCTGTGGAAAGAGATTTCTATCGGCAACGAGACATTTGGCATATGGTTATTGCTTTTGCTGAGTCAGTTGTATGATATTGCTGTTTTGTTAGCACGAAATATAAATCAAAATTACAACACATTTCTTCTAAATTTTTTCAATTGATTCTCATTAAATTGTGCAAACAAGATAATGATTATGTTCCGTTGTCATGGAATTTGAATGTGATTGAATTGTTTATTACGTTGGTTTGGTCCGTTATAATGTTTATTGTGCATAGTTGATTAATTAGATGAGCAAGTAAAAAGGCCTGATGGCAAACGGCACTCTTGCTGCGTTCATTGTACTCTCCCTGCGGGACTAATCGAATGTGGCAAATGGAAAATGATCTTTTGTATGTGTTTCATGTATAGGTGCAAAGGAATTTGCCGAAAAGGGGCCAACGCATGGGGAAAAATGTAACCACTTGTTGAACACTTATTATCCATATTAAGATGTACGTCTAAACGCTAATTGTGTTCATATTAAACACTATGCCTGTTAGTTGTTGGAATTTTTTTCAATTTCTTACTTCTTCATTTTTTGAATTTCCATTTATTTTGATCTGAGATTTAAATAAGAAAAAAAAATTAATTATTGGAGAACAGTTTTTGAGTTTTGTCTGATGTGACAACTAATAATTACTAAAATTAAATGTTAAAATTA
Source organism: Mayetiola destructor (assembly GCA_000149185.1). Classification (NCBI taxonomy): domain Eukaryota; kingdom Metazoa; phylum Arthropoda; class Insecta; order Diptera; family Cecidomyiidae; genus Mayetiola; species Mayetiola destructor. Next base: position 900,515 of record GL501436.1, read on the forward strand.
GCAATATCGTTAATTGTTGTCTTAAGCCGATTTCTTATCATCAGATTCTTTTGATTCTTCTGAACTGTCTTCGGATGAGCTGTCCTGTTCAGACTCATTGCTGGCTTTCTTTTCGTTGTTGTTGTTGCTGCTGCTGCTGCTGCTGCTGCTGCTGCTGGTTGACTCAAGTGATGGATTTGCAACTGGTTCAACAGATAAAGCAGCAACGGCTGGAGCTGCTGGAACTGCTGGAACTGATTTTAATTCTGATTCAACTGGAACTTGAACATTTTCAGAGACAATTGGCGCTGGGGCTTCTAAAAATTTAATTTCGAAATTTTACGAATTGATTCAAAATGAATGTGATGAGTTGTTACTTACCGGCATCGATTTTCTTTTCGCTTGAAATGCCTGCTGGAACAACGGTTGATTCAACCGCTGAAACGGCTGCTTGTTTGGCTTCAATGGCTGGAACCACTTGGACCAATTCTTGTTGTGTCGTTTCTGGTGCCAATGATTTCACACTTTCGGCTGGTTTCTGTTCAACTTGTGGCAATTGTTCGGATGCTTTGCTAACGGAATCCAATGCTTTTGGTGCAACGGTTTCAACATTTTGTGCTGTTGGTTGCTCACTTTTGACTATTTCTGTTGGTTGAACGCTTTTTGCTTGCTCAGCTGATTTTACTGTGGGTTCGGCGGCGGTGGCGGCGGCGGCGGTTTCAGCAACAGGCTCTTGAATTTCACGTTTCTTTTCTTCAGGTTTTGCTGATGGACTTTCTTCGGATTTTGATGGTAAAGCTTGTGGTTCAGGGATTTTCTCTTCCGATTTTGCGCTAGACGTTTCAGTGATTGGAACATTGATGGCTGGAACTTCAGGCGATTTGGTGTCTGGAACTGGAGCTGGAACATCAGCCGATTTGGCGTCCGGAACTGGAGCTGGAACATCAGCCGATTTAGTGGCAGATGTTGATTGAAGTTGGGCCACTTCGGCTACAGGGGCTGATGCTGGTATAACCGGTTCATCTGGAATTGGATTTGCTGAGCAAATCACAACGAATGCGCATACAAACAATACTTGCATCGATTTCATTCTGAAATTGTGACACAAAAATAAAATAAAATAAACTTGAAATGTTGACATTTCGATAATGCGATAAATAAAAATAGAGGCAAGTTTTAATAAATATTAATGCCATTGCATGAACTACTGCTATCGATCAAAATACAAATGTAAATACAAAAATTGGACGCTCTGTTGTTCGTCAGTTTTTGAATCGATTGTGTCGACAAGTTAATAAAAGCGAACATTCAACATCAACATAACAGAAACAAAGATTCAACTAATTCCATTGTTTTTGCAACTATCCACACAAAATATTTATACAATCAATAAAACCATACACAACATTCGGTTGTACATATAAATCCCACCTATGAATTTGCTCATATTGCGTGTGCCTCTAAATGGCATCTGTCCACTTAGAATGCTTAATGATTACTTTTCTTTGAAGATTTATCATTTAACGTCGTTCAGTCGCATTAGCACAAGAAATTGAGCGGAACGGAAGTTTAATCATCGCAGTTGTTGCAAATGTCTGCGACGACTTTACTTATTATATCAATTTGAATCCCACCATGTCATGGGATTTTTTTTTCTCGGTTAATAAAAGAATTTCGCAACAAATGTTTTCGATTAATATTCCCTTTATTCAACGTACAAGTTCATTGTGATGCTTGCAAATGCAAATGCCTAACGAACTGAATGCTGAATGCCAGTTCAATGTATCAATTTAAATTTTATGTAACGCATTACGCGGTCATTCCACACAATGTAGTCAAATGAATTTTGCTTTGAATTGTCGTCATTCGGCGAATCAAATTGAATTTATGCCAATTCAAGTGCTCGTTATCAATCATTACAACACAATTGATTATTGTTCTCGATCTTCAACAGATCCGTTTGAACACAGTGAAACGTTCGAGAAACATTCTATTCATTCTGTAATTATTTACTCGAAGTGAGAATTTGAATGAATCTTTTACTATGAAATCATTTATTCGAGATTATATCCAGATCTCGGTTGCTATTCCAACGGAACTTTTTTTTTTGCCCACCAAAATAATTAATTCATGGGCGACCTTAAGTCAGTTTTGATAGCAAAAGTCACGCACCATTGTTTGCATTTGAAAATAGGAAATTGAGCTGAATGAAAAAAAATCTGTTTCGGAATTGCATGCGGTCGGTGATTTTCGACGTTCTCAGTTCTCATTATTAAGTAAATCTTTGGCCTTACGTGCAAAGTCGCTTATTGCTCATCTTTCGCATGTCCGGCAAATGAACAACAGTTCGTGGGCACGTAAACGAAAGCAAACAGAAAGAAGTAGAAAAAAAAAACAAATAACAAAAATGCTTTTGCTTCGAAGCAAAAGAAATATATGCAAAGACACTGAGAGTGTAAACAGTCTCAACCTAACGCCTTTTTTATATAATAAATAAATAATAATTGGTCAACATATGGATACAAGCTACGTGGTACATCCAGGTACATCTTTAGATGCCTACCGCCAATTATTATTATCATTTAACGAAAAAGAATCGAAAATCTTTGGCAGTCACAAAGAAATTCAAGCGACGCATTTCATTTTTATTTGCAAATCAATAAATTAGCCTTTGTCGACGATTTATTATGTCGATTAAGATAAAAGCCCGTTTTGACTCTGTATACATTAAAGAGTGCCGCTATATCGATGCCAATAACTGTCATCATAATGTGATCATAACTTCTTTTTTATTCCTTCTTTTTCGTTCTTTTTTCTTTCTGCATGGTCGTTGAGCTCAAGCCTATTCGTTTGCCAGATGCATGGCAATTGGTTGGACGATTGTGAAAATCAAGATTTCATAATGACATTTTTTCTTTTTTTCATAATATTATTTAATAATAATCAAAATGATCAGCGATCAATGAGGATAATAATAATAATCGTTGCAATAATGCGCAGTGTGATATCTTAATTTCATGGCTCGGCAACAAGGACAAATAACAACCAAAAAATTCTGAAACCATTGGGCCGCAATATTTTCAAAGCGAATTTCGATGAAATTCGACTTTGTTTATTGACAACACATTCAAATACATATGAAGATGATGATTTTATTATTTGCGTTGCCAATGCGATAATCGATGACAAATATGCGTATACCTCGAAATTCAATTTAAGTCGGAATTTGTGCAAGGATTTTTGGAAATATAAAATCAATAAATATTCGTTTCTTTGGTTTTTTTTCTTCTCTTCTTTTCAGAGAATTCAATTTGCATTGGAATTTCCTATATTTATAGCTGTTAATTTAAATAATTCGAGGCTTTGTAAAAGGGAGAGATGAAAAAAATCGTGCATCAAAGGCCGAAGCATAAAAAATAATGACAAATAAAATTCATCAATTTGAATTCGAAGCTATTATCTATTGAATTGTTTTAATCACGAACTTTGCAATTGAAGAAAATTAAATAAAGCCAAGCAATAGTTTGAATTAATTTCTGGATTGAATGTTTATTATCAAAAGCAATATTATCAGCGAATAAATGAGTTGACCATGGCCATTGACTAATAACTGCCTAATAGAAGATAAAAGAATAGAAGTAAATATAAATGTTTCCCCTTTCCCCTCATTCAATGATCCAAAATTGACACAATAAATTATTTTCTTTTTCCTGTCATTTTGTGTTCTGATGCCACTGCGCAAACAGTTTTACCAAAAAAATAGAAAAAAAAAATGACACGGTTGTATGCTAATCAACCTCTCAAGCGAATAATAACAGCTAAAACACAGAAAAATAATTTGTCGTTCTCGATTTGTGCGAGCCAAATTATTATTTTTATCGATTAGCGAACTACACGACAAAAAATATATATTGCTACAGTTCAAATAGTCGATGGATTGTTGAAGAAAGCAAAAAAAAAAAAAAAAATCCATTGAAAAGAAGAATCTGTGTCCGAAACTCACCTGAAAAATATTATGTATAACTATTTTTACGAATATTGGTAATTTAAAAAAAAATTCAAAAGTAACTGCACACTGAGCACTAGATCACAAAAATTGTATTTCGTCGAGAAAAGTAAAGAAAAGAAAAGAAAATTAGCCACAAAAATCGTTTATGAAATTGTTTGTTCGGTTCTGTTCTGTTCGTTGTCAAAACACTATCTGAACGATTTGAGTGTGAGATGTCTGCTTTTATATGAATATCGACCCTATAGTCAGTATGCAGTAAGCTCTTTCAATCTGTACACACGATACACATTCGTCAATTTGTATTTGTTTGCGTGCTCATGTTCATGTTTATCATATTGCTTTTATGTTCTTTTATGTTTGTGAATATTGTGGAAGTATGCAGTAAGCCGATGGGTTTTTGAAGTGGGATAAACGGGTAAATTGATTTCAGTGAATTCAGTTTATTCAAAATTCTAATAGCAATCAAAACAGTTTGTCGCTTGTTGCATTTCACCATTTTGAAATGCGTTTGTCGCATAATCATCATCATCGTCATCATCAATGAAATATTGTTTAAGTTTCAAGTTGAAGAGCAAATTCTTTTCATTTTTGATGTCATTTAAAGGATTTTCCTGTTTCTAAGGATAACAGCCTGCCCACTGGCAATGAACACGAATTCTATGAGCAAATATCTAATTTCAATTCGAAATCGAGTCATCCAAGTGACGCCTAACGTCATTTCATAGAATAAAATTATATATATATATATATTATAACCTGAAAGAGCAAACAGATACCGAGATGCAAAACCCAAAGCCAAAATGATTGATTGTTCAATTATTATTCATCTGATGATTGAATCCTCTGTTGCATGAAAAATCTCAACTAGGTGTTACTTTAAATCAAATTATAATTGAAAAATAAAAAATAAAGATGCCATGGTGATGTCAAGTCATCACACACAATTGTTCGATCCTATCAAATCTGAACATCTCAAACGAATCCCAATGCCTTTTGTCTTTCAAAATTAATATTTTGTCGTTTTGATGTTGCTTGAATGCTGCAAATGAACACAGTTCGATTGAGTACGGTCAAACGCAGACAAATTTTAATGTAATTGCGAATATGTGATTGGGCTTGATTGAGTTTGACTCACAATACAGCATCTCCTTCAAGCTACAAACAGCTTATGCAATTGTTCCACTGTGATGTTCGGTCACTTTAATTCACAAAAGAACAAAATGGAAATTGATATTTTGAAAGCAACCAAACACCAAACACTGAAACTGAGCACACACTGGCATTTGATTCAATGACGACGACGACGACGACGACGACTTACCGTGGCGATTTTAAACGTATGAAATTGAGCATTTGCATGCAATGAGAACTTAAATCATAAACATTTATATTATTTCATTTTAATCGTTTCGATGTGTCATGCCGTATCGTATGAAATTGTTGTTTTTTCTCTCTTTCTTTCTTCTCCTCGGTTGTTAGCAACAATCCGTCAATTAAATTAATGTTTGCGAAAATACAAAAGTAGATTGCGATGTAAACATATATAAAAATAAAATAAAATAAAATCGAAATTCGACACTGATGATTTTTATTTTCAATTATTATTAGCACTTTGTTAGCCGTTCGTTTGTCCACTTTGAAAATGAAAAATTCGGTTAGATTCTTATCCTCCTGATTCATGTGCACATATATGTCGAATTCAGAAGATGTTCGGCTGTTGAATCATTTGCAAGAATTTTTTCGCATCTTTCTTGTTTTTTTTTTAAAATTTATTTGTAATTATCATTCTTTGTGGTCAGCAGTATCTCCATAATGATGCGCCGTCCAAAGAAAACAAAAGAACACGAAAATAAGAAAAAGAAAAAGCACACGGAAAAAATAAAAAATGTGTCGTAAAAATCTATCACATTGAACACTATACGGTTGAATTCTCCGTTTTTTCGTGTCACTCTCCGGTGTTTTCGGTTTGTTATATGAAAATACAAAAAATACAAAGATTCCAAAATGAAATGGATAAAAATAAAAAAAACATTTCTGGCATCATAAAGAAGAGTCTAAATGAATTACGTGAAACAAAGCAATTTATTAGATGATGTTCATTGAAGCAAAAATGCGTAAAGACAATTAAATTTATGGACGAACAATGTTTAGAAGACTTTGGACATTCATGCATACGTTTAGCATTGAGCATAAATAAAACATGAACAAACATCTAAATGGTTGAATTCAGAATTCAAAGGGGCATTTACAATTTACAATTAACAAACACGAAACAGATCGAACGATAGCCAGGTAGGACCAAACACCGAACAGAATAAAAATATTGAATTCACTTACTTGATCACATGAGGACTTCATGCATGAAATGAAATGAAGTGAAGTGTATTTGAATTTCACGCACATTGAAATCAAATTCCAATGAACGATATGCAACGATTGCGACAACTGCTCGCAGAATTGTTCACTATTCGAGTCTCAATATAATCATAGACACAATATGATAATCATTTTGAGCATCGAGCATCGAGAGTAAAGAGAAAAATGGAATTCAGATTTCAAAATGCAATAATTTACAAGACGATTTCAATCGATTGTCTGATCGTAGTGTAGTTCGATGGCTGCTGTGACTTTGTGATCATTCAAATTTTGGTATAATGTTGAGTTCTGACAAAAAAAAAAAAATTCTTTTTCTTCTGTGTTTCAATGTCATGTATTGCCACATAGTTCCTTAGTCAGACATTCCAAATGCGAATGCGACGGCTAAATTTAATTCAATGGCTTTCAATAATTCAAATGTATACCACAAACATTTTGAATTAATTGAATGGCTGCATAATTTTTTTTTGTCCTTTCCCTCTCTTTCTTCATTCCGATTTATGGTGACTTTCAGTTGGTTTTCTGTGTATTTTGTGTGCATTCATTCATTCCACCAGACATACACAATTCAATTGGTTTTGTAATGCAAAAATCTTCCTTTTTCTGATTCGATTTTGTTTTAGTTTTGCTTGTGAGCATTATGAAGAAGGTACACGTTCCAACCGGGAAGAAAATGATATCGAGGAAAAAACAAAGAAAGAAAAGAAAAAATTAAAACGGAATGTGAAAAAAACAACAATAAAATCAGTTAAACTGGAGATGATAAGTGGAAAACATGGATGGATGGATGGATGGATGGAATGGTTTCACTAAACATTGAACATCGAACATCGAATATATAGGCAATTGGCAAACATGGTCATCATCATATCCAAGTTAAAAATAAACATTTGAATTGTAATTTAAAAATGCTATTTATAATAATGTTACTCAATGGTCGATGGTCGATGGTCGATGCTCATTGCAATGCAATATCCATGCTCAGATACTGGATATTTTATGCTTATGAAAATATCATGCAATTTTACCCTTTAAAAGGAATGGAAAAGACTATAATTTTTGCTCATTTCTCCCATTCATTTTTCTCTTATTTTACGATTTAATTCATTCGTCTGTAATTTTTTCCTATCTTTCTATTTATAAGTCGAACCATTCCTATCGGACGGAATGGTCAAAGGTTTAGCCTACCAGTTCGTGGTTCTTGGTTCTCGGCTTTTTATCATTGGCATTACAAGATGTTAGCAATTTTTTTAGCATTTTCAATTGCTCCCGTTTACGTCTACAAGACTATTCCATTTCTAGCAGTGAGCAAACAAGCACAGTTGATAATAAGCAATGAGCAAAGAGAATTGCTGTGTTTGATTGCGTTATGTTGCTATAAAGCGACACGCAGAATTTCAAATAGAACAAAAACGACGAACAGGCAAATAAATAAAAAAAAACATCAATTGTGTCAGTGTTTGTTTTATTATTTTAACTCATCTTTCGTTTTTCCTGCTTCTTACATTTTTCTGTGGATAGCGAAATATGTAGAACGATTGCGTAGTCTTATAGTTAGCGCATGCAAACAGTAGTTTAAAACAGTTTAAACATTTGAAGAAAAAAGAAAATATAAAAAACATTAAAAATATGAAATTATAATGTTGATAACAATTTAACAACAGCGATCAATACACATCATAGATGTGAATGAATATATACAACAGATAACAGGTAACATTGGTATCCAGCAATGTATCTACCGAGTACCGTGGACACGAACGACAAACGTTTACAACGAAGATGAAAGAAAAAATGAGCAGATAATGTAATAATGCCGACCGATGTTTTTCATTTTGCTGTTGTTGTTGTTGTTGTTGTATTTCAAAAAAAGCTGTTTGATTGAAGCCTACAAGTTGCGGCACAATGAGAGTATACAACAGTTCTGTGATGTGTTTTTGTTTTCATCATTCAAAATAGAAAATAAACAGTTTTTAAATTAACAATGAACACAAAATGGAATTCGAATCGTACCGAATTCATGATTCTGCATCATCGGTTCGTGCCGATAAGCCCTACAAACTCAAAGATACAATATTATATTCCAAAAATATAATTAAGGTCACTGGACAACATTTTTTATGCACCACAAGGTGCATTACTACGTTTGGTTCTTTTTTTTTTTTTTTTTTTCTTCTTCTCTCAATTTTGAAAATTTCTTATAACTTTGTTAATTGTTGTCCGATCGATCTGAAATTTTGGATTTAGGTATAACTTGGGAAATGCTATTGATTGGACAAAAAATTTTCACGAAAAATTTTCCGGACGAAAAATTTTCCCGAAAAATTTTTTGGAAAATTTTTTTTGGAAAATTTTTTTTCGGAAAATTTTTTTTGGAAAATTTTTTTTCGGAAAATTTTTTTCGGAAATTTTTTTTGAAATTTTTTGGAAATTATTAAAAATTTTTTTTGTAAATTCTTTTTGGAAAACTTTTTTTTTGGAAATTTTTGATGCGACCTGTGGTGCATATTTTGAATTCGGTACGATCGAATTCTGCTTGTTTTTAATTTTGTTTGAATGTTATTTCAAAAGAAGACCTGTTCGGACCACAATGCTGTTGGAAAACGAACATTGGCTCTTTCTGTTCCCTTCGGTGATAAGCCCAACAACTAACAAATCCAAAAATGCTATACGATTCCTTGAAATGCAATTTAAGTCATAAAATAATAAACACTATCGTCTGAAAGTTCAAACAAATAAATTTATCTGGACCGACGGTGCATAAAATTGAAAGAAGAAAAGAAGAAAAAAAAACAGACAAAAGAAAAGACTCTCAAACGATTATTAATTATGTTATGCACATTGTAATTCAGCAAGCAATACACACACCTATTGCACGGAATGTTTAACGCATATCGAAACCATTAAAATTGTCGTTGTCTCCCTTTGGCATGTTGATTTCACATCCATTCCCCTTTTTTTTTTTAAGATAAAACCATCGCATTACATCTTTGGTTGTTCTTCGGTGCACGTGAAATTGCACATGAATTTATACATTTTCATAAAAAAGCGAAAGAAAAAACGAAGTTGTTTGAATGGTTTATGCAATCGTGCTACCAGCGTTCAAACTGTGCAAACGAATGGATATTTTATCCAGAATAAAAATAGATTAATGTTAATAAATGCTGCTAAATGGGATGTGACAAGACAAACCGTCAAAACATACGAATTGCAAAACTCAAACGGAAAAAAGGTCTTTATTATGGTTTTTTATTGTTTTTATTATTTCTTATTATTTCCTATTATTTCTTATATGGATTTGTGTTGAGATCAATTTGTGTGGAATGTTTGAACAGAATGAAAACACCAGCAATTTCATCGTTTGAAATTTTTCGGAATCACTTGTTGTTGTCGTCGTTGTCACCGGCATCGATCGATGATTCTCGCGATAATTTTATCATACTGGGCTTTCGTTTCAGTTCAATTCTTTCATCATCCATCGATTTAACATCCAGCGATCCAATTTCCACATTTGAATAGGATTCATCGTCATCAACGTCAATTATCGCACAACCCACTAACGATGGCCGTTTATTAATTGAATCATAAAATTGTTGCTCTTGTCTCGAATCCATGATACTTTTGCGACGTCCTTTGTACAATGGTTGAACATATTTTAGTAAATTTATTGTTGATGGACGCGGTGCAATGCCCATTTTTCCCTTTTGATATGCAGTCGCTGTTGTGAGTGGCATCATTTCGTCAGCTATTTTGATTGTTGGATTAATTGTTGTGTCATCGATGTCTTCGATGCTCGTTAACATTTGTGATAATTCGTCCAATAATTGTTGACGTGTCATTTCGAGGGGCATCGATTTTGGACTAGTGTGGATCCATTCGTTTATTTTTTGCTTAAGATGTCGCAAAATATTTAACAAATGAGCGATTTCTTGTTGACATTTTGCATTGTTTTGGAGTTGAGCGTCGCTATTTTTCTTTTGTTCGGCTAGCGATGTGCTCAATGATTCCAATTTTGCTTTGGTCTCATTGAGTTCTTTGCGTGCAGCCGTCTCTCGAACTTCAGCTATTTTTCGTAATTTTTCAGACTCGCTCACAGAATTTACATTGTTTTTGAGACGTTCGCATTCGTTGGTTAAACGATTTATGATTTTCAGGTGTTTTTGGCACAATTCCATCAAATGTGCATTTTCTTCTGAAATCGTTTCCATTTTGTGTCGCTTCTCTCTGTTATTAGTTTTGATCGATTGATTTTCTGATGTTAGGCGACTAACTGTTTGCAAAATTTGATCGATTTCATTGTTTAATGCGATATTTTCACGGGTCATTCGTTGCACATGTGCTGCAGTTCGAATTTGATTTGTACGTGCAAATTCATTTGACAATTGCAACAGGCGACTTTCTAATTGATTTTTTAATTGAATTTTTTCGGTAATTTGTTTATGTTCGAGTGCGTACAGGGTGTCTTTGTGACGTTGCTCTTGTTCCTTCAAATTGCGATCTTGTTGATCGAATTTTGCCATCAAATCGTCATGTTGCAAACGAAACTCTTCCAAATGATTCAATTTACCAGCCAACAATTTTATTTCGGAGGATAATTGTTCATGCATCGCCTTATACTTGGATTCCCAGTCGGTGATTATATTTTGAAATCGTTCCGTTTCATCTGCTCGAACTTTAGCCAATTCCAATAGTTTTTCCTCGAAATCTTTAATATTGCTGGTTTGGGTGAGCACTGTCCGTCGTAAATAGGCAATCACATCGGCTCTATCTTCGTCCAGCTGAGCCATTCGGGTCTCCAAATCGGTATTCTTCTCTTCCAAGTCTGCATTTCGTTTTCGTAGATTGATTAGTTTATTGTTCAAATCGTTTATAGTTATTTCAAAGAATGTTCTGTCCACTGCACTAATTTGGTCTTTGTTCTCTTTTTGACCTTTTTTATCAGTTTTCTTTTCTTTTTTGGGCATTCTTTACCAATTGACTACAATAACCTCAACTAAAATAGCGATTACAAATGATGAAATTCTTGGAATTAGCCATTGAAACGGCGCAATGTATCCGACATCGGTAACCAGGAATGCCACAATTATTGATTAAACAAAATCCTACAGAAACAAAAACAGAAACACGGAGAGAGAAAGACGGAATAAAGCGTTCGCTGTAAATACCTATGAAGATAAAGCTACAAACAGAACATGCATACATGACGTGGTTTGCGCATTGAAATGTATACAATTTCATCATATAATTTCGCATTTCGATGCATAAAAAAGTTTAAAAATGGATTTTGATACGCAAAAGCAGCTAAATTTGATAGTGCCTTGGATCAAAAATAAAGCCATTTTTTGATTTTAAAAATTTGATATGATAACAAGTTTTCTCGTTTAACATCATTCAGATACCATTCAAAATATTCAAATTATGAAATTTCTAACAAAATTAGCGATATTTACAGTGTCATTCCTCGTAATAGTGACAATGACACTGATAAATACGAATATTAACGATCAACATTATCAACCATTTCAGTTCTTCCGGCAACTGTATTCTCGCATCGTCGCCGTAGCTGTTGCCATTTATGATCATTATCTCTTTCTATAACGTCTTTCATGGTAAAAACGCGCAATTGAATTAGAAATTTTTTTCTCTTCATCCATCTCCGATTCGTCAGAACCGTAGATAATTCTATTCTTAGCTCATATTGGCTGTCGTAAAGAGTTCATAGAATTTCTTTTTTTCTTATTTTTCTATTCCATTTCGATAAAAGTTCAATGGCTTCACATTTTATATCATTAATCGGCGCCGTTTTGTCAGAAAAACGAATTTGGAACTGCAAAGACAGCTATTTTGATGTTGTTGTTTTTCTTCAACATCTATGATCGTTTTCTTCTTTGAAAAATAGATAATATCGCATGCATGACAATTAAAAAATAATTTCTTTTTTATTCCATCAAAAACGTTTACGCATATCGAACGGGTCAAAATTTGAATAATAAATAATAATTTGCAAATTAATTAAAACCGTTAGATGAACATCACCACATTTTGCCGGTTTCTAGAGTTGATAAATTTAATCCGAAAAAAATCATTCGATTTTTAATTGGCTTATTAAAAAGATGAAATAAATACGTTGCTTCCTCGTTGAACACGCATGGCCTCCATTCAGAACATTCTCATTTATTATTGAATGGATTAGCCAATGTGCGTATCCATTGATTTCAAGTGCATTTGCACAAAAGGAACAATAGACAATTAACTGATCCAAACAAATACATCAAATTTGATTAAAACTTTCATGGTATATGTGGTATTCAGCTGCCGCGTAACATCACAGAAACACACACACACACACATCTTACCTAATTAATGTCATATCCAACATCTTAAATTCATTTGAGGCCAATGATTCGTTTTTTTTTCTTTTCTTTTATTATAATTTTTCATATTGGCATTCATTCATTCGTAATTCAATTAAAAATAAAAAAAATTTTGACTTGGAAAAAATAGCGATGAAATTTTAATCATCTAAAAAGAGTTGTTCAGACACATCAACGATATCAAGATCCGAAATACTTGGCACCGTTTGCCGTTTTCGTAAAACATTCAAATGATGTGGATTTTTTGTGAGCCAACAATTCGATTTATCGATACAATCACAAAAACAATTCAACTGATCGGTTTCTGTGTCCATTGACATTGCACCATTGTTCACCATATGTTCGCTACAAAACTTTTCAAACATCCAAATATTAAAATTATTCGATTTGTTGGCCGAAATAGCGTCAACTTTTTGTTCACATCGTTTTCCAGTCGACACAAACACATATTGACATCGTCGAATCGTTTTTGAATCGCGTAACGTGTGTACATCATTGATATCATCTTGCATGGCCAAATTCCATGGTGGATATATAAAAAATGCAAAAAATGTTAACGCAGTTAACACCCAAACGGGCAAAACCATTGCAAAATATTTATCGGGAAGATATGTAAGGCCAAGCACATCTTTGTGTATGTATTCGGGGACAAGGGCCCAAAGTGAATACAGCACAAATAAAGTATTACTGAACACAAACCAAGCAAAACCATAAACAGCTCGATTTGGTGTTGGTACCGGTGTCGGTTCTAACATTACTATTTCTATGTGTGGAATTTTTATTCTAAAAATGATTGATATCCTTAAATGTTAAATGTAAACGTTTTAGGCGTAATCGTATCGTTCGGCTGGTGGACCAAATTGTTGCATCGTTTCTGTACACAGAATTAATGCGTCCAAAAATGAATTCACACCAACTCGTATGTGTTTCGATTGTTCAGCCGAAAATGACCTGTGAATATGAAAAAAAAAATCAATTTTTTAGATTCACAACAATCAGAAATTAAAACTTTTATGTCAAACTTACACCAGCAATTCACATTCATTCAGTTTTAATACTTTGGTAACTGCGCTTCGTTTTGGTTCAGCGTCGATTCTGAGTACATCATATGCAATTTCAGCGTGCCGTTTTGATGGAAATGGAATCTTTATATCTCTGAAATGAAAATCGATTCATTTCGGATTGGTTCAAAGTGTTCGGACGGTTTCGGGCTGTTCAGACTTACACATTATATGTTTTTTGTTCTCCATTGGGATCCATAACTTGAACAATGAACCAGTACTGTTTATTCTATGAATAGCAAGCAATAGCAAGCAGCAGCGATACGTTTTCAATTTTCGAGAAATTGATTGTTTTGACAGTGACAACAGTGGCACGTGAAATAATCGAGTCGCCGAAGCCGAACTATAGATGGCGCCCCCCATTAATCTTTTCCATTCATATTTGTATTTTGTAAAATTTGTGGTTAGTTTTTCCATGCTAAAAAAGCGGTGCGATGTTACACAATTTCTTGACAAATTAAATCATTCTCAAACTTGAATAACATAGAGGCAATAATTCTGGAAGATTGGAACCCAAGAAAAAAAACATTCATTATATTCTGTTTACTTCAAATATATCTTTAATTTATTTCCTTCGTCTGCTGGCTCATAAATAGCATTTCCAAAAATTGTTTTTAACATTACACATTGAATCTTTTTGGAGCTTTGATCGCATCCAGTCGGTGAACCAATTTTTGTACTTGAATTTTCATTCGGCACTTTTTTGTAGAAGCTGTCCAAATCGATTCGTAATAAACAGCGATGAGTCGATGAATCTTTCCACACAATTACTCAGACAGCTTTCAGTTTTGCTATCGAGTTTGCTGCCCGGTGAATCTACACATTTGTCCCAGCAAATATCGTTAAATTCATGGATCTGAATGAAAAACAACAATCGATCATTGCTTTAAACACAATACTTTACTACAGTTCCAGATTGAGCTCTAACCTGTGCATTGATTTGGGCCTTTTGCATTTCTGCTTTCAACATTTGTTGCATTTCCAAGTCACCAGCGCTGGCTGTTGAGCCCTCGAATTCAGACATTTTTAATGAATTTTTTTCTTTCGATTTAATTCAAAATTAAATGAGTTCGATGGTAGTTTTTCTACAGCATGGACTTACTAGTTCCACTTGAATGAATGACAAAAGATAAGATGAAATGACAGTCACATATGACATATTTTCCCCTCATTTTAGACATTCATATTCCGAAAATCCCTATTGACAAAAAATTCAATTGAATTTAAATGGTTTTATTTTTTTTTGCTACTTTCATTTTCAGTATCCCGAAATTATATTCCCAGATGAGCCATCAAACAATATGCGATCAATGTCTATGGTCGGTTTTGATGTAATTGATGACAACAGTGCTATCAGCTCCATTAATACAATTCCAAACAGTCAAACGATGTCGAACATTGGAACTGAATGCTTGAATGATTCTAGCCCCTTCAAAATGGAAGGCTCTACCATTTTACCAGCCGAAAGTGTAATGTTACCCATTGAATGCAAAGATCTTTTGAATCGTTTGCTGGAATACAAACCGGAACGGCGAATTCGTTCGATATTTGGATTGCAACGAATTGCATTTTTCATGAACTTTAATTTTGATGATGTTCGAAAAATGAAGGTATAATCATCTATATCATACTCGTTAAGCGTCGGATGACGAAGAGATTTAATTCACATTATTATTATTTCACAGATTCGCCCACTGGACTTTATGGATTCCACTGAAATCTATTGAACGCTTCGCCCGTTCAGCTCTTCACAATAGCTTTAATTCCGAGAAAGAAAAAAACGTTCCGTCCAATGTTCTGTTTCGATTTTGCTCCGATTTCATTCCGATAAATAGATTTGTTTGCGATAAATTTGTTTTTATTTCAATTATAATTTACTAGCCTCGAGTCACTGATGAATCTAAAACAGGATGGTATGAAGTAAGTACGTCAATCGAGAATACAGTTCAAATTGATATTTGTTAAAATAAACAATGCACCCAAATCACGACGAGGTGGTTGTTCCAAATTCGAGTTTAATTCTGAGATTTTTCTCAATGAAAACATAAACTGAACGGCCGCAATAACCTCCGACAACTGTTAAAAATACTTTAGTTGGCTGCATTCGATTTGATACATTGGCGAATGTCCGTTCATCAGAATTTATTATTCATTTGAGCGTTTCTAATTAAACCGTTCTATATTTATCATCGCCGCATTTTTTTCTTTCCCGCTTACGTCTCAACGGAAACCGTCTCTAGGGAAATACTCCGTTGGAATATTAGCGGTCGTTGAAAACCGCAACAAAATCAAATAATCGCCGTATTCCAAAAGAGAAATTGCACTTCTACCGAATATTATGAGGTGCGACAAACACAGGTAAGTGAGTGGGACTTCCATTCGTTTCTATTTCTGTTGATGAAACTGTTCCTGATTTCTTTTTGTGAATAAATTTAGTTCTATAGCTTGCGCTAGCTAGATAGCTAATTCAGAACCAGTTTTCATTTGTTTTGCTGGCCAGTGAACAGTCAATATCAATCACATGTTATTGTTCCATCTCTTATCGCAAAATAAAATATTTAATAATATGTAATCACGAGATTGGCAATTGAAAAGAGATTCCAAATAGCCCATAGTGGATTGTATCATAATCCAATTTTACTCTTTTTTGTGCCCATGGCTTGAGTTAGTTGGAATTTTAGATAAATTGATGATCTCATGTGAATGGGTATGCAGTCAAAACCACCAGTGCCCAGCAACATATAAGTAAGAAGCTATCGTGAATTCATTCAAAGAGGAAATTATTCAGCAAAAGAATTGCAATATTGTGTGGGATTTGGAAAAACAAAACATTGTAAAGTGTAATAGATTTTGTTTAATGGACACAAGTACAGACACATATCGTCTCATATGGTGATTTATATGCAATTACGTCACTGCAATCCATTCCATCTGTTGATCAGACGCATTCCGTAAAACTGAAACCGAACTGAAAATAGAATATTTTGTAATGAATACATCAACAACCCATATACATTGTGAGAGAATGAGAAATGAAAAGAAAAAATATTTTTTTTTCCCGTTCCATGTGAATGATAAAATGTAAACAAAAACAAATCGGTTTCAATTGGAATTCTTATTATTGAAATGTGAGCGCAATGTTTGAGTATAGATTTCTTGGCAACAAATTCCACACACGCACGAAGCGTCACATTAGAGCGGATTCTTCAAAGCAACACTGTGGGCTGTAGGCTCGTTGTTTTGGTGTCCCATTTTTCTCAATTTGGATTTTCTTTCCTTTTTCCGCCCTTCCTGTTGTTCTGTCGATCGAATGAATGGAATAAAATTGGAGCGCACACAATGCAAGCATAACATTCATTCGTGTTTGGATCTTTGAATGAATAAATGGCAATGGAAATAGAAGCAATTCGTTTGACAATTGTATCGGGCCAAACATTTTACGCCTACGTATACATATTTCACTTTGGACAAATTTACGTGGACGCAAATGGTCTTGATGACGCTGATTCAGGGACCATTATAGTGCATAGAATCCTTTCACAATTTTCCAGGAAATACAGAAAATTTCCGAAATGGAAATGGACAAAGACCAAAGATATGTAAGTAATTGGATGCGAGGAAAATATTGGAATAAATTGAGAATCATTTGCGTTCCGTTTATTATTATTGTTTACATTGAATAAAAGAAAATTCAATTTTCATATACATTTGAGGTGAACCAAACATCATTTGATTTGGTGCCTCGAATCAAAAGTCTCAAGCATAAGTGTAATTTTAACGCCGAATAAATATGTATACTGTCGATCGGCACGTATTCAAATGAACGGAGCCTCAAATGTTTGAACTGTTTCAATTTGTAGCCGATATTTATCTTGTTGTTCACGCATAAGTTCTGACAAATGAAAAGCCACACCAAAAGCCTTAGATGACTGTTTTTTAGTATTTCTTCGATTTGTGTACATTGTAGCGCATTGTTTTCAGGCCTATGAAATTTATACTCAAAATACTAATTTCAATATGGATTTCAATTTACACGCTATAAAACAAAAGCGTCCAGCTTGGAAAACAAACACAAAGAAAGTGAAAGATTTCTTTAAAAAAAAACACAAGAAACAAAAGAAGTCATGCGCAATGTCGAACTTCCTTCGCGTGTAGAGCATTTCTATTACAAACACCCAACTGTTTCGATGAAATGAAAGCGAAAAATAATTCATTCACTAACTCAGTTATTGGAAGGCTTTAATATCCCACCAACACATGAACACAATACAAATGCGTCGTTGACAGCAGAAAATATGTTACCCCGAAAAATGCTAAATTATTCGTCTATCCACAAAAAAAAAAAAAAACTCCAAACACATTCATAACATTCCAATGAATGATAAATGCCAAAGCCAAACAGAAACAGTTCATTTTACAGTTGAGATTTACAAGCACAGAGGCGAACGCATAACAAATAACGGTATCCAAAGCCAAAATTATAATTTGTACTTGTGTTGGTGTACAGGAGCATTCGCAAGTGTTTACTTTCGCCAAACTCAAGCAATTGGAATATATTTTTAATGGGGCAAACGGAACAGACAAAATGGGAATGACAATCGTTTTAATCTTTGGAAAAACCATCAACGATACAGATCATATGGATGGTCGATTCGAATGAGAAACAAGGAAAAAAACCCTCATTGACTAATTTGATGATTTCATCAAAGATGAAAGGAGATGCAACAAAATTCATGACTTTCACCAGGCCTGGCTGCAAACCGATTCCAAACACATTACATTTAATATATCAACCAGTTGTATATGTATTATTGTAACTGTGCCCGGATCAACGTCGTCGCTTTTCACTTACGACGTTCGATATCAATACAAATAAGCATGAGACACGCTATGGTTGGCACAGAATCGGGTTTTTCTATCCAATACATTCTGAAAATATGCTGTAATATTATTAAGCTCGCACACATGCTCATCAACTCATCTGGAAAGGCTCTGTGTGAATGGCATACATAAACAAATACACATACAAAACACATTTTATGTGAACACAATAATAACAGATGGGCAAAAGAAAAGTGTTTGTGAAATGTGAATAAGAAGAAGCGCTCTTGGCACAAGCAATATGAAAATCATGAAAATGGAAAAACCAATCAGAAGCAAAATTTTTGTGGTGCCGAGCAGAAATTCAAAGTGTGCGTGCTATTTTATTGGTATCGAATTTAAGTAGAATTTCGTTGTTTTAAATCAAATTTTCGATTAAATTAATTGTCATTTTTGCCACATTTGTGTTCCATTGATTTTCATTCATATTTATACAAAAGTTTTATTGGAATTTAGCGTTGAAAATATTTATCGAGAAAACAGTGAACAGATATGAACAGAAATGGTTTCGATTGTGGTGCGTTTGAAATGGCAATGTTTGGTTCAATTGCGATAGTCGAAGATGTTGAAAGGAACTGATTGACTGAATCAAAAAAAAAATCAAAACCAAAAAAAAAAAAAAAACTAAAATGAAGTAAATAAATAATTGAGAAAAGCGATTAAATCGATTTCATTGGATAAATTTGTGGCGTGCATTGAATATTAAATAATTTGTAATGCATTATAGAATTCGACACGCCATGAAAATTTTTGGCACTGAAGCCATTATTACGAAACGAAGTCTATATTTCTAAATGCATAATCAATACATAAAAAAGAAAAGAAGAAAAGAAGAAAAAATAAAAGTCTTTCGCCCATTTGAATACATTAATACTTATGTTTCGTGCTCTGATTTAGGAAAAGTTATATTTTCATTTTTCTTCATATGGAAATTGGAAAATTCTCGAAAATGATTTTGGATTTGAAGTCGTTGCTGGTTTGTATACACAGAATTAATGATTGGACATTTTTCCAATCAGAAGGGATGAATAAAAATATATATTTTATATTTTCGGTTTTGGGGAGTGATTGACAAATTATATTTGATTTTATTATTAGAATCATTTCATATTTTTATTGGAAAATTTCATTCGATATTTGACGATGTATATTGTGCACATCATCGTTTGGTTGCTCTAAACGAAAAAGTCTACTGGCATTTGTGCGTTTTCATATACATTTTGAAATTAAGTGGTGTGTATACGGAGAAACGAAGTGAATGTCATTGGGCTGAGACACAATGAGATCGAGATTGAGTTTGCGTCTGTTCCATTGAGTTTTTGAATGTAGCTGTTTCACGAACATTTCGCGTTTTAACGCACTGGAAAGTGGGCAAAAAGAAGACAAATGAAAAACAAGAAAACAGTCCAGAAAAGAGAGAAAGTCTTGACACAACGTACAAGCCATAGCCAGTATACACAATATACATACAAATGCCACTAAAAAAAAAACACTGAGATCGATTATAAGTGTTATTCATATGCCATTATCTATTTGCTAATGATTCTCTATTTTTTTTTTCAATCTAAAATTATTATTATTCTATGCCAATAATGTTCATGGTTTAATTTCAAATCGCAAGGAATTAATTCGATACAAGATAAATTGAAAGTTGAAAGGACGTTTTGGTTAAAATAATATTATTATTTGTTTTTGGCTTTCCATAGCCAGAATGCAGCAAAGATAACTGCGATTTCACTCGATCGAGTGAAACAATCTTTCACTTAAAACAGTTTATAATTTCGAAGACATAACCAGAGCAAAAGCAAAAAATAGTCAAAAACCAAAAATGAATTCGATTCGGTTGTCATGTAAAAACATGGAACTCTATTTAACAAACGAATTACGGATAACCCGAATTATTGACTACTTTTTAGCCAAGAATAGAATTTAATCGATTTTGGTATGTATATATTTCGGAGGCGATAATTCACCGTTCATGGAGCTTGAGAAAGAGAAACTCAATGAATATATTTTTTTTTGAAGCAAAGATATGCTGCATGATAATGGTGATGTTATCAAATCATATTCATGGAAATAAATACATAACAAAATTGGAAAAAAACAGTTTAATGTTTGCTGTCCTGACCGTGACCAACACAGGAAAACAAATCTGTCAACTATTTTTGACGTTCAAAAAATTAGCAAAAAAAAACTGTTTTCTCGGAGAAGGGTTTAGAAAGAGAAAGTATTACTGCGAGTCTATGCAGATTAAGGTCAATCATTCAAATTTAATTAAAGATTTATTGAAAATTGAAGGCATTTGGATGGAATATATGTAACTGATGGAATGTACAGCGTACAGCAGTTAAAACCCTTTGATTTTCCAAATTCTAATTATTTTGATTTGATATTCAATTTCGCATCGTGATAAAAAAGATTAATTTCAAATTAAAATTGAAGAAAAAAATCTGTCCAGTTTATTGTTGATAATAACAACATTACATAAAAAACATGGCCAGCATATGCGATATACATTCGAAATTGAAATGAAAAGTGGCCTATTCCTGCTATCAAATTAAATCCGTTTTATTACGAATCAATTAAAAGCTTACTGAACCAAAAGAAATGCATATTTACAATTTCGAATAATGGAACGAAATGAAAAAAATATGAAAAAACAAATATAACAAACAAGACCTCATCTGGAGGTTGGAGACCAGAAAAACTGACTAAATGAAATTAAAGCCACGTTTGAAGATGGATTGTGTGCTGCATAGCACAAATATAAAGCCAAAAAGCATGCAGAATGTGGCCAACCACAGGCTATAGATCCATGTAATAATTTCAATATTTGAACAAATTTGTTTGTTTGTTTTTTTTTTTTTTTCATTGGGAATGGTTTCGGTCAAATGAAAATGGAGAACAATAGCTTTTTGCCCATCCCGAAAGAATGCATTCATGCAAAACAGATGAATAGCAAAATATGAAACATGTTCAATAACAATCTATTATCCACAATTGTGCCAGCAAAACCGAAAATTAATTCGAGCTATCGGGGCTTATGATACCGAATGGCAAACAGAATGCTACAGACCAAATATGTCATGCATGCAAACAGCAATTATTATTATTTATCAGTTGCAAAGAGAAAAAAAACAAATATGAACTGAAAACAGAACGGGCGCAACAATTTTTTGTGTGCACAGCGAACCTGAAATGAATCATTCGAATGATAAACAAAAACGAAAGCCAAAAAAACCTGAACGAGTTAAAAAAAGGGAAGTAAACGAAACAAAAACAATAGTCATTCGGCATTGAAAATGTGAATTGAATAAGAGTTCGTTATTGTACCATTCAAATTGTTTAAATTGTTGAAATGGTTGAAAATGATTCGGTAAAGGTTTCTCGAATGGTTTTAATTCAGTTTTTATGCAAATGAATCACAGTGATTAACAATAAATGGTCTGAATGGTCTCATTAAAGACAGATAAACTCGAAAAAGGCGTTTAATCATCTCATGTGACCGTATTTCTTCTATTCATTTTTCAATTCTATTCACACTGACTTCCGACACACACACACATACACTCGAATCCACTCATACATACGTTAAAAAAAAAGAAGAAGATCGCCTTCTAAGGCCAACGCTTAACAACAACCAAAACCGTATGTACAAATTTGCGAACATTGAACATTTCTGCAATTACAAAGCTGGGCTACAGAATCAGGCTTTGGATTTCCAATGTTAAATATATTGTACTATATTGAAATCCATTTTCACAAATTTCATATTCGGAGTTTTTTCGGAAAAAGGATGAGCCTTGGCTGGTTTTCGTTGTGCTGCTATGTTTCTGCCATCTGATATTTCTCATTTGATTCGCTTTCAATGTTTCATGGCCTATGCATGTGTTGCTGTGCGATTTTCCACTTGTCTATCTATACGTGGAAAAACGTACAGTATCCTTAGTCCAAACATTCTATTATATTATTATAGTCGTCTGACATTCGAGGTTTTTATATTGTCCTTTCCGTAAATGGATTCCATGGCTATTCATTTCCGAATGAGATATGATATCATTGATGCTGCAGCGCCTTTTTTTTCCTTTTTCACATTCATTTTTTTTGTGACTCATTTTCCTTTTCTCGTGCTCATCTCGTTGAATGTTTGCTTCACAGTTCGGATGGTAGAAAATGGAAAGAAAACTAATCGAGAATTATATTTCATTTTCCGAAATGAAAATACAAACGAGATAAGGTTTTGGATTACTAAACAAATGGTTGCACGGACCAACTAAAACTTCAGAGAGAAGCTTCCCTTTGATTAGTCACATTTTTTTCCCCAATATAAATGACGTTTTCTTGATTTTTGTGTTTGTATGCCTGAAATGTGTTCATACGACGAAACAACAAAGCTTTGTCGCTGTCATTCAATTTTCACTGATTGTGGGCTATTTGAAAACTGTTTATGACATTTATTTCTGGCTGACTTTTGTTCTCATGATCCTTTTAGTCTGTTATTTTTTTTTTCTTTTTTAATCTTTTCTAATCAGTGGACTTTTGCTTGGTTGCATTTGGAGTTGCATTTTCATATTTAAGCTAAGAGTTTATTTTCTGTGGTTAGTGAGTGTCATGGTTGCCATGATATTGGCCATTAATTTACTTCATGAAAAATTTATTAAATTGTATTTTGCAAAAAAAAAATGCTTTGTTTCGGGCCAGAAGTAATATGCAGCCAGGCAAACCTAAACAATTCCTGTGAAAGAAGGTATGAGTGTTTGCATCACGATAACAGCAAAAAAAAATTCCATTATTGTGATCATATAATAATGCAACTGAAGTAAACCTGAAACAATAGATACTTCCCTGCAATCATTTCACTATTCAGATTCCATTGTCTAATGCGCTCAAGGTAGTCGCGGAGGCACAAGTTAGTTTCGTGATCATCTTCATTGCAATGTAATAAATGTTGAAAAACTTTTATTCGATTTTTCATTGTTCAATTCGACAATTTTCTTTTTCATTTTTATTTTTCTTTGGATGCAAATCGAAAACTTTTCCCATAAAAATGGCACACACACACACACATACAAAAAGAAGTAGAAATTGTTGAACGTTGCATGGTTCAAATACCATACATCCATCGAGTGAAAAGCGATTGAAAAATGTGCGCCAGCATCGATAAAATTGAGACGACATTTTATGAAAAAACAATGAAAACTAAATTATACTTAAGAATGTTTCATCCTTTCGAAATTTTAATATACGGTGTGTCGTAACGGAATGTAAAACTTGTTAAAATGAGCAGAATATAAAAAAAGGAATTTTGCTTGTTAAAATGTTCGAACATCCATTTTGTTGAATTTATCGATGATAAAGAGCTTGATGAAAATATTCGTCATTGTGCTCGAACAAGCACATTTTCCCGTACACTCTGAACAATGGAACGAGAAATTGAAAGACCAAATCAAATCACAACTCATAAATAAAATTAAAAAAAAGAAAAGAAAAGAAAAGAATTGCGTCCATCGTCGTCATCATTTCCAAATGCAGAATTTTCTATGAAGAATTTCTGATCTCGTAAATTTGTAACATCAATGCATATGAAATAGTTGGCCATTCAACAGTCACATCATGGATTACATAGACATTCATAATTCAAATGGAATTTTCAAGTGAATTTTCAATCGAATAAAAAGTCATGGAATGCATTAAGTAAATGGGATTCGAATTCAAGCATTCGAGCATTGTACTTATTATTATTATTATTATTATGATTTTGTATTTGCTTGAAATGGCCAACATGTTATTGACTCTGTGGAAATTCATCAGCTTTGCAATGTATCATAAATCTAAATATTTCATTCGTTACGTAATTTGCCACTTGCTACACACAAAATTTAAGCTGTACGGGGGAAAATTCACTCGGAAGCCTCACAACTTCAACTGAATCTGAATAAATCTCAACATGAATTATACACGAAAAGAGCATTCAAGTCACATTTGAAACGAAAAGAGACACAAATGAAACAATGTTCAGAACAGCGATAAACAATATTGTTGTTGGGTCAACATTTAACCAAAGATTTTTGTCTTTTAACCAATATAAACTGTGCCAAGCTAATTCTACAACATTCACACATCACAAGGGATATAGTTGAGCCCTGGAGCCCAAAAAAAAAAAGACAAAACTAAACGAACCGGGCAAAAAACATCATAAATTCTACAACATTCGAGCATAAATATTTCATTGTGATGGATAATCTGCTCCATTTTCATCACATGCAGTCCCATGAATGCGTCGCATACCATGCATTTATTCACAATTTAATATTCAGAAATTGTTTGCGAATAGTGAATGTATAATAATAATAATAATATACATCTGCATCTGTCAGAGACACACATTATGTGATGAAAAATTCCATTGAAATTTTCAACAACGGCAACAACAACAATGACACTGACAATATCATGCATTCGAGCTTAGCGTGTAGCTTTACAATGTTTAAACTATTTAATGCAATTTTTTTCTTATACATTAATGCATTTGAAGAGGAAATGATACATGAAAACCATTCGTCTATTGTTTTGTTTTTTTTTCACAATTCGAATAGATTCACTTTTGCGTGTTAATTGTATTCTATCTTCCTGGGTTATTATCGCATTCCAGTGATACCATCGATGTCTGACCTCGAACAACATTGAAATGAAGATGAACATAATTAAATGGCATCGTCTATATTCAATTTCCGCCCACGGTGGCTCGCTAAGCACCATAAAGTAGTTCATTTTGATGGAAGCTCAGGTGCCTCTGCTTATAATCCGTAGGATGCAAAAAAATGTCAAGTATCGTATAACATAAAAGCTATGATATGCGACAGCGATGAGAACAACGACAGCACACCAGCACACAGCATCGCGGCTCAGTGTTATATAATTAGCTTTTAATTGCGCTCGATGGCTCTTCTTTTTTTTTTGTAATATGTTTTCAAGTCATTTTGGTTCTCCAATTTCTGGTCCTTCAGCCAGCATTAACATGCACCAAGCGCCACACAACAACCTTCAGTCCATATTTGATACGGTAATCCGCTGAAATAATGGCTGCAAAATATTACAAAATATGAGAAGATTATCGTTCTTCATAAATTTTCTATCGAATGCAAAAATACCACAGCTAATTATGTTTAAAGAACCCTTACAATGGCTACGTCACATTCGATTTTTCCCTCTAATTCTTCTTATCGCTTCGTTCTCGCATTTTTCCTCTCCACAATAATATAATTATCCATATCAAATTCAACGACTGAATTATTATGGCATCGAACATTTAACATGGTTGAATTGATATTGCATGATGCTTATGGTGGATGCATTTCCTTGATAATTTTTTTTTTTTTTCATTTTTGCTCATGAGAGTCAGAAACTCTACAAATGCATACACAATATGCTCGGATGGATTGAAGATTGGTCTACATTTGCACTTTTCATCCCGTTCATCTTCAATAGTATCTGTATTAACACTTGAGTTAACTTAGACCGAAGCTTAAATGGATTACGGCACAGATATCGACTTTATAACCATGTGAATTTCTTTTTTCTGTATGCATACACCATGAACCACGATGAACAAATTTACATCGCAAAATCGATTCGATGGATGGAAAACGGCAAAAAATGGCAAATGTGATTTTTTTCATTGGTTGTTTTCTCATCGCAAAAAACCGATGACACATTCTCATCTCTCTACCATATATATAAAATCATGTTTCATGTATCAGTCGACGATATAGAAAAAGAAAAAACAAAAATAGAAGCCAGCGTTCATGGCTCAAAATCGAAAATTGAAAGATGACACCGTATTGAGATCAGATTATATTATTTTGTTTAAAAATAGAATGCAACTGTGTGACTATCTTTGTTTACTCTCTTTTATCTCTCTAATTAAGAGCATATTCAATGTTCGTGTTCATTTTGCAATTTATGCTTTTATTTGATGATAAAACCATTTCGAATCAAGCAAATTAGCATTTGAATTAGATGAACGTGATGTTAGCTGTGTGACATGGCTATTTGCTGTTTCTAATGCATTTCACAATATTTGATTTGATAGCTTGAGATGCGATCAATTGAAAACAGATTGTTGAATGCAAATTTAGAGAAATTGTTGTCCATGGACAATTTAATATAATAAAGTGGGCAATTGGTTGAATTGGAAGGATCTTAGCATTTCAAAATTGCATTGATGAGAACGCTATTAATTTACATTCCGATTCAATGTAATATTCACAAATGAACATTTTGTTTACAGTGTTTACATCACATCTCCATATCCTTCCATGGATCATGGATTCATGACATAAAATTAATTTACATTTTAACAAAATGCAAAATGGCAACTGCATGACAATAGTTTACAAGTATTTTAATGGTTATTTAAATCCTTTTCAAATAATTTACATACTTCATACCACTCGATTTCCATCCATTCAGAATCAGTTGATTGTGTCGGCATAAATTCCAACGATAGATGTGCAAATAGCACATTGGGAACAATTCAATGATAAATGGACAATGTACAAATTAATTTTATCTGATTTAATTAAATGAATTGCAAATTGCAAATTGCAAACTGCAAACTGCCTTATATCACAGACTGACACTTCCTCATTTTGGAATGTTTGGCATGCGAATAAATGATTCGAATTAAAACGTACTGAATTCAATTTAATTAGAAATTGTCACAGTAAACAAATTGCATAGTCGTTTAAAAATGATAATAATAATAATAATAATAATAATAATAATAATAATCAATAGACTAGATTATACCATTTCCATTGCATTTTGTTTTAGTGCATGGCCACCATTCAAACGAATAACATATCTTATCGATTGTGGGAACGAAAGTTGTGTATGTTCTTTCCTTTTTTTTTATATTGATTTTTTTGGTGACATTGATTTTTCGAAATTAATTCAAATAATTATAACATTATTAATGTTACATTTGTCATTTTTGTTATTTGTAATAAGAACAAGAATGCATTCCGGCCAAAAATTAATAATTATTATTATTATCAGAATAAATGTGAACACATAATATTCAGTGATTTTTAATTCTGCGTTCACTCGTTAAAGTTTTGCAATTTCTTCGAAACTTTTTCCATTTGAGCATTAAAGAGTTGTCATGGTTTCCGTATCCCACATTTGCATGCATTGCAATTTATCGATGAAGACATTTTCATTCTGTTTCATTTAATTGCAAATTTTTTTTTTGGACCAAATTCAACAATTTCACTGATGGCATACCGCAAAACAATGTGCGATTCAAAGAAAAATCATATCTTTGTCAGCATATAATTTTGGTTTACATCAAAAGCACCCTTTGTTTTCCATTGAATTGTACAATATTCATACCGCAAATGGCATTTACATCATTTCAAACCTACCAACAACTTTCAAATTGCTATCGCTAACCAAATAAGTTTTTGCAATGGATTGCAAGATACAAGATGTTAAAATTATTATTTTCTTTATGTAAGTTTGCAATTTGGTTGCTGGATATTTATCTGTTCTCGTTTTCAGTTTCTACTTTTCATTTCGCATTTCACATTGTGTGGTATATGTTGCTGGGCTGATAAACTATTCTGCTGATATAAATTGTAATGAGCGCTCATTTTACAATTTTAACGAATAAAAAAACCACTATTGCTTTTACGAGCAATTTAACGGTGAATTTGGTTTTGAAATGAGTGTACGCTGTATGTTGTTATGTGCAATACCAAGCATGTGTAAAATATTTTATGTAATATGAATAATGATGTAACACCCAAACAACCAGAAGGTTCACAATTTTTCAGGATTTTTAATAAGCAACAAATTGCATGCATAGTGCTTACTGCATACAGGCACCTGAGCTCAATATATTTGGTGCATTTTTAGTGCACAAAATGTTGACGGCCGCGAATTCAAGTGAAATATCGTTTGACGTGCTGAAACGTTAAATTTCGTTCCGGTACGATGAATATCGCTCGTATCGCAACTTTGTAGGCACCACCAACCACCAATATTTCTCGATAAATTGCAACGTCATTTCAACGAAACGTCGAATTCAACATGATTTTCATCGATTCATTTTTATCTTTTTTGTGTCTATTTTTTTATGTGCAGATTTTGGATCGTGGTGAATCGGAATGGGCCATGATTCCACATTACACATAGAATTTCAACGATTTTGGTCAAAATTCAACGATCCGTTTGGCTAGATCGTTGTCAAAGCACAAATTTTATTCGCAAATATTTTCAATTTTGAGCAAAAGAACAAAAAGAAAATCGAAAAAGAAGCTTTATACACAAAACAAAACGAAAAACGTTCCAATTTCAATTGAAACACATTCAACGTTTGCAACAAATTAAATATCGCCGACATCGAAATCCCATTCAAATTGAATTCGTGTGGCCAGAATTGAACAAGTGAAAAATTTTCGAGTAAGTTGCATAGCCCAGAAATGGGTCATTTAATGTTGTATACAGTACGATTTAGTTGCAATTAGTCGGTCACTCAAAAATTCCGAATCATTCGGTTGTTTTAATTTGATTATTTTGTCATTTTGTTGATTCATTTTCAGCATAAAATGCTTTCAAGTAAACAGTATATTATGGAATGTGGTTAGTGAATTAAACGATTTAAATAACGTGTGCCCCAGTAGACGTTTTACAAAACGTCTGTCTGGTGGTCATGGAGCCTTCGGGCAATAATGTCAATAGCCTAGCACAACACCAACAACATCCAAACACTCAATTACATCCAAATCAGCCACAACAATCATCACATTCAACGGTAAGTTGTCACTTTATACGGCTGTCATTTTGAATTTGAAACTGAAAAATCCGCATCAACAAAAGTTCAACTGATCAAATGGTTTTCGTCTTTTTTTTTTGTCAATAGCAAAATGCAAGCACTGCACAACAACAGCAGCAACATCCTCAATCATCGTCAATGGAACGTTTATCACGTCCAATGGCATTCGATAAAATGGAAGCACTGGTGAGAGAAATGCAAGATGCCGACTGTGGTGTGCCGGTCCGAAGTCAAAAGCTTTTTTTAACATCGATTCCATCTGCTTTTATGGGTACTTATTGAACAGCACTTTTATCATGCTTAATGCAATTATAATAATAATAATAATTTGCAAATTGTTTTCGATTTCAGGCTATGACTTGATTGAATGGTTAATGGAACGATTACAGATTGAAGAATCGGAAGCTTTGAATATTGCCAATCAATTATGTTTGCATGGTTATTTTTTTCCAGTTAACGATAGTAAAATGCTTGTCGTTAAAGATGATTCATCATTGTATCGTTTTCAAACGCCATATTATTGGCCATGGCAACATAAAACACCCGACAATGTTGAATATGCCATTTATTTGGTAAAACGTTCATTACGTAACAAACAACGACATGGCCTTGAAGACTATGAAATCGATGCATTAGCTAGTTTACACAAAAATTTAAAAGCAAAATGGGATTTTATAACGATGCAAGCGGAAGAACAAGTGAAATTATCAAAAGATCGAAAAAAAGGCGATAAAATTGTGGCCGATTCACAGGAGCGTGCATTTTGGCGAGTTCATCGACCGCCACCGGGACAATTTACACCATTGGAACCGTGTCCGGTGCCATCAAGAGATCGTCAAGGTAAACCGCGTCGTCGTACATCCGATGATTGTCAACGTGAATTGGACTATTTAAAAGCATCATTGGGTCGTACACGCATTAAAATGTCACAAGCATGTGAATTTTTAGCCCAATATTGGGAAACATTTTCGGATTATGATTTTTTTTTACAATCGGCATTGCCATCCAATCCATGGGTCACCGAAGATCAAACATTTTGGCAGCTAAACAATTCCATTGTTGATGTGCCAACGGAAAAACGTGTACGTCGTTGGGCCATTTCAATTGAGGAATTGGTCAGCGATCCGACCGGTTTGCAAGAGTTTACAATTTATTTGAAAAAAGAATATTCACATGAGAATATACGATTTTGGATAGCTGTAAATGATTTACGACGTTCGGCACATTCACAAATTTCACGAAAAGTACGCGAAATATATGAAGAATTTTTGGAACCGGGCGCACCATGCGAAATTAATATCGATGGCAAAACTATGGAAAAAGTTCAAATTGGTTTAAAGAGTCCGTCACGTTTTACATTTGATGCAGCCTCCGAACATATTTATGCATTACTTTTGAAAAAGGATTGTTATCCACGTTTTATTCGTTCCGAACATTATAAATCACTTTTGGCGATCGGCATTCAACCCTCACATAAAAAACGTTTCTTCAATTTTGGCGGAGCGGCTAAGAAGAAAAGCTCAACAGCTGCACCGCCTAATATGACGCTATTATCGCAGGTATGTTGCACGTCAATACTGAATCCTGATAAAATATGTATTCAATAATAATTGTTGATATTGTCTTATTAGACGTCATCCACAACTGTGGCACCACCCAGTGCAGTCGGACCATTGGCTCGTCGTCGCGGAAGCGATCGCAGTTTGACCGGTTCAGCACATGAATTGGCCGTTTGTGGCGTAAAAGATGCCAATAATAAAGTGCCACATTCTCATAGTCAAAGCAACTTAAGTGATATTCCATACAGGTAAGTTACCAATCAATGGACTTCATTTTTTTTTTAGGGGGTTTCAACAAAATCAATCAATTTCATTAATTTTGAGCTAGAATATTCATCAGCAACGGTAGTATTTCTATGAGCTCAGCATTTTGTTGCATTTGGTTTTTTTTTTTTTTGTTGAATTGCTTATTAGCGCGCCTTCAAACGTTCTATATATTATACAATAATAAATATCCACAATACAAACACAGACACACACACACATACACTTTGTTCTCATTTTTATTATTAATTGTGATTGTATTTTGGTTTATGGTTCATGCGTTGAATCGATTATCACACACACGAGTCTATTTTCATTTATTCATTTAAAATCACCTTTCGAATGGTTTGTTCAATTCAACTTTCTGTTCAGTTTTGGATTTGAATTATTATTTATTATGGAATTCAAGCATATGACAGAATTTCAAATATTTGGAATATTAATTTTGCGTTGTGTTTTTTTTTGGTCCAGAGAAAGAAAGTCAGCAAAATACAAATATTTTCATATATCGGAATCGCGTTTTGTCTACTTCGTTAAGTGATCCGAATTGGATTTTTATGATTTCGATTTGTTTATCGTTTATATTTCGTATTTTTATTTTATTTTTTTCTATTTTCCATTGTCTTTCTCAGTGTAGTGATTTACAGAGGCGATATGCCATCGGGTATTGGTGAAGCTGTGAGTGGCGGCAGCTGCTTAAATAAAGAAGTTGCAACTGGAGTACAAAATGCTTCTTCTTCTTCTTCTTCTTCGAAAAGATATCCGTAAGACACAAAAAAATTCAACAAAAAAAAATTCAAATCTCGTCCATGTGCGTGTTTGTATGTGTTTGCTTGTATAGCAGACGTATTTTTTCTGTCTGTATCAATTTCTGTAATTTTAGAAAAAAAGAATAATATCAAATTTCGTTTTAAAACTAATTTATAAATGGGGAATTTCCCTTCTTTATAAAAGTGTTTTTTTTTTTTTTTTTTTTTTTTGAAACTGTGAAACTAAATAACTCAATGTCCAATTCTTGAACCATACATTCTCTTAAATCGAGCCCTCTTCAATTTGTTCCCTTTACATCTATTTTTATTCTCTTATTCTCGGAAATTTTCTCACAATTTTCTTTACGCTATTTATTCAAACTTTTCGAGCTTTGTCTTGCGCTTGTGTAAATACGGCCGAATGGAAATTAACCCAAATGGAAGCTCTCATT
This sequence comes from Mayetiola destructor, assembly GCA_000149185.1. NCBI lineage: Eukaryota > Metazoa > Arthropoda > Insecta > Diptera > Cecidomyiidae > Mayetiola > Mayetiola destructor. The sequence continues at coordinate 933,059 of GL501436.1, forward strand.
TTCCTACACAGACAGTCAATTGATTATTATACATATATTTCATTCGTATACAATTTAATTGCCCTTTCAATTTTCAATGACCAATTGAATGAGTCTCTTTTTCCGCCACTAATCAGTAAGTAATAATAAAAATCTCGTTTCATGTCAAAGTGATGGATAAATGGGCGTCATTTATGTTGTGTTTTGTAGACGCTTTCGGAGGTAAAACGAAAACGATTTTTTGTGTGTGTGCTTATTTTATCAATTTTTGCAATGATAATGTGAAATTATTAATCATTTAACACACTGTGATCGTCAATTTTAAGCAGCAGTCACACGATTTTTTTTATCAATAATTTCAACCACTTTTAGATTCAAATGTAAATAATTGCCATAGAATGAAACTAGTTCATGTCACAATGTATTCTTCAATATAATGTAGAAGTTTTATTTTACCGTTATTTTGTTTCGATGTAGTATTTGACAATTTTTCTTTTTCAATTGTCATTGGGTATTGATTGATTTATCACTATGATTGCCGCTTTATTCAGAATAGCTTTAATATTTTGCGCTCAAGTTTAAATAATAATAAATGGTCTAAATGTGAATCGTGAAACAAATTGATTCGCGCCGATGTCATTAATAATTTCGATTTTCAATTCGTTTATGCCATTAAACAGAGAAGGATCAAAGTCAATGACCGAAAATATGGAATCGACAATCGTATCGGGTGCAGTGAGTAGCGTATGTCCATGGGATGAACCAACTATCGAAAATCCATCTGTTTCGGTTTCAATTTGCCCATGGGAAGATGAAGAAGGCCCATCAACATCGAAAAAGGTCATCAGGTATGCTTTGTTGTTCAGAATTTTTTTTAATGAAACAAATAGATGTTAATTCTGTTTTGGATTCTGTTTTACGGCAGCTCATCATCGGACATCACTGAAATATCGGAACGTATGCGAAAAACGTGCGGCCTGCGACAAAGTACACTTGACTGTGAAATGTATGGCGGAAAACGATTGGCACCAGCATCAACAGAACCACGTCGTGCATCGATTACAATCACGCCTAGGTAAACATTGAATATTTTTTATTTTAATTAGTGCACCGATTCACATTTTTGCTTATTTTTTTTTTTTTTTTTTTTTGTTAGATTATGTGATATGCAAATGTCATTCCGACAACACAGTGGTCCAACAACCACAACGAATCTTGAACATCAGCCGTCCTTCGATAAACTAAAAAAAATCGATGATAATGTCATCGTAAAATCAACACAACTAACGGACCTAATCGCATCGACAACAGCAATCCAGTCAGAAACCATAACCGTGCCAATTCAACAGACATCTGTAGCTCAACCACTATCATCGGCTGCATCATCAACGTCTTCGTTACATAAAATCGTTGATCACGATGTGTGTAAAAAATCTAATGAAAATATTAGTAATCAAAATGCTGACAAAATGGATAAAACAGAAAAAAACATTAGTCAAACAAATATTTCAATAAAAATGCATTCGGATGCGGAAAGCATTGATAATAATAATGATGAATGCCAACCAGCAATTGAATTGCCAACAATAACCGTATTATGTGCCCCATGTACAGATGTTATATTAGCCGAAACAGCTGCCAAAAGTCAAATCGTTGAACATATTGAATGTGACATTGATTCAAGTGAAATTGCTCAAAATGAAAGCTCAAATGATGATAATGTGAATGTAATTGCGATATCATCGTCACCAACACCCCAAGCAAGCAATTTAAAATTGACACTCGATGTTAAAAAATCCAATGAACAACAACAACAACAACAACAAAATCCACCAGCAATGGCCGGATCACAAGAAGATTTATCACCATCAATGGATGAATATGAAGAATGTTGTGATGAATATAAATATGATGCAGTCACTGCGGTCGAACTCATTGAACCGGGTTGCATTGCTCCGGCTCCGACACCGGCACCTCAGATCGCTCCATTGGCTGAATTTGAATTTTATCCACCGGATGATGATATGGCCACATCATTAACAGAAAAATTAGCTGAAGAAGCGGCTCAAATGGCAATCGAAGATTCTTGTGCCAATTCACAGTCTCAATCAACAGCAAAACCAAAGAAAAAGAAACAAAAGTCCACCGAAAAAGGTAAAAATATGACAACTTAGATGTAGACACAAAATCATTTAATTCATTGATTGCAAATTTATTTTAATTCGGAAGGTGATGGCATACAGATGAAGTCAACGGATGATGGTGGCCGAAATGACGTTTGTCCTTGGGAAGATGAGTAAGTTTTTCGTTTTTGTTTTTTTTTTGTTGTAATTCATTCATCTCTTTGACCATGGAATTGAATGTTGGAATTTGCTTAGGGGTGGATCGTCAACATCTGATGGAACATTTGTAAAAACATATTCAACACTTGGTTATCTTTGAGCCGCCGCAATAATATACAACACAATCATTAAAAAAACATATAGTGACTTTGAATTAACCAGAAGAATTCAGTTTAGTTCAAATCTTAAATCAAGTGAATCAATATTAATCGTATCAATAAAACAAATCCCACTCACCGGTTGATTATAACTGCATACACACAAATCTTATTATAGTTACAAAACTGAACTTTTAAAATTGAAATATAAATTATATAAAAAAAAATCAATGGTTCCCAATATCCTGGTCAATAATAAATAAAATTAATTTAATTGAAATTTAATGTGAAATGGGCGAATGTCAATGGTGCAGTCAAAATCGATTCGATCGATGAATACTGAATACTAATGAAAAATATGGATATTTATTTGCAACGGAATAATGATTCAAAGCTGATTTGCTTCAGTTAAACGGGTTCGGACAAAGAAAATAGAAAAAGTTTAAAGAATAGAGATGAAAATGCTAGTCGCTACCTATCCTTAATAGAAACAAAACAAAAAAAAAGAAGGAGAAAAATTCTCATTGATTATTGATTGGATGATGAAATTAAATATCCAAGTGTGAAAATACGGAAGGGAAGCAAACGTATGCAAATGAAAGAAGAAAATATTTCCGTGTAATAAATATTGAAAACAAATAGAGAAACCAGAAGAAAAAAAAAGATGAGAAAAGAAAAATAATTATTATTGAATATTAAAATAAATTGTTTACTATGATTATTATATTACTGCTGTCAGTGAGGCGAAAGAAAGAAAGAAAATGATAATAATTTGAGCATTTAAAGCTAATCTTTCCGAAATTCGATTGACAACCATCAAAAATGTTGCCTCCTTAACCACCAGGAATATATAGATCGAATCGCTTGGCAAACCGCCACCGTAACCAAAAATGCCGCCATTTCTTTACATAGTGAACTAGAAAAATTATATAACCGAGCATAATACTGGACGGTCATAATCAACAGCAACAACAACAACAATTCCTCGTTTAAAAAAGGCCAGGAAGAATGAAAATAGAAATGAAAACACATCACAAACGCACACACAACTGAAATCAACGGAACTGTGAATGGTTATGAAAAAAAAAACAAGAAACAACAACAACACATCATCATCATTTCAAATTTTTAAAATTCTAGGAAAAAATTAATAAAAAAGCAAAAATTAAACGAAAATCGGTCATTTTGAAGTCTGTGATTGACATGCGTCGAGTCCATACATTTCGGTGCCGTTGTAAAGTCGGAGCAAATGAAAGATCCTCCAACAGATTATTCAGTTTTTGGCGATTTCCATATTGTTTTGTGTGCCAAATCGTGCAATGGAATCAAAAATGCTTGGGAGGCGTTGACATTTTCATTGATTCTAATAAATGTGATCTGGTCCGAGTCCAATAAACCAGTGAATTTCAATTATAATCATCGATTTTGCAGAAAGACTTTATTTGTGATGAATAAAAATAATATTGTGGTTCAATTTTGGAATAAATACACTCAAGCCCACGTGTATTGAACCTGCCATGCATTGAATTATAACTTTGTTTTCAAATTATTCCGGTTGAAAATCAATGAAGATTCAATCAACTGTGAATGATTCGAAAAAAAAACACTTTTATTCTTTTGGGAAATTAAACAATTATTATTATTAATTAAGGCTTTAGGCATGACGTGAAAATGGAAAAAATATAGCAAAATAAAAAATGAATTAGAAAATACAGCATTATACCAAATTAAACACAAATACACATTGACACGAAGAAAAAAACTCTTTAAAATGATTAATGACACAAACATATTCTCACGAATCAAGAATTCAAAAAATTACTCATTCAACAAGTATTTTTAGTGTTCATTAATTCGTTATTCTCGCCAAGCGATTTATACGCAAAATGCGAAAAAAAAAACAAATATTCGTATTATGTGTGTGTGTCGTGTTATTAACTACTATATTACTCTCATTAAATGAATGTAGCTTTTTGGTCGTTTTTCATTATTGATTAATTTCATTGGAAAATTTACATTCAACAAGTATATAAATTAAATTAAGAGTTTTGATCGAAACACAAACACACAGCAAACAACACACAAATTACACATTTTGAATATAATAATAATAATTAAAAAACCAAACTGTTTTCTACTATTCGATAAATACCTTCTGGGGTTCTCAGTCCAGTCCGTTATTGATTTTTAAACGATTTTATCGATTTTTCTACTTTTTCCATATTAAAAACCAAACGAATGAACCAATATCACAACATCCACAATTTCACCAAATTTTTGATGATTTGACCGCATTACAATTAATCAATTACATTCAATTTATGTCCTTGCCGTTTATGTTTTTTAAATATTATTTATAAATGTTACATCTCGTCATTTTCCTTTTTACATTTGCCAATTCTGCCAATTTTCCTTACGTTTATTATTTATTTATTGATAACAAACTGAGAGAAGAAAAGAAAAAACGTAAAAAAATATCTATTCATCGATACACAAATTATATATTTTATAAAGACTTGCCAACCAGCTATATAATGGTTATTGTTAGCTATAAATGCTAATTTGGTTGCCGAGCGAATGAGATGGTCGCTTGAAATTTTTCACTAAAGAATCAAGAAAATATTTAATGAAAAATTTATGAATCCATAGTATTGTAAGCGAACAAAGACGAAGAAACAAAAAATATTTCTTAGATTTAGAAAGAAATGCTGTCGTGTTTATTGTGAGAATGAAAATCAAATATTTAAATCAATGATAATAATGGACGAAATCCATTTGGTGATTGAATTGGTATCTCGGTCAACTATGTGCACTGTAGATCCTAACAATCAGTCAATTCAAGAATGACTCATTATTCTAATTTCAATGAAGTCGAATCGATTCGAATACGCCAAACACATATGTTCGGACCATCATATTTAGCTATACGATATATATATATTCGGAGTCAGGTCGATCCATTATTATCCATTAAGTACATTGAAAATTGTTATTTTCAATTATTTAATGAATTTCCCAAAAGAATAATCTATTACATATGAATTACATTCATTGTCTTTCTGTTACAAATTTCATAATTATTGGATTTAATGAGAGCATTTATCATTAGGAGAAAATTTTTGATGAATTTGCTCAACAATTCCTTTGATATTTTGCATAATATTCAGCAAAATCCAACACTGCATTGAAACATTTGAAATTTTATTTTTTTGGTCGAAATGATCAGAAAAATATTCACATTGACCCACCGGAATATTCTAATGTTTAAATAAAGTAAAGTACAAGAGAAAAAAAGAAACACTTTGCCCCAACAAACCGGCAATGTATGGAATCGTTTCGAATGTCAATACAACAGAGATGATCGAATACTTGAAGCACAAATCCCTAGAAAATCACAAAACAAAACCAAATATTCCAAAATTACTCATTTAAATGTTTGGAGTTTGGATTAAATGAAATAACAGGTATTTTCATTGAGACAATGAAATCAATAAGCAGGTATAACCAAATGGTTTTATTTTCCATTCTGAATTCTCTATTAAAAATTGAATTCAAAGTCCTGATAACTGCATTCTACAAGCATACATTCGAGTGGATTCATAAAAGTCAGTGTCGAGGCCGCAATAGACCTCAAGTCTTAGGAGAATGTCTGTTGCGGTTTGGCCACTGTATATAAATTACCCTGCATCGATTAGAATGTTCTTTATCTGAGGCTACGTTTCGATTTGAATGCTTTTGGATGGTATTAGTTGTGGCGTTATTATCGTTTTGCTTATCATTTATAATTCATTAGCTAAAGAAAGAGATTTCTATGCAAAAATAACAATATCAGTGACAGAATTAAAAGAAAAACCACAGGCCAATCAGTGTGCAAACATGAGTTTGAAAAATGAAGCGGAAGAAACATGCAAAAAAAAAATATTCCCATCAAATCTTATACTAATATTGAATTAAGATGTTGTTGAATCGAATAAAATTTTCTTCGAAACTAAAAAAAAAACAGCTCCTTCTAATCGAATTTTCCTCCAATTCTAATTCTTATTCTCATTCCGCAAGGAATACGAAACAAAAAATCTTTTGACCTCTTTTTTGCTTTCACTTTGCAAATCAATGGTAACATCCATTTTTATATTGCCAACCAACAAAATGTTATGATTCAATTTGATGCTTGAATTATTTATTATGAAAACGCTGAATGGTAAAAAAATTTAATACAAAACCAAAAACGAAATAAAAATGAAGAAAAAAAAAATTTAATAAAATAAAAATTTGAAACAAAAAATCTCGTGAATTAACTATAGCAAACTTATAAACGGAAAACTGAAGCACAAATATTGTTATAAAAATGAATGAAGAAAATAAAAACAATAATCAGAAGACTTGAAGCTCTTAACATCCAACGAACACTAAATAGAGGAAACAAAAATCAGTCACAGGATGAATTGAAAATCCTTAATTTTGTTTCTTTCAATTTTCGAATGTTAATCTATAAGAAAATAATAAGTGAACTGTTCTGATTCTTTTCATTACAAAAACCGACCGATATTAGTGTGTGTTTAATGTTACAAATATCGAGAATACATACAATTATAAAGTCGATGGCCCCTAATTTGGGCCATCACCACACCTGACTATAAACAACAATCGCCTTCAATATTATTGCATTGAAGTCTCATCTTTGAATTCGGTTCTCGAAATTGTTTTATTAAGTTTTGATTCAATCATCGACATATATGTACAATACAAGTATGAAAAATATGATGAAAATGTTGAAAAAAAAAAAAAATGTTTTGTTACTTGCTCGAAAAGAAAATTTGTGCGCATTTCATTGTCGATTGCGTTGAAATTAGGTATTGTTTGGATACCAGAGAGCATCGTACCGATTTGTAATGGATTTTTTAATTTTTGATTTTTTACAAAGCTTCGTTTTTGTTTTGCTTGAGAATACGTACTTTTAGATGATTTTATCATTATCATATTTAATGATTGCAACCCAAAATATATGTATGTATATGCGACGGAAAAAAGAAAAAGAAAAACACACACCCAAAGACACAAATACTTTAACCCCATATGAATAGTTTATTTTCAATGAAAAATCCATTCATTCATTGATTTCCGTTTTTTTTTTATTTAGAACAAAAAAGCTAAACAAATAAACACATGGAACTATGGACTAGCAAAATATTGAAAAAAAAAACTTTAAAAGAAAATTGTGTATTTTTGGAACGTTGACAATGAACGTTTATAACATTACATTCGAAGGGTATATTATATTGTATAGCAAACGATTAGGTATGATAGTGGAGGATGGGGAGATAGTGATGAAAAATCCCAAAACTAACGAAGAGTGAGAGATTCATCATCATTTTAGAAAAATTGAAAGTAACAATAAAGGTAAAATAAATAAAAATTATTCAAAATCGAACTTAACAAATTTTGAGCTGAAAAAGTGCCCACATCACACTATTGCACAGTGCATAACACAACAACAACAACAAAAACTACAAAAAACGCCATCAGATTCGCTTGCCTGTGAATTGGACAGTGGTGAGCATAAATTCGCTGAACGTGTTCACCAAACGCAAATATAATATAATAAAAATTAACAACAACAATAAAATCAAATCTATGATGATGATAATGAAGATGAAGATGATGATGATTATGATGATGTTAGTAATAATAAAAAGATTAAAATTAAATTATTATATTGCATTACAAAATAATTTATAAAATAAGATCGAATGAGATGAAAGTGCCACCGAATAAAGTTCGATGGGTGCATTTTATGTGTTCGAACTTTGATCTGTGGCGCTTGAGTTTCTTTTTTTTTTTTTTGGAAAAAATAAAAACTACCAAAAAAAATTATATGATGAGAAAAATGTAGATGTAATCGAAATAATGTGTTGAAAAAAAAACATCCTTGCATTTGAGTTTTAATTAACAAATTGTAAAACTGGTTGTCGATGCATGGCGCGCTTCAGTTGTCTGTTTTTAATTTGTCGCTTTTGCCATTTGAAATAGGCCAATTCACAGATAAGTAAACACAACGCACCCAAATTTCCAATGACAAATGTGTCTCTCAATACAGCAAATAATTCAGTAAATTCGATTTGTCCGTCGTTATGCATTTCCTTCACAAACCTGCCCAAAAATAAAGGAACAACAACTAAACATCTAAAAAAGATTTGAAAAAAAATCTAAAAAGAAAGATGTATCTTTACTTGTGACTATCGACATGAATGTCATTAAAAATACGATCCAAAAGTCCGGCCTCTAAATAAATGCGAAGCAAACGTTTTATTGCATTCGAATGCGATGAGTTTTTGGAAACTTTGAAAACATTTTGAAAATTGACTTCTTCCTTTAGGAAAACGATGCCGTCATTTCCACGAACGGTTCTACTGCATTACAAGTTTCGCAGAGCAATTTAAATAGTTAATAATTCTCGTCGTATTTTTTGTTTCATGGAAATAGGTTCAACTTACTTGGCAACGTCACAGGCTAAAAAACAACCCCGGCGAGTGTAAATCCCTACAACAATAGACAATACAAAATGCCACCATCATGAAATTTGTAAATGTAATTTTTTTTTTTTGTCATTTTCATGAAAATCATGTATAAACCTTGTGTAAGCTCAAATAGGCATGGTTCACCAATACCAAATGCCGTGATTTGGTCTATTGAACGACCTGATATCTTTGCAGCCTCTTGATCAGTAACTAAACGAATGTTTGGCGCAATCAATAACGAAGCGAAATAGCTCACATGCAATGATCCAATCAATAAATCGTGAAAGAATTTGCTGCCAATCAGGAATCTTGCGATCAAAAATTGACAAATCACATTCAAGTTAACGGTTCATTCAGAAATTAAACGACAAATAGAATGTTTACCTTTGCCATTGGTTCAGCTTAATTGATGGAATGCTACTCATGATTTGGCTTTGAACTGAATATGAGTATGCTTGGCCGATTATTTTGTGCCAACTTTGATTTTTACTGCTGAAACACAGATACAAAAAATTTAGGAATTTCAAATGAAAAAAAAACCGGATTTTTTTTTTTTTGATTACCGTACTGAGAGAATAATGTAATAAAAAATCAAGCCCAAAATCCAAGAGACGGCGAACGAGACATGTTTAATGCTCCAGTAATGTAATATGTCTTGTGGTGTTATTCGTACAGTGTTTGAATAAATGAAACAGTAACGATTCTGAAAATGAGGCCAAATAAGTTCGACATCCGTGATATTGTTTTGGTCATCAACGTAAATGTCCACCGATTGTGACGGCGCTTTGTCCGAAAATATTGCAACAGACAAATGTAAATTATCTGCAATCATATTGATCACTAATAGCATGCACGTTGTGACAAATGTGTGGCCACTGAATTCGTTGGCATCATCATTTTCGTCATCAACGGAATTGAACAGAACCTTTAAAGTGCTATCGGCATTGAATGTCTGTGAGCAAAGAATCGGAATGAGATAAATCCAGGCGATATTAAAGCCCTGTGCACTTACCATTGAAAGGAATATTACGACCGGATTGGTTCAAGTATACAATGAGTATGAATGCACGACATAGCGTAATATCAGTTATTTATATTGACGTTATGAAAATGCATTATTAACCAATCACCAGCAATCAGGTAAGTAATTTTGTTCATATCGAGCCAGCTTAATGGGTTCAATCTACTGATTATTTATTATTTGTGTTGTATGATTGTTTCATTTGTTGATTGGATTCCAAATTTATTTCCGTTTTATGCTTTTTAATCTATACAATAACTTAAATATATCCATAAAGCGCTAAATCACTGTATAAATCGAGAACTTTTGCATCAAGAGCCTTTGTAGCTTCAAGTGTTTTATGCGTATCTTCGAATGCATCTTTGATGGAATCGTCTATATCGGGAAATTTTTCTGCATCACCAGTCATCACCAGGCATAAAAATGCTCCAACAAATCCGGCATATTTGCCAAATTTCTTAACTTCTGACAAAAAAATATCAATGGGGAATAATTTTTTCGGTTCGGATCCCAGCCTGAAATCGCAAAGATTATTTTATGAATTCATAATAATTTTAGCAGAATGATGAAATCAAAGAGATGTAATTTTTCAATTACATTTTCAATAGATGGCTGCAGCTATCGTAATAGACGTGCAATAAATCATTATATCGTTCATCGCGCAGTTTTTTTGTCGTACAGCACAACAAATACATGACAATATCGGTAACCGGTGATGCATATCGAGTGAATTGCCAATCAATTAATTTAACAGCAACCGCAACGCCATCTTCACTTAATTTATACATGCAATTATTAATCCATGCATCGCCATGACAAATAACGGCATGAGGACCAGCCATTTCATTCAAAACCGTTTGTCTTGCACTCGTCAAAAATCCATCTTTTGTTTGATTGCGCATTTTTTCAATTAGATCCGGACGATTTGATCGTTGCAGCGATTCGAATATTGATTCTAACATATCTTCAGTTTTTGCTTCAAAGCCAACATCTGGCTTATAAAAAAGTTCCGTTAGTTTTTTGCTGAGCTGTTTAAATTTCTGTGGCTGTTGGTCTTTTAATGCAAACGATATGGCATGAAATTTGCCAAGTGCTTTCATTACCAAAGCGGCATGTTCATATGTTACATGCGTCGTACGATAGTCCATCATTTCAAATTGTTTTCTACACAAATCTTCAAGCAATAGACATTCCGACATGTTTGTGTCAATGCTGTGGTAGCATTTTGCATATTCATTGAATCCATCCGAATCAATGGCTATCCCTTTGGACAGCTGAAATTCCGTGAATAATGGAAGAACCTGTTTTGCGGCCGCACATAAATGACATGAACCGTATTGTATAATGATAAATGAATTGAATCGGCCTTACTTTTGTATAAATGTAAATTTCTCGCGAAAAGAAATCATGTAATCCGATTGATGCACGTCGTATCTCACTTTGTGATGCTATTTTCAAAATAAATGACTTTTGGTCATCATTTGATTCGGTTTTTTCATATAAAATTCGAAAAATTGATCCAATAAAATTGTCGCCTAAAAAAAACTCACTTTCACGCCTGCTCAACAAGTCATTAATCAATTATTTTTTTCTTTACCTTTTTTAGATCCACGCTCAACGCAAACTTTGATATTTTGTGACTTCACATATTTTTCAATGAATTTCACCAATGATGCTCTGATATTTTCATTTGAAATTTGACAAATGTCGATATTTTCCATTGACATTTTCACTTCGATTTCACTTTTGTTTCAACGTTGGTTTCACCTCTTTTAAACTGAAATTGGATTATTTCACATCAGAATTTCTATTTTATACTTTTCTCTCTGAAATTCAGGAATCTGATAGCGTTTTGGCTCTAACGTCAAGACCGTAAATTTTGAATACATTTAATCTACTTTGCCCTTTATCTTCATAACGAATGAATAACATTTCAAATCTAAATCGCTATCAACACTACTGAAAAAAAATATTCACGTACTAATGATAAACGTACAGTGTAGATTGAACTGAATTATATTATTTTGACTATTTTGAGTATCGCACTGATTTCTTTGCGCAAATAAGACAATAATTTTGATAGATTTGTTATTTCTGCACAGCCGATACACTTATCTTATCTCCAGAGAAGAATTAACGCAACGTCATTATTATACTTATTTGTCAAGTCATTCTTAGTTTTTTGTTTTGGATTATAATATTGATGAAGATACAGTGTTCCCATTTGCGATAAATGAATGATAAAATTTGAAAGATTTAATGATCGCTTGACACGCTATTTACCAAGTATAAATATCAAATGTCATTGTTGATCATGTTGTCTCCCAATAGATCAGTGGGCCGAAAACACGCTGTAAACGTTTCTAATATAATAATACATCTATTATTGGTATCATGTTTCTGTCGAGCTCCGAATGTCACTCACAACAATTATAAAAACTATAAATTACATGTAGGCTAAGAAATTGTTTTTATTTTTGAAATATTCGAAAATAACAAAGTCCAAAGTATCAAATTATGTCAATTGAAAACTGGATCCAATCAAATATAATCATATTTGACCATGTCAGCAGCCACATCTCGCAATTTTTTATTAAGAATAGTTTTGAATTCGTTTGGGACAAACAAATCAGCTTCCAATTTTTTGCCGCCTTGCATATCGTGAGCTAATTCTTCCATATTTGGATTGCTGCCCTCTTCGCCAGTCATTAAAGGAAGGAAAATGGAAGCCATTACTAATCCAAATTTCCCATATCTATGCAAATGCTCCAATAGAATATTGTATGAAAACAGCTTCTCAGGATCAGAGTCCAGCCTAAATAATGAAATTGGAGTAGAAAAAAACAAAGTGCCCAGAATGAATTGTTAAATAGATTCAAAACGTCAAAAAATACTTACTTTGCCAAATGTGTCGAAAGACTTTCATGGTAAGTCCTTAAAAAAGTGTCATAATGTCCATCCCGTAGCTCTTTATTCGTGCAACAATACAAATAGTAAACAACATCACACACTGGTGATGAGTATCGTGTCAGTTGATAATCCAAAAAACGAACATCGATCGGTTTCCCATCATCATCCAATTTGAACATTGTGTTATTAGTCCAAACATCTCCGTGACAGATAACAGTATACGGTTCAGCCGTTTTTCCATTTACACATTCAGCCGCAATTTGCATTTGCTTGCGTTCATACAAAATTTCGATCTTTCGTTTAATGTGAACATCGGCTGGATCAGTGATTGCAGCGATTATTGCCGCTGGCCAAAAATTAAGAAATTCTTGCATTTTTTCATCATTTTCCCGAATCAAAATGTCTGTCATTGGTGTGGTCAACGAATTAAATTTTCCGGGCTGTTGTTCTTTCATTGCAAGCGAAATTGCATGAAACTTTCCCAATGTCTTCATAACAAGTTTTACATGTTCGAAAGTAATCGCTTCCGAACGATGATTAACCATTTGAAAACCACTTACTTTCAAATCTTCCAGAAAAAGACATTCGATTGGCTCTTCGTTCAACAATTTATAACATTCGGGATACTCGTGGAAGCCATCCTCTTTTGCAGTGATACCCTTTGATTCTTCAAATTCACGAAATGCCGGTAAAATCTGCAATCAACATTGAAATTGAAAAAAAAAAACAACCAGAAAATTTTGAAATGGAATAATAAGCACAATGCAATTTTACCATGCCATATGAAAACTGTTCACGAAGAAAACTGGCACGAGAAAAAAATTGTTCACGCCGAGCCAGATTCTGTGGTGAAACTTTCACTATCAATTGTGATTTAAGATTGGGCTGACATTTTGGCCAATATGTTATACGATAGATGACACCAATGAAGTTTTCACCTTCTGCCGATCCTGCATCGATTTTCATTTCGAATTTGGCCGTTTCAAGTTTACTCTCCAAATATTCATTCAGCATCGATTTGATTAAATCGCTTGTTATCTCTGTTCTCGAATCGACCATTTTGTTTAATGATTTTATTCAAACTTTTAAATCGAATGCAAAGGATTTTATTATGATAAATTTTAATTTTGATTGTAAACGATTCGACGCAAAGTAAACAATTGTGTGCTTAACTTAAAAATATTCGTCTTTTATATACCCGAAAAATTATATTCGAAATTAGGGGATTAAAGTGACAAAATACGAAATCGATTAAAGTCAATTAGAATATTTATTTTTCAATTGTGTTGTCTCACGCCAAAAAATTGGTATCGGGACTAAATAATTGGGTTTAATAATGTTGTGTATCATTGAAATTTGTGAGAAGATGATATTTATTCAAGTGTTTCATTCGTGCAACAAACGCAAGATTGAAGTTTACCGCGATATCTCGACCTTGAGTCTAAATATGTTTATTGCCTGCATATTGTGAACATATTTATGACGTATGTTCTAAACATCTACTTTCCGACATAATAGAACATTATACTCACTGTGAATAATAATAATTAAGTTCATATTGTATGATAGTGTAAAGCGTACATGCTTATCAAATGCATCTTGTTCATTGTTTATTGTAATCATGAACACGAGCCCAGTTCAAATGCATTTATGACAGATAATTCTATTTTACGATAACTTTTTCATTATTTTCAACGTAATCGTGGAGACATTCAACACGGAAAGTTCAATTAAAAAACTATAGTTAATCATTGATTCACATTTCAATACTTGAGACGAAGGGAATATCAGTAGCCAATGACTTTATCAAAATGAATTTATTCAAAACGATAAAGTAAGGAAAATAAAAAAAAAATCACACGAAATGTAGATTAAAAATAATTTAATTGCATTATATCAACAATGATATCACGCAATCTTTTATTGAAGGCATCTTTGTTTACGTCGGTGGTAAAATTATTTTCATCGAGTTTGACGTTATTTTTCATATTTTCAGCGAGTTTGTGCAGATTTGGCATCACATTTTCCTCACTGAGAATGGTCAAGCATAGCATTTGGGAATAATTTGTGTGGATCAGAACCTAGGCTGCTGAACAAAATTATTATTCAATCGATGTCGACTGCCAATTCTTAGAAAATCATCCCTACCTTATCAGATGGTCGGACAAAGTGTCATGATAGGCTCTCAAAAATGTATCTTAATGAAGATTTCTCATCTGGGTAATCGGTAATGGGAGAGCTATATCGAAGGGTTTGCCAATCAACTAGACAAACATGTATAGGTTTGTTTGTTTCATCATATTTGAACATCGCGTGTTATTTGTTCAAACATCTCTGTGACACACCACTGCATATCGTTTCGGCGAGAGCACCATTAACACATTCGTCACCAATTTCCCTAATTGCTTTTCTCATATAACTTATTTTAACGTTCAATTAGGAATAAATCTTTGTCAACGGACAGGCAATCAAAAACAAAACTCTCCTATTTTTCAAAAAAGAATTTTGAACAATTCGGATTCATCGTTCATAATTACATCTGATTTCTTTGAATTTTTGTGGCTGTCGCGTATGGCAAATGAAATTGCATGTAATTTACCGATTGATTTCATTACAAGTTTCAAATGTTCAGCGGAAATGGTTTCGTTGTGATGAACAATCATTGAAAATCTTTTCATTTTTAAATCTTCCAAAAAGAGACATTTGATGGACTTTTGTTGAATGAAATATGCTGAACCACTCCAGTTAAATTATCACCCTTTCAAAATCCTTCGTTTGTAATTGCAGCTCAATGAATTCCATTAATATATAGAGCGATATACTTCAGTTGATAGTTCAGATAAATCAGCTGAGTCAACCATTGCAATAAATTTCAAACAATAAACATGCAATTTAACACAAAAAAAAATAAACGGTTTTAAAGTTTAAAACTCACTTTTCCGCACTATTATCATCAAACGAAATGCGGCAAAATATTGATAGAATTGAATTTGTGTGAATTGCAAACGTGTTTTGGATTGTTTGGACTTTTTCTTCCTTCTCTTTCAGCGTTCAAATTTAGAATAAATATCCAATCTTAAAATAGGACACATTTATGCATTCCAGAACCGCTATCGTGCTAACAAGACATATGCATAAAAGTGCCGACGACGACAACGACAACGACGACGTACACACAGGATTTTTTTTTTCTAAAACCCCATTTTTCGTGTTCTTCTCACCGGAAAACGAAAAAATAACTCAAAACAAAAAAAAAATCCACTTTTTTTTTAGAGTAAACCAATACTTTTCTCGCATCTGAAATTGGGGTATGCGGAAAAGTAAAATAAAGATAAATTAATAACAATTCTAACGACTGGCAACAAGTTCATTTATTTATTATGTATATAGCGAATAGAGTGGAAAGAATATTCGCCGTTGCCGCTCGTATGCACACCGTATACTTGTTTGCGTTGAAGGTCACAATCAGTTTCATTTGATTGTGAAATACAGATTTTGGGCGAGATCAAGATATAAACACAAATCCATTGCTCAATGTTTGACAAAATAAAAGTTGTTATATTTCATTTGATATGTGATTATTGATGATTGTGCAATCAAAAACGAACAATAAATAATAACGATCGAACGTTTGATAACATCGATTTTGTTGGCATTTCACTTATCAGCTGTTTTTGAAAGTTGAACGCTCAGTCCATAGCGCATGCAATAGATTCAATCTGTATTAGGCTATTTGGTGAAATATCGAATGTTTTGATTGTTCCATACTTTTTGGTAATGAAAACTCTTCTTTTTTTTCGAAGAAGACTCGTCATGGACCATCTTCAATTTAACAAAATTTACATAAAACTCTTCACAAATAATCCAATCGCACCATATCAATAATAACATCACGCATGCGCTTATTAAATTCTTCTTTTGAATTATCTGTCATGAATACATTAACGTTCAATTTACGATTTTCGGACAGATTATTTGCCAATTCATCAAGATCGGGTGATGTTCCTTCTTCGGATGTAATCATTGGCAACGCTGCAGTGGCCATTACAAGCCCAAATTTACCAAATTTATGAAGATGTTCGAGCATCACATCGTATGGGAATAGCTTCGATGGATCCGAGCCCAATCTGTAATCATTTCAAAATTCATTCCATTAGTTTTGTATGTTTCATTCAAACGATTCGAGTCGAAAATAATGTTGAACCTTTTCAAAAATGCTGATAAGCTTTGGTGATAAGTTTTAAAAAATTCATCATAATGTTTGTCTCGTACTTCTTTGGCTATGCAACAGAACAAATAGTAAATTAAATCGGTTACTGGTGATGCATAACGAGCTATTTGCCAATCAATAAGACGAGCATCAATTGGTTTGTGATTGTCATCATATTTGAACATCATGTTATTGGTCCAACAATCGCCATGGCATATAACTGCATACGGTTGGGCTAGCTCACTGTTAACACACTCAGCAGCAATATGAAATTGTTTTTGAGCATAAAGTTCGTTCACTTTGTCAAATAAATGAACATTATCTTCGCTGGAAATGGCGGCCAATGCGGTCGTCTTTAACGATTCAAAATATTCTATTAATTCTGATTTTCCCTCTGCCATGAATATTTCGCTTAAATTTGATGTTATTTTTTCAAATTTTTCCGGTTGTTGATCTTTTAGAGCAAATGAAATTGCATGCAATTTTCCAAGTAATTCCATAACAAGATTCACATGGTCAGCGGTAATTGTTTCTCTGCGACGATCGATCATTGTGAAATCGTTAAATGTTAAATCTTCAAGCATAAGACATTCATTTGGTTCAGTGTCAAGCCAGCGATAGCATTTCGGATATTGACTGAAACCGTCCTCTTCGACGATTATTCCCCTGGATTGTTGAAATTCCTTGAAATAAGGCAAAACCTAGTTGAAAAAAAAATCCAATTATTATTGATCAAATCGATATCATATCTTAAAATCATTTAAATCACTCACATTATCATACAGATAAATTTCTCGCAAGAAACCTGCCCTGCACGGAAATGTCTCTCGACGAGCCACATTTAATGGCGCTGTTTTCAAAATAAACTTCGATTTGTCCGTTTCGTTGTCGCTTTGTCCATTCTTGACTGTTTTATTATACGTAACGCGTTGAACAATCCCCATAAAATTGTCACCTCCTTTTGCTGCTGAACTCAATTTGTATTCGAAATCTTTTGTTTTCAAATGGTTCTCAATGGTTTCGATAAGTGCCGATCGCACCGATTCACTTAAAATCTCCGATAAATCCGATTCAACCATTATGAGGCCGTGCTTCTCTTGAATGTCTAATATTTTTTATATTCACTAATATTTATATCAGATCAGAATGACTTTGAACAATATTCAAAGGCCAAACCTGATTTTTCGCGACTTTCAATCGGTCTCGACAGATAATAAATTTAATTAGTTTCGATATACGAAATAACATTCAATTATAATATTATTGAGTTGAAGGCGCTCAAAAACACACACAAACACTTTGTCACTGGGATGAACAGTGCTCAACTCAGTACGAATGTATAAACTGAATATATTCACGAGGAGGAATGCGATCACAATTGAAATATTTTCAAACTTCTATCGCTAACTGCAACACTTATCAGATACGATAAAAACCGACCTCTTGAAAATGATTTTCGAGAAATTATGAAATCAAATGAAATGCCAAGTGCATTGCTTATTTCGGCTGACACGGTTAGATAAAAAAAAAAACAAACAAATAATATTATCAATTCTACAACGTTCACAATAAAACAAAATGACTTCGAATTTTGTTGCTTCTATTTATTCTCAAAAAATCACTACACACACCGTCACATGTCACACACATACACGCTATCTGATCAGCAATCAAATCAATTTAGAATGATATCATTAAATGTTTGAATGTTTGTGTAAATCTATAGATACAAACAAAAATTTACATTCAATTTGCCAGTAGACTAAATGACGATTCATTCGTTGTTTGTTTTTTTTTTTGTGTCTCAATTGCTTATGTATTGAATTTGAGTAGTCATTGTCATTGTTAGATTTATTAATCACGATGTCATGAGGGGGCAGGCAATGTAAGAACTTAATCTAATTCAATTGAAAGAGTTGGCGTGTTTCAATCGATGTTCGGCCACGTTAAATGTTCGTGAATCAATATTTTTAAGAGCAAGATTCTAGACACATGTTCAAAAACTGTGACGTCAGTTTCGAGTTTTTGTTATCGCTGTTATTGGTTTGGGTTGCATGTTAAGCGATGTGATATTTTATGACAATTTGAACCCAGGAAATGGAAATGCGAACGGAAGAATAGTTTTTTTTCAATGACAAAATAGTTTGGAACCAGAGGACCGTGAATTTATTGAGAAAGAAAAAATCTAATGCGCATTTCGTGAAGCGCCTTAATGTATAATTTTATGGACCCAGCTTTAAATGGACTCAACCTATAACAATATCCAGAACACACTTATTAAATTTTTTGGTTGATGACCGATTCAGGTCATTGCACAATTCGCTCATTGTGAACATTTCATGTAGATCACATGCAGCCAGGTTACACTTTTAATTGCCTCAACGATAGGCGAATATAATTGAACCTGAGGGTTAATGTCAACAATTATTGTGTCGATTTCATAATTTTCTGAAAATTTATTGATTGAAGCGATTCTGTCAACATATTTTGTGTGTGTCAATTTTCGTTACAATTGATCTATTGACCCGCTATTTTGGTATTAGTAGTTTTGATGATATGATATAATTTATAACGTGCTCAATGCTCATATACCAGATGATTGTACCTTTGAATCGGTTTTTGCAGAATCATGATCGCTAATTGTGCTGACTAATGACAACTTATCTATTTCTATTCTGAAAATTCGAGTGTTTTTATAGATATACAAACACTTTGTCACTGTGCAAATAGAATCATGAGTTCCACTGAATGATTAACTTATTAATTTTATCATTTGTCTATCAGACATCTTCATTTTGTATGCAGAGATTTTGCATGGATTTTATTAAATTTCAAATGAATTTCATTTCGTGGTCTGCACAGTTGCCCATAATCGATTGAATAATCATTTAAATGATTAAAAGATTGATTGATTATTTTAAATTTATACAATCTATTTTGAAATGATTATTGAATGATTTATTCAATCAATCATGCATTTAGTTGATTAAATCAATCAATCAATTCCCTAAAATTTGATTATTTTGAACTCAGCACCGGCTTTGAAAATTGAAATTTCACCACTTCTTTTGACATTTGCTGCAAATATTATTCACATCTATCACATCGAATAATATTTTATATAAGTTTCAGTTAGAATGAGAAAAAAATTAATTTTTGCAAAACGAATACAAGATACAAATTAATCGCATCAAGCACCCAATAGCCAGTGGTATGTGACTATCGCATAAAATTTAAATCAAATATCAAACTGTATTCGAGAATTCTGTCTTCAAACACACTTTTGGGTCTACATTGTACCGAATTTTTGTATTTTGTACTGAATTCATCTGAACTTCCTCATTGATTGAGGCATCAAACACTTTAACTGATTTCTGAGTCGCCGAGTCCATCGTTAAAAATTTATTCGTTTGCAAAAGTTACTTTGTTTTTCGTTTTTCTCGGGAACTTAAATAAAAACTTAATTGTTGCGAATGAACATTCGAATATTTTTGCAACAAGTGTCAAATCACAAGCAGTGGTGAGATTTTAATTGTCACAGCAATGAGCTGTGGCGAAAAAATTATTTTCGTGAATTCAGAACAATCATTTCGAAAAAAAATTGATTGATTGATTATATCAACTATCTGCATGATTGGTTGATTAAATCACCCAATAATCTTTTCAAAATAGATTGATTAAAATTCAAATAATCAATCAATCATAAACAATCATGATTGCAGATTTGGGCATCTGTGGTGGTCTGGTTTTGGTTTGGATCCGATTTATCGATTGCATAAATATTTGTTGTAGATCATGAATTGTCCAATACAATTCAAAAACAATTCAACATAACCATATCAATAACAC
>GL501436.1:967013-986999 GCA_000149185.1 Mayetiola destructor
AAAGATCCTCTATCGATTGAGATCAGGCACTTTTGAATTTAAGCACCTCTAAAGACACCCTAATGAACATTAAGTATATTTGACTGAATTCACGTAGAAAACGTACACTTTTTGTCCTTGGTGTCGTCAACAAGTTTCAAATTCTATTTTCAAAATTCAATTCAAATGTATTTTTTCGATGACTTTGTATTGGTGTAACACGTTCAATTTTAGATGATTTACATTTCATCTAAGTTTCTATAATTGTCTCACTTCCAAACGCAAATATCAGCAACACGACATTCAGATGGTCTTGAGTTTGAATTGTTAATATTCGATTGGAATTAAATTTGTATTGCTTGATGTATCAAATCAAGCTTTAAAATTAGTTTTTAGATGTTTGTTTGTACCAAGCATAACTCGTCATGGTTAGCACCTAGAGCCTTGAAATTTTGACAGTAGATTCTTAGAATAGTTCCTCAGATATATGTTTTTTATTTTTGGACTAGACCCTCTAGAAGCCTTGTTCTGGCATTTATGCTTTTCGTCAGTGCAAAATTGTATGGAGAAAGTCAAACAAAGCTACACATTTCGAGAACTAAACCTAGGATCTCGTTCAAATTTTTACAGGAGACGTAGTTTTCAATGGCGTTGAGATTTTACATAGTGGCTATGCTTGTTGAACCTCCTGGATGGTAGTCCTAGTACAACAAATGTTCAAAAATTAACGATTTTCATGGATTTTTGCATTTCGATCGTGTTATTTCGAAAATTAAAAGTTGGATTTTGTTCAGATTTTGATAGGGACGTGATTTAAAATGATATTGATGATTTTCATAGTGGCTATGTTCATTTAACCTTCTGAATAGCTTTAATCCCGCAAATGTTGGAAAATAATAATCCTTGCACTTTAAATTGACTTACAGAACGAGTAGGTAGAATTCGATCCGTACTGGATTCACCTCCACAGTACGCTGAACAATAAATGTAGACATTTTGAATACAATATTCAGATCTTCATTCGTCATAACAGATATACGTTATATATATGAATGGCACAGAACGAAAGCGGTACTTTTCGAAATTGCGGAAGATAACGCATTTATTTTATGCTGGGATTATCTTCCGCAGTTTTGAAAAGGACCATTTTCATTCTGTGCCATTCATATATAGAGATGGCTACCTCTCATTTGTGGACCAAACTTTTGCCCTAGAACAACTGGTCCTATTTCTGTAATCGGGACATTTCTCATTTGTGGACCACTCTGGGTGCGACGGAGGTGGTCCGATTATAGAGGTTTTACTGTATATGTATTTCTCGAATTTGTAAAAATTTTCTTATTGAGAAATAAATTGTCTATTTTTAACCATAACTACTTAATTATACATTATACAGAAGAAGATCATTCAATTTTTTATTCCAATCATAAGTTCGAATATAGATTCTCATTATTGTTGAAAAGAATAAACGAAAAATAAATGAGAATTATTTTCATACTGAACCATCTGTTCAAATTTTTGGCACCTACAATAAAATAGTATATAAATATGATGAACATCAAGCAGTGTCACCAATATCATCCTAAAAGCTCAAGTAATATCTTAAAATAGTTTTTCTTTTCAAGTCTTAAAACTAATCGACGATGGAATTGAAATTTTTAATTTTCCTATCCGTCGTTTTGCCGTTTATTGTAAGTTTTGTGTTCATTTGAAATGTTAGACATTAAATGATTTTTGTATTCTCAAAAATATTCTCAAATGTCCACCATTTCGATAGAATTGCGTTAAGAATAAACCGAGCAATTTCAAACATGAAGTGGAAGGTCTAGAGAAATACTACGCCGGAACGGAGATCGTTAAAGGCATCTTAAAATTAAGCAAAAATGGTTTTCTGGGCGAAGGAGGAACGGGATTCGTTTATGCAGGTTAACTAAACACAATTCTTATCCTTCAAATTTTGAAATTAAAAATGATTTCATTTTCATTTCAGGGAAATTCATAGAAAAAGATCTTTCGGAAGTTTCGGTAGCAATCAAATTCTACCCAGGAATAATATCTAGTATAGCTCAGAATGTAATTAAAATTTCTAAAAAATTGGGTGCAAATGAAAAGCCACAAATAGAAGGCAAAGGATTTCCAAATGTTTATTATCATGGTAATTGGGAATCCTACTATTTGATAGCTATGACAAAGCTTGATTATAGCCTTGCCGATATTCAGGGTCAAGAAAAAAAACTGAATATAGAAATTATTCATCCATTGGATATGTTGATTTTATTCAAAAATTTCGTGAGTTTTTATGATAATTTAAAACTAAAAATGGAGAATTTAAAATGCGAAAGTTTAAAATTATTTTTATTGATGCATTTATATAGGTTATTCTTTCGGAGAAAATGCATACCAGTGGAGTAATCCATGGCAACGTTCATCCTGGCAACATAATGTTTCGTGCGAAACAATGTTTTCTAATAGGTAAGCTCTGAACGAATGTTATAATTTCTAATGAAAAATTAGAATCTAACAACGATTATATTCGCTCAGATTTCGATATCAGTAAAGAAATGGAAAAAATGGGAGAAAAGGAAAAATTTGAGAAGACGCACAAAGATTGGAAAGAATTTATTTTTATGATTATAGATCATTATGAAAGTCTTCATCTTGAAACCTCGGTTGCATGTCAGAATGCGCTTCAGAATCTGAAATTGAATAAAAAATTGGATGAAGGATTGCAGAGCGTTATGGAAGAGTTTGCTAAAGAGGCATTTTCAACTGTAAGTTCAAAAGTTTTACCGGATTACGATCATCTAAAAAAGGTTATCGATAAAGTAATCAAAAAGGAGCATCCTAATTCAGGATCTAATCCAACATTTTCATGGCTGTATATTGTAAGTATTGTGTTAATTCGAAATGTTAGACATTAAATGATTTTTTTATTCCCAAAAATACTCCTAAATGTCCATCATTTCGATAGATTCGCGATACAAAAACTCTGATAAAAAAAACCCAAAAATTTGCCAAAGAAGTGAAAGAGATAGATGAATTCGTATATAGGGATGGACAGAAGAACGTGAATAATATTTTAATATTAAATGAAAATGGTTTTCTGGGCGAAGGAGCTACGGGATTCGTTTATGGAGGTTTACTAAACATAATTCTTTACCTTTACATTTTGAAATTTAAATTATTTTCATTTCCATTTCAGGGAAATTCGTAGAAGAAGATCTTTCAGAATTTCCGGTAGCAATCAAATTCTACCCACAAAAAAGTTTGGATAAAGCTAAGAATGTAATGAAAATTTTTGAAAAAGTGAATCCAAATTATGGTGAAGAAATAGAAAACAAAGGATTTCCAAATGTTTATTATCGTTGTGAATGGAGTTTCTACCGTGATCGCGCATGGAAGCCCTACTATTTGATAGCTATGACAAAGCTTGATTATAGCCTTGCCGATATTCAGGGTCAAGAAAAAAAACTGAATATAGAAATTATTCATCCATTGGATATATTGATTTTATTCAAACAATTCGTGAGTTTTTATGATAATTTAAAACTAAAAATGGAGAATTTAAAATGCGAAAGTTTAAAATTATTTTTATTGATGCATTTATATAGGTTATTCTTTCGGAGAAAATGCATACCAGTGGAGTATCCCATGGCAACATTCATCCTGGCAACATAATGTTTCGTGCAAAACAATGTTTTCTAATAGGTAAGCTCTCAACGAATCTTATAATCCCTGATGAAAAAATAGAATCTAACAATGATTATATTCGCTCAGATTTCGATACCAGTAAAATAATGGAAAGAACGGAAAAATTTATGCTGACGCACGAAGATTGGAAACAATTTATTTATATGATAACAAGGCATTATGACGAAAAATGTAATCTGGCAAACTTGGTTGCATATCAGAATGCGATTGAGAATCTCGAATTGCATGGAAAATTGGATGAAGGATTGCAGAGCGTTATGGAAAAGTTTGCTGAAGAAGCATTTCAAAAATATGTTTTCAGAGAATTACCGGATTACGGTAAACTAACAAAGTTTATCGATAAAGTAATCAAAGAGAAGCATCCTAATTCAGGATCTAATCCAACATTTTCATGGCTTCAACGAATTGAGACCAAATATGTAATTGACGAAAATGTTTAAATATAATAAAAGCATTCAAAAAATACAAAAAATGATCGTTATCAATTCTGGAAATCCACCAGATCAAAAAACCATTTCGAGAATAAACGAAGCTGAAAATCTGCGGTGCATAAGAAAGATGCACCGTCAATTCATTTTTGCTTTTGCGCTTTTTATTTGGATCATCAGTTCACCTTTTTCACTGCACGCATTCATTGAATCGTAATGAGCACACATTTTGCATTCCGAATGATCGCCCTCTGGCTTTAGAGTATTTTTATTTCAAAAAATTAATACATAACATAAGAATATCACCTGACTCCCATGAGCTGTCCTCTCTAGCTCCAAGCTTTTTATTCTTGCTTTCTTTAAAATTTGTAGAGGCGTACGCTTGAAGGAAGGCGCTTGCTCAATGTTCAACATTAGATAGAAAAATCTTTTTTTTTCTTTTATGTTTCGATGCGAGAGGAAAATTCTTTATTTTAATTTATTAATTAATTTGTTTGTTTTTGTGTTTTCAAAATTCGGGAGCATTTAAAATTTTCGTAATAATTAATGTCATATCCGTGTTGACTTTGACTTTTTTCATTTCAGTAATTAATTTCATATAATCCATTTGAGCTTGATTTTCTCCAACATCAATTTGATTGATAATATTGATTGGAATTTCAAGAAATTGAATTAATGCAGCTATATTTCGTAATTTAAGTTTATCTGTGATAACACCGAGAAACGATACATCCGATGCATATAAAAATTGCTGTAAATATGGTGCATAATCGATAAGTTTTTTTTCAATCATTGTTTCGACCCGTTTCACTAAAGCATTCAAGTGTTCGGCAGACAAAAGGATGTTGGTTTGATGACCTTTGGAAATAGATTGCATTAACTTTAATTGCCAAATGTCAAAATATTCGGGCGTCGAAATTGTACGAAAGAACGAAATCAATAAATCTATATAGATGTACAGTGAATGCATGGTATCTTTAGTGAGACAATGATAGAACTGCAGCATCAGGAGCTGTAAAAATTTCGAATCTTCGCCCAATTCATCTTCACTCGTTAGGAATTTATTGATAAAATTTTGCACTTTTGAGTCATTGGTGAAGGCTAACAAATTCAGTGGCTGCAAATAACGAGAGGAGCAAAAAAAAGAAAAAGATTTTCTATTATCATTGCTTCGATTCGGGATGTTTGTAGTTGTAGTTGTTGTTGTTGTTGTTGATGATAAAAAAAACTTACGTGTGTTCGCCAGCAAACATAACGCTCGGTGCTTAAAGTGTGTGCAAATGTGCTTCTGAGGTTGGTTGGATCATCGATGTGTGCTACACATCCGGCCTTTTGTTTGATATCAACACAACGGCATTTAGTTATTATTCGTCTGAAAAATGTGATCAAATTAATTCATTGAAATTTTCCATTTCATTGGAATGGACAGGCCAATTGACTCTCACTCTAAATCTTCCCAATTGTTCCCTCTTTCAAATTTGATGAGCCAATAGTTGGCGTCCTCGAATCGAACTTCGGCCAATTCATTCAATTCAGGTAACATACATGGTGCCATCTTTGAAAAAGTGGTACCATCGAGTGTTGTGTATGTTATGTTACAAAGACATATTTTCCCTGAGTCAATGTCACGCGGTAAAAGTATTCGTGGTTCAACTGCCAATACGTATAGATGTCTTAAGGCTTGCAAATGATAACGGTTATCATTTGAGTGAATTGGAAATTTTGGGAAAAAAGCACAAAGTAATGCGGCTATTGCTTCGGGTGAACGACTCAATGTGAGTCGACCAGCTCCTAAAAACTGCAAACCTAATGCCTGATGGATTGCCATGTGTGAACCGTAAGTTACATACGAATAGCCGGGACCGATTCGTTCTCTCAACATTCGACATCTTCGAATGATTTTGAGCTTTCCACATCCAGCATTTACCTGTGCATAAAAATAAACAGCTTAAAAACAATCAAATTTTTTGAATTTTACAATAAATTGCATTCATGCTCACCATTGATGAGGCGAGCAGCACAAGCATTAAACATGTTTCCAATGTTGGCTTTCCAGCACAATCGTTAAAGTAACTTCCGTTCCAATTCCGTAAAAACATATCGAAAATTCGGTCTAAAACATCATTGGCCGCTTCACTTTCTGTTCCAGCAAATCGAAGGCCCAGACAGAATGCAGCACCGGCCATTATATTACAATACGCTTGTCTATAAATCAAACTAGTTCATTTTAAACGGGATCTTAATGTTTCGTTTCCAATTTACTTACGCAAAAGATTCATGATCGGCCACCAATTCATCAATCACACAAAGATTTTTCTGCATATCAAGTTGCAACCATTGAGGAAATTGATTTCGCAACCATTCGGACGTAGGTTTTACATCGTCCCATAGTATCAAACCTCGTGCAATGACCCGTAATAGTAGTAAATCAGGCCTAACATGATCAAGAACCGCATGCGTATCTAGCGAATTCGGAATAAACAAAATGCATACTAATTACTACAAAATCACTTCGTTTGCACAGGACATTTGTAAACCTACCAGGTGGATCCATCCAGCTCGCAACAGATTTGTTCCCAGTTCGAATGAACATTAAGCCCAATGCTAATGTTGCTCCGGGAGCCGTAACATCAATATTTACTGCTTCGCCTTCACGAACTTGAAACGATTGAAATTTGTACTTTTCCTTTTGAGCACCGGTAAGCATCTCTTTTCGGCCACCAGTCATATACCGATTCAAAATATCCGGTAAACGGAGATCGGCCAAGCCTGGTGCAGTTTCGCCACGGCCAAGAGTTACTAAGCCCAATGCAAAGCCAGCCGTCAACGCATACGATTCTCGTTCAACACAATTTTCCATTTCCGGACCGGGAGGACGACCTTAAATAAATTGTGAAATATATTTTTTGTCGAAATCAAATTAATTTTTGATCGAATTCATTCAAAATTTTACCAATTTCCTGTACCAGTACTTCGGCAATGTGTCGCTTAGCCGATCCTTGATACAATAGACCGATTCCCATAATTGCAGCAATTTGAACATTTTGTGAAATGTCCAATTCGAGTGCGGTCGGCGGTAATAATGCTTCAATGTGAATGCTCAACAATTTTGTGGTCGCTATGTCCATTGTTCCTCGATGAGCCGCAGATATTCCAATTAAAATGCCCAAATTTGTCATTTCATCACATTTCACTAAATAGTCATATAGACTCATCGATGAAAGTATCTTCAAATGGCCGGTCAAACCAAGTGCCATCAAAAAACCAGCATGTTCAACGGTTCCTTCGTTTTGTATTTTTGGTTTGTTGTAAACAATCCAAGCGGAATCAATATTTTTGCTATCGGCTGTTAATTGTAGACCGGCCGCAACACCATTATGAAATAATGGCCATGTATTCATATTTAGTGGTAATTCAATTGTTGTCATTTCAATAATGGCACCCTTTTCCTTTTCTCTGCCTGTCAAACACAATTTGGGCACTGTAAATGATTCGGTGGCTGTCGGTGTACACGTTTGTAATGTAAGCATACCACGACCAATGGGCAGTGCCATCGTACGAGTACTTATTGCCAATAATTGTTTTTCCTTTTCTTCGATGAAATCATGATCTGAAATTCCAACTCTTTGCAAAATGTCAACAAATACGGGTGCTGAACTTGCTAACATTTGGCGCACATCCTCGATTCGTAAATCTTTTGGAAATCGTAAACGAATTAATCTCGTATAAATATGATTCATTCCGTCGGTATTTACGCTGGAATTGGCTATCGTTTCAGCCGCTGTCTGAACTCGAGGTGTGAGTGAATTTTCAACTTTGATGCTTGTGTGTTTTCGTGTTGTGATTTCCTTCGATTCATCATATAAAGTATTGCTGTACAATTCTGGACGATGTATTAATTCATAAGCGCGTGGATCTTTGACTTGAGGTGTATCCATGCGACACATTTCCAATATTTCAGCAATCAAAAAATGTATTGCTGGCGGAAAACGAGCTATTTCTTTTCGAGATATGTTCATCGCTAAAATTTGTTCTAATGCTTTTTTTCGGACTTCTGTGTCGCTCAATCGGATACCATTGATATCCATCGGTTGCTCTTTTGGCTTTAAGCAATTAAAATTGTAGGTGCCTTCGATAAGACCATGGCTGGTGGTGAGGGCGAGTAAATCAACGATACATTTACTTGTTGGATTTACATTTGGTATGTATGGATATGGCGTGAATGCATATTCCGTTTTTGAATACAAATCATTTATGGTGCCGTATAAATTTGGTATTTTTAGTGTTAAACAATGTTGATCGCAAAGGGCATTTTTATCTAATTCAGCAATCGATCCATTTCCATACATAAAAACCAAATCCGGACAATCCAAAAAATAATGCAAACAATATGAATCCAATTTCAAATCAAGCGCCAATTGATTCAATAGTTCGGATAGGATTGTTCGTTGTGCTTTTAGTGTTTCGTCCAATTTTAATTCTTCATAAAGTAAATGAAATGCGAAGAATATTATTGGAATGTATGGCGCCAACACGGAATTCATATCGATTCGCTTTCGTGACTTTGATTCATATAATTTTCGGGAATCGTTTGATTCAAGATTTGCCTTATTCAAAAATGCCTGAAGATACTGAAAATCGTAATTTGTTCCAACGGGATCATCATTTTTTCGGCGTTTTTTTGGCTCTTCATCGCCTGACAAACGCGATGGCCCCGCCATATTCGATGCTATCGTTGAAAATGTTTTATTATAAATAAATGTGCGACCCATTGAATTCAATAAATGATTGCTAAATATTGACCATTCAGTTTCATAGCTTAAATCTTGTGAGCCACGCGTATTTCGGATACAATACCATTTTGAGATCACTTCCATTGCAATGTCTTTCTTTAAAATGTTTCGCAAAATGATTAAACATTTCGATACGAGTGGACTTTCACTCAATGGTGGCAATGAAATTCGATACATTGTATCGCTATTATACTGCAATGTTATCCGTGGACCAGATACATCACGTAAATTCAAGCAATTATTACTGTTGCTTCGTAAATTGTATTGGGTCGAATAGATGGGCGTACTGGGCGGATAAATGGGTGATAATAAATGAACCGCTTCTTCGAAACTATTGTCATTCGAAGAGGCTGTTGGCAATAGGCTACTGCGCCTTGGAAATGATGTTGACAAACGTGAACATTGCATCGGACGATTCGGTGAGACTCCGGCTATATCCACTTTACCAATAACATTTGTGCCGCTGTATAGTGACATTGAGCCACATGATCCCAGCACCGCCATCACTTTTAACGACTAAATGAAGAAAAACAAAATATTTATACCAAATATCGATTAAAATCTTTTCGATGTGTGGTAAATTGTGTTATTTACATTGACAGCCAGGGCATCCTTGGCTGGAATCGATGAAGATTTACCCATTATCGGAGTATCCGGTGAATTAGACTTTTCCAAACGATGTACCATTAGAATGCCAGTTTTCTTTAGCAAATAACATATAAATTTTTGCCCAATGAAATCCAAATGCAAAAATCCACGGGTTGCCATATCGGGATAGTCACTGGTTCCGATACTTCCAACCCAAACACTTTCCAGAATAAATTCGGGTACAATTGGTTTTGATTGTTTGGCGCAACCGACTTTTGGCTCTTCATCATTGACGGTTGATTGAGAATTATATGAAAGCTGGAGACGATCATAAGGTGTTTGTGATTTACTGCAATTAAAAATTAAAAATGAAAAAAAAAAACAAAATCCCCTCCCAAATTTCATTTGTTTATGTGTGAAATGTGAACATACTCTAGTGAACCGGCCGCTCTTGATCGAAACGAATCTCGTGCATTTGGTGTAACATTGAACAGTTTCGATCCATGCAACGATGACACATCTCCGATATTCGATCGATTTCGAAGCGATGAATTCTTTTGCTTAAAACTAAGGCTAGATCCATCAAAACGAACCGAACTATTTGTATGCAAATCAATATTTGACATATTAAATTCACTTGAAAATATGTCATTTTCGTCTGGGATGCCAACTCTTTGTTTCTCCTCTTGTGTGGCTCTGCGAAGCTTGCATAAAATATGCTTTCCAATTTTTCCATCGTAAATCATCACCAAATCGTGTTCAAACACTGTGAATGCAACTTTGGTTCGGCCATCGGTTATGAATCCAATGTGACCATTTGCTGCTTTATACAAAATCGGGCAAATATCATTCAATGGATGACTCAACGAATAGACTATGGGCATAGCCACCGAATGGACATCATCTAACACAGCCATTGATGCATTCTTCTCCAAAATCAAACCACATTTTGTTTGAAAAACATTTGACACCGGAAATGGAAAACTTGTTCGATAATCTTCGCCACATGGTGAATAAATTCGCAATGTTTCGGCATCAATTAAACAAATGCCAAAATTAAATGCCTCGGTTTTTAATCGATTTGCGTAGATATTTCCTAAACGTTGTTGTTGATCGGGTTTTCGTTTATCTGGATTTGGGCACATGAAAAAACTGCTCGGACAAAAGAATGCAAATCGTATCGGTGATTGACATGTAAAACACATTGTTGGCATACTTCGTTGTGACGATTGCTCATAATAAACACCTTTTGTCCAAACAGCCACGCATCCTTTCACATATAATTCATGTTCGTCGTCTTTGGTGGACAATGTATCATCGATTTGTTGTGTATTTTGTGTTGACAGCTGATCAATGTCATCAAAATCACGGCTTATATCTTGTATACACCAAAATTCAGACGTTGACGAACTATCAGACGATATATTCACATTTTTCAAACGATTTAATAAAATATTTTCCGTTGAAAATGGAAGCGGTTTTTTCACATTTGTCGGTCCGGGATGTTCTGCAGCCGTCTGACGACCACGGGGAACGAATTCCTATATGCGAAATTCCAATATAATTTAATGCGTAATTTTCGTATGAATGATAATTTACCAGAGGTTCAGATGCGGCTATCATTATTTCTCTAAAGTCATCCAGGTTTGCAGAACGTAAAAGAAAAGCGACAACAGTAAAAAACAAAAGTTTCCTAACAAAAATAATAAATAAAAATATGCTCTCGCCAATACCGGCAGGCTTTGTGACTTGTCGGGTAACTTAGACGTTTGGTTTTCCTTGTGTGCTTTTGTTTGATTTAAATTACATTATTACTTTGCTTGACAGATCAGTTTGCAATGAAGTTGAGATTCTATGCTATGGCGCCAAATCAACCAATACCTACAAACTGCTGCCATCTAACGGCTGCATTTTGTACTTGCGAAAGAGGGGAAAAGAGCTTGAATGAGCTAACGCCTTAATATCAGAACATGCAAAATGCAGAATGTAACGTTATCTGGGCCAAGAGCCGACACAATTTTGAATGATACAAAATGATGGGAAAGTTTTTTTTTTTAATTCAAAGAACATTCGAATTGAAACACAAATGTTTTTTTTATTTCTTTTCTCCAAAATCCGTGATATTGCTAATTTAAAATGGCGTTTTTGTGTTTGTTTTTTTGTTGGTTTTTGTTTTATTAAGAGAAAAAAAAATATGATATTTTTAATTGTTTTAATTGACAATCGTTATTAATGATTCATAATTAATTTGTAAATGTATAACATTTTGTAAAAAGCGATATTGTTGATATTAGGATGATAAACGTTGATGGTTTGGCGTCGAACGATTTATTAGACGCTGAAAAATTTAAAATTTGCATTTCTTTCGATTAAAAAAGTGTTTGACTATGTTGCATTCGATTCGATAAACGGAATTATTTGGATGAATAAAAATAATTGGATAATTACCTCGAACACGATCGGTCCGTGAATCGGCTTTATAAGTGGATTCGCGTGATCGAATCACCTGTGAACGTTGTGGCTTATCGCCTTCAACGCTCTCCTCATTACTTTTCCAATAAACTGTTGCAATCGTAGCTAAGCACTGCAAAATGGTCGGAAATAAAGTTCACAAAACAAAAAAATTTGGGTTGAAAATTGGTAGTTTGAAATGGAGGGTTTTTTTTTATTGACCTCCTCTGCTGCAGTTCTATATGTATACAATATACATATATTTACCTTCAATTTCATATCGCCATGATGAAAAGAGTTTGGCTTGACTTTGAAAGAGAGCCCAAGTATAGTAGTTTCCAGTCCTTCACGTCCCGTGATAAGAATATTATAGTATTTCAATAGGCTTATATCGGCTGGCTCGCCATTTATAAACCATGTTAAATGTGTAGCTGGTTTTGATCGTCCGGATGTACAATTCACATTAACTTCATCACCAATTTGATAGCGTGGACGACCGCCCGTTATTTTTGGCCCATCTTCGGGCAATACTAAAAATGTGAACAACATTCCACCGTCATTAAATTGACCGTCATTTCATTTTCATTTTCATTTTCATTTTTTTGCTCCTCCCCCGTCATCTTTTCCTCATCCATTCATTTTTCGGAATGTTTATTCAAAACTCTTTTAATATTCTTGGGATAGCAAACGAAGGGATGAGGAATATGGGAAAGAGGATTTGATTAGACATGAGACTATGATCTATATGTTGATGGTTGAATTGTAACCGTAACCAACAACATAATGATGCTCGTTATCTAACTTTTTGAATTTACGGTTTTGGGAAAGGTTTCATTTTTTTTTCTTTTTTTTGGCGATTTCTCTTCATGCATTGGAGGTTTTTCATTTTGTCGATGACAAAATAACTCAAATAACACTCACCCACAACAATCATATCACCATGGTCAGATACAGTTTGGAAAGATGGTGCTTCAGCCGAAACCTCACAACGATAGCGTCCAGTGCTCGATAAATTGACGGATTGTAATACAACGGCGTTATCGGTTGAATTGTGAAGCTACAAATATTTGCACATTATTAAAATATTTTATAAATCAAAATTGAAAAATGTACAATGTACAATCTACACACATAAGGCATAAATCGGAGAAAAAGTCCATCTTTTTTGTTCGTTATTGCTTTCGTTATCTTTTGTTATGCAATGTTTCGACGTTTTTTTTTTTGCATTTTTATTTGCGTTTGATTGAAATGGCTTTTTCACTCGTTACTCTTGTGTATTTTGTATGTTGTGTGGTGGCCACCAAATAAAGATCAATCACAGTTTATTTGACATTAACAAAAAGGATGTTCTCTTTTTCGGTCTATTTGATTGACTCAACCCAAAATATATTTATTGATAAACATTTATTCAGTGTTCACTGTGTTTTATTTCGGAATTCAATAGAAAGTCGTAGAGATTATTTGTTTATTTTTTCACCCTTTTTCTTTTACTGTTCGTACTTACATCAACCCGAACGCCTGGTAACGGAAAAACTAATGCTGGTGGCATGTTACGTGGGACATAACGATAAAATTCATGTCCATCTTTGTACCATTTTACGGAATACAAATCCTCACCATCCATATCATAGTGGCATTCTAAGCGTGCTGTACTATTTCGTACCGTATGATTTGGTATACGGACTTCAGTTAGTCGCAAGGACGATATAAAATCTGTAAAATTGTAATAAAATGAAGTGAATTGAGCAGCAAACATTCAAAATACAAAAATAAAAGGGAACCCAACAAAAAAAAAAAAAAAAAGAAGAAAGATATGTATTCTTTATACATTTTTATGCTTTTCTATTCTCTCGGTTACTATTGCGTATTCGGTGTTGCTGATTGTTGGATTGTTGTGTATTCTTTATGGTATATGCATAACAATGGCCAAATGAAGACGAATATATAATGCATTCAAAAGCTCAACTTATACAATTAAAATGGCACAACCTCCGGTCATATCATGTTAAAAGTTTAAAGCCAAATAGGAAATTGATGATCCGCAAAAAAAGGAAACGTTCATGATTTAAATTTTTCTTTCATTCTTTCTTTTTTTGTTCATTTTATGTTTTGTTTGACGACAATGAAGAGGAGGAGATGATTGAATGGATAAAAACGAGGAAAGGGATGGAATAGCAAATGGTAAAAAAGGTCTAAAAATATTAAGTCAATTTCTATTTCGATGTTAAATCAAAATGCGATTGCCACATTATGCCATTGATTGCTTCTGAATTGATACAGCACCGGATATGCCAATAAATTTGTTTGAAGGCATTGTAAACATTTTCGACAATATGATGTTTTTGATAAGCGTACACACACACACACACATACACACAAGCAATTGTACACCACTGACAATGCCATACATCACAGTCAGTCGATTTTGCTGGTAGCGTGTGCTTTTTGCTGTTGGTGCCGTTTTATTTGCTTTTCACATTTTCCCGAGAGTATGATATTTGAAACAGAAAGCACCGTAAAATGGGTGACTGGGTGACATGCCAAAAAAGGAGTGGATCGAAACCATTTCTATTATAGAACAATTTTATGGATTATAATCCTTTTTACACCCACAATTGGTCGCATTCACCAACAAGATGAGCAAAGGCAATAATCAAATCGAAAAACCAAAACCGCGATGAAATCGTATAAAAAAATAAACAACAACAAAGAAAATGCATAACAATGAACAATGGATGGTTCCATTTAATTTTGCTCCCTTTTCTCGGTCAATTGATTATTACAAAATCAAGCCGAACCATCAAAAATCCATGCCGTCGATTGGTGGGTATCTGCGTTAGTTCGTTCGTTCGTATGTTTATTCGGGTTGGATGTTGGTAGTTGAAAGTATTTGAAGTTGCGATAGAAAAAAAACAGCGGAATATTTGCGGACACCAAAGTGGTTTTAGGAGAAGAGAAAAAAAATAACAAACAAACAAATGTAACCACAACCATATACATAATATACCACTGATATAGTCACTGCCAGATAAAAATTCTGGTTGTGATGAAACTTTTATGACACACACACACAGTGTTTGCCATCTTTCATTCGCATGAATATGCGCACCTTACCACGTAAACCCAACGGAGAGAGAAAAAAAGATGATGAAAATAAAAATAAAAGTAAAACGAAATTCGTATGCAACAACAACAATGGCAAAAAACCAACCACTTCGCACAGGGAAAATTATTTTTCAGCGGTTACAAGAGGACAGTTGAACCAGTATTAAAAAGAAAAAAAGGGCGAAAAAGTGGAAAATAAGGAATCAGCTTCATCAGCTTCATACCAAAGGTATCACACACAAGATATTCTTCGATATAAGAGTTGACGGTGTTCGTTCTAATTCTCATTTTTCTGCTTTTTCTCTTTCTCACATTTCTCACTCCACCCCATATTCATCTCTTTATGATGCCGTAAACTTTACAATTTATCTTTTTGCACAGTATTACGTACAGTCGACGAGAGGAGTTTTTCGTCGGTGGAAAAAAAATGGCATAAAAAATGAAACCCATTTTTTTCAAAGCATCTCTCCGTCGGGCCACTGAATGCTGAATATAGCAAACAAAAAAAAAAAAAGAAACAGAAAATGTATGAAAAGGGCGAATAGCGAATCGCATACGCATTACTAAACGCAAATGGTCATGGACTAAGTGAGCACTAAAGGCCGAAAAAATATATATCCTATTTGGATTGGAATTTGAAATGGAATGGAATCGGAATGTATAGAGAGACAGAAAAAAAAAATTGTAATTTCTACGCCAAATAAATAAATAAATATGAAGTTCGTTAGTATGTTTCGGTTGATGCGTGATGAAATGACATGGTTTTTGGTGTTATGAATGGAAATGGATGGCATATAAAAAAGTATGAAATAGCCGGAGCAGTGTTGATTGCTAAAACGGATCGTGACTTACCATTTAAAAATAGAATCGAAAAAAATAGAAGAAGAATGATGTGATGGTGATTTTTCATTGTTGATTGTGGAGTTTTGCAGTTATTGAATGTGCAAACATCAGCGCTGATCTGGCAATCATTTATATTATGTTGAATTCGATCGTCAAATTAATTTGTTTTAATTGGTTTTGGTTTTTTTTTTTTTTTGGTGATCCAATTTCCGATATCCAAATGCGCCGAATTTCATAGGTTTTTGGCGATTCAAAGCGTATTTTCAATTTGCTAAAATTCCGAAAATGTTTTTACTGATTTTTTTGGGTTGTTGTTTGCATTCGAATCTTGCCTCCAAGCACATGAAGAATTAGTTTTGCAATCGAACAACGAAAATATAGTTGTAGTGTTGTTTCAGTTAAATTGTTTGTTATTCAAAGCAAAGCACACTACTGCATACAACGGCAGAACGATTAAAGTATTGAATATCAAGAACCTTTTTGTTTTCCCTTCGTCGTTTATCCCCGATTTTATTATTTGATTTTAGCATCACTACTTATCTGACGCACATTTGTCGAACGATTTGTTATGCAGCTCATTTTTGGGTTTGAGCAATAAACAATAGACACATCTTTTCATCTCTTGATTTTCACAATATTTTGTACACACACTCACATTCACAGTTCGTTTCAATGTTTCGTTTGTTTTTGTTGTGCCTTGTGCTGGCACACTCAAATATTATTCGTTTTAATGATATCGCAAGCAAACAATAGAATAAACTTTCATCAGTTCACTGTTCATTTGCACTAAACATAAAACCATAAACCATCAAACACAATCGCATAGCCCATAGCCCGTCGGATGGATAGCAATTGAGATAGACGGATGTATCCATATCCATATTCGTATCCACATTGCCAGTGCGATGAGTTCCAAGTTCTCGGTGAGTTCAAAAGTTGAATATTATATGTTTCTATCAGCAGCAGCGAGTAGCTAGTAGAGTTGGGTTTGTCTATTTTGACATTCATTCATTTTGAAAGCATTTCACATTTCTTACAGTGTGTGCTACTCCACTGATGAGAAATTATGAGATGGGGTTGAGCATTACGGAGCGTTGAGTGCTGTATCTTTTGGTATGTAATGCATGGGAATGGATGTTGTTCCCATATAATATTTTATTATTTTAATGTTTTTCTCTGTTTTTGCCGTTCACTCATTTATTCATGTGTTGTTTTTCACGTTTAGTTTTTGCACTGTGGTTTTTAACCGTTATCGTTTTTATGTTACTTTTGTGTTGCTGTTGCTGTTCCTGTTGCTGTTGTTGTTGGTATATTTGCTGTTGGTTATCTAGTTTCATTCGGCTGGCTCATCTGCCGAAATACTGTACATATTTTCGGGATAACGATACAGTTTCACTCATTCGCTTCTGTATCCAAAAACACACTAAAATTTCCATATAATGGCTCTCTTACAATGGGGCATGATGATGAAATGGTAATTTATATATTTATATTTATATATATCAAAAAAAAAAAAAAATAAGCACTTTCCACAATTCAAATGAATAAAATACAGCACACGTATCGGTATGCAAGTGCATGCGCCGTTTGATTCGGTGTGTGCAATTTTCCCGTTTTATTCGTACTTCGGTATTCCTTTTTTTTTGTTTTTGTTTTTTTATTTTTCGTATTGGGTGGTGTATGATGTATAATAATATCAATTATTTATGCGAATAAACATTGCAAATGTATGGAATGCTTGAAATGCCTGAAATGCACATGAAAATCTTCAAATTGACTAATGGATTGAAATGTGAAGATATGCGAAACAGCGAACAATAATAATAATAATAATAATAATAATATTCGAAAACAAAATTATCAACCACAATGAATGAATAACAGAGCCTTGCACACGGATGATGATATTTAGGATTGCGTTTGCCTTGCACGGTTTTTCTTTGGATTTTTGTTTTGAGGCGCGTTTTTTACTTTTTCGAACTTTATTCTTTCAAATAAATATTTTATACTTTTTTCACTTTATGAGCATTTATGAGGGGCGCACAATTTTTTTTTTTTTTTCAAAGAGACACGGATTGCGTTTTTCTTTTTTTTTCCTACTTCGTTTTTCCTATTTAGATCTAAATCTTATGAATACAAATTAGTTTGAACTTTGGCAATAATTGACTTCAAGTGGCAAAAGTATTCAGTGAACAATCAAAAATAAAAACAA
Organism: Mayetiola destructor; assembly: GCA_000149185.1. NCBI lineage: Eukaryota > Metazoa > Arthropoda > Insecta > Diptera > Cecidomyiidae > Mayetiola > Mayetiola destructor. Next base: position 985,124 of record GL501436.1, read on the forward strand.
TGAATTCATTTATTCACTTAAAGATTTCTCTTTGAATTCATTTAAATTTAAAGTTAAAGTTTGAAAATTTCGATATCTTTTCTATTTATATTTAAATGCTAATGATATTTTTTCGATGGACAGAATTGAAAAATGATATAGTAAATTGTCAAATATATATTTATTTGTTTGTTTGTTATCGTGTTTTTTTTTAAATTCTTTTTGAAATATTTTTTAGTGTGTGTCTGAGTGTTGAGTTGGCTAGATGTGCCGAAGCTTAAAATTTATAGGACTGCGTGCGTATCATTTGATACACACATTCGTTCTCGTCGTCGACTAATCAAAGACTATCTTCGGTTTTCGAAAAAAATTGGAAAAAATGTAAAATTGCGATAGGTTGCTAGTTGCTACTGCTGTTGCTGATGTGGCTTTGTGTACGCAGCACTTTATGTGTAAGCGGATGAAGGGACACCCGCCTTTGGGCTACAACAGCTATATCAAAGCAAAATAAAGAATGTGTTGTTCAACCATGGAAAGGAAACAATGGAAGCAAAAAAAAAAAGAAAAAAAAATAGATGGAAAACAGCCCCAAAAGTAACTGTGTTGAACCGTAATTTTTACTATTCACACCGAACAACCAGCGTATGTACACATTTTGTACAAATGTACACATTGATTCCACAGAAAAGAAAGAATGGAAAATGGAACATCTATTTGATACAATATTACAAGCTTGCGTAGGTTTTTTCCGTTGTTTGGAGCTCGGCAATGGTTAATATTGCAAAGCGAAAGATTCGATAGCAGATGATTTTTGTTCGAAGTGAACGAATGGAAATCCGAACGCACCACCAACAAATTTACTAAACAAACATTGTGTCGGTTCGGCATAAAAGCAAAGAAGAAAATATACATGTAAAATTGTAAAGCACGCGATGCTCATCCAACATGCAATTGAAACGAAACAAAAACCACATTGCGCAATAAAGTTGAAAAGGGGAAACGTGCGCTCGCAAAACATTTTCGCTTGCCCAGATAAAACCGAAGTGTGCTTTGGCTTTGCCACTATTAAATTATGCATGCACAACGAGTATTGTTGTTGTTGTTGTTGTTTTGGCAATACGTTTTGTGTGATATGGTTTTCGATTTGATATCTGATTTGGGTCCGAACTTTGGGGCCACGGTAACAGAAACAAAGTAAAATCAAAAACAAAACGAAAAATCTCGCTGGAAGCCATTCAAAACGATCTAAACAATTGCGGATTGATGTTTTTTTTCTTTTTCATCTTCTTTTCTTTCTGTTCATCTCAGTTGAAAATCAGAAATTTCCCAACCCAATTGCGATTGCAATAAAATCAAAGTAATTCATAGCATGTCAGAGTTCAAATAACGGCTCCAACATCGGATATGCTTGAGCATAGAATTTCAATGTTTAACATTACGTTGTGCCATGGCACACAGTACAAAATACCGAATGATGTGTACGGCTATCCAATTTCACTTTAGATACGTATCCGTGCCTCGGAATACGACAATACAAAATCATGCAATATATCCACAAACGGACACAGACACACACACAATTGATACGAGACTGAGACTATGCACACACCATTTAGAGCCATGAACCAGAGCCAGTTCAGTTCACAGGGGAACTTGGAATCTAGAGAGACGATATAAATGTGAAATCAGTGTTTTATTTTCAATTTGATATTATCTTTTGGATTATGGAATACAGTTGGAACAGGAACCAGGCTAAATGGCCTCCTAATTTTGTATTCTGTATGCTATAACATTAAAATTACAATGCAATTTGCGGATCGAATGAGACAAGAATACACACACACACACACACACACACACACACACACTAATTACATAAGAAACTAAATTAAGAAAG
>GL501436.1:987466-1025295 GCA_000149185.1 Mayetiola destructor
AAGAACACACACACACACACACACACACACACACACACAATTTACATAGAAACAAATTGAAATGGAAGCAAGCCCGAAACAGATAAGATTCCTTATAAAGTGAAATGGTGTTATAACGAGGCGCACAAGCTTTATTGTGTTTGCCTCGTCATCCGGAATTTGATACTGTGTTTGCTTTACGGTATATGCATATCATGAACAATTTGGCATTCGTTATGTTCGTTAGGTTTGTTGGGGAGTTTTTTTTTTTTTTTTTGTAAATCGTTTCTCTCATCGGATGGCATTTTATTGTGTGATGATGAACGTTGAGGGTAGCACAAAACATGTTCAAATCGTGCACACCATTTTCTAGCCTCCGCAAAAAAAAATATGCGTATTTTGTGTTATTTTCTAAAGTTATCTCGATATTTTCTGTTAAAAGTTCAAACAGCAAAGCGCACATTAAAAATAATTGCGTAAATTTTCGCTTAAACAGGCCGACCCTTCGGCATTTCCTGTGGCAAATTTACCAAAATTCGGCGTGACTTCATTTTATCATCATCAAATTTTGATCTTTTCACATTTTCATTTTACGCATATATTGGCCTCGTTGGTGCGTTTGTATCCATTTTTTTTTTGTAACATAGGCAATATAGTCCGTAGTCAGTTCATACCAACGCTTTATCGTTTTCCATTTGTTTGTCTATAATGCAGTACATTTCATGTAATTCCATATTCAGGATCCACTCGCTTTTGTTGTTGTTTCTTCTTCAAATATTCTTCAGTAAGTTTGATGCTACTTTTTTTCAAGTTGTGGATTTCCTTTATGTTGCGTGAAGTAGACACAATTCCAAAACAAATATGCACGTTAATTTATGAATGAAAATTTCGTGTATGAATTTTTTATGTTTTCATCTTCATTTGCTCCCGAATCGGATGATTAAAAAGAAGAAAAAGAAATCGAATCATGAAACGGAAGACCAAATTGTTACAGGAAAAAAAAGCTTTTGACACGTTTTTACGTCTCAATTTGAAAGAGAAACACAACGAAAAAAGTGCCAAACACAGCACAATGAGTCTCGATTGTATCTCCGGTGTCAGAACATTTTTTTTTTTCGATTCGGAATCGTGCTGTATGCAGAACGTGTTTCAATTACGTTATCCTATATCCGCGAAGATGTGTGTATTCATATAATCAAATTCTCTTTTTCCAGCAACACTTTTTGTAGACCCTTCAGCCGAATGAAACTTTTCTTTTTGTATTTTGTTCAAATACTTATTTTCATTAGCTATGAGTCGACAGATGACAGCTATTCTAATGAAATCCAATTCGGGGATTATATGCGGATAAAGATATTATTATTGTACACATATAAAAATGGATTTAAAATCAACGAACAAATATTGAAACATTGATAAAGCCTTTTTATTTCATTTAAACAGAGATTTAGTCAAAATTATTATAATAATTATGTCATTTACTGTCGCGTTCACTACAGCAGTCGGGATACGAGACTCTTTTTTCCATCGTTTAATTTTTTCCACTGATCCATATTAAATTTAACTGATGCAATAATGTCGTCGGCTACCGAACGCGTACCATAATAGTCAACGAATAGTCCAGTTGGATCGATTAAGTATAAAATAATCGTATGATCAACCTGTGATTTTTTTTTTCGTTATTATTATTTAAAAGCAAAAAAAGAGATTGATTTTTTTTTTATAAAATAAGCTTACAATATAGTCGTCTGATGTATCCTTTGGTCCGGCTTTGAAATAAACATTGAATGCTTGGCCGATTTGTTTGATTTCATCCATTGTTCCAGTTAAGCCGATTATTTTGTCGGAAAATTCTTTGACATATTTTCCCACCACTTCTTGTGTATCACGGTCTGGATCGATGGTTATGAATATTGGCTGCAATTCAATATTCTCTTTTGCTGTAATACAAATAGAATTGTAGGAAAATACTCTTATTTCAATAAGTATTCCATCGTTTAATAAATTGATAATTTGAATATACCTAATCCGTTGACAACTTTGGCCATCTTTTCCATTTCATCGGGACAAATATCTATTAAAATATGCAATGAATTTTCGACAATGTGTGTCACAACAACAACAACAACAACAAAAATAATCATGTCAATAGCTCACCTGGACAATGAGTAAATCCGAAATAAATCATACACCATTTGCCTTGAAAATCTTCGGTCGAACGCTTTTTACCAGTTGAGTCGGTCAACTCCCATTTGCCTCCCATTCCGATTCTTTTCAGAGCTTTTTCACGTTCTCTCATCAATGCTGCAATACAAAAATCCAATTACCTGCGATTCGGGGTCGAATATCCATGGATCGAATATCCATTGCAATGGTTTGATATTCATTTATTATAGTTTATTATAACTCACCAAAATCTTTCTGTTTTTTTACATAATACGCAAAAGAGGCCGAGACAATTCCGAAAAATGCAACAAACAAATAAGTGCCCTTTTTGCTTTTTTTTATCTCATTGTCGGGCTGTTGCGAATAATTTAATTGCCTATGACTGAGAATACTTTGGAAATTGGATCTTGCACGTCTGAAAAGCTGATTTTGAATTCGAACTAAGTATGACATCGTTTAATTTCATTTATTATACTTTGGAATTAAGAATTATCGGATTTTGAATTGAAGAAGACTGAAGCTGAAAATACTTCAAAATTCACTTTATTGCTAGGTTATGTTTCGAATTTGTTTTGACATTTTACGGCACATTGACAGTTGACAATCGGTTTGTTATTCAATTGGAAATTATCGAAGCAGCCGAACGAATGAAATAAATTTTTGACTAGCGAATAAACTGCATTGAATTTTATTTAGAATTTGATGTTAAGCAACGGATCCTAAATAATTTCGTTCAATTTATTTATTTTTTGCATTAAATTTAGTAACAGCTAAAAGAATTTCATCGGTGACTTCATCTCGTTTCTTGTTTTGTCCATAATAATCAACGAATTCACCCTTTGGATCGATTAGGTACAATACTACTGTGTGATCAACCTGAAATATGCATATTAATATTAATTTCGAACGTTAGTTGGTTGATAGATCGAGAGGAAGGCAATACTCACAATATAATCATCATCCTTATCTTTAGGTCCAGCACTAAAGTAAACTCGGAATTTTTTGCAAACGTCAGATATTTGTTGTTTGGTTCCGGTCAAACCAATCAATTTAGATGAAAATTCTTTGATATATTTTTCCAAAACGTCACTTGTATCACGTTCCGGATCCACCGTTATGAAAAGTGGTTGAATTTGGATTTTTTTCTTTTCTAAAGTTCGAACAAAAAAAAATCAATTTTATTAAATCATCTGACCATTCGAAATTAACAAAAAAAAAACTTACGCAAATCATCAACAACGCCAGCCATTTTTTCCAATTCATCCGGACAAACATCGGGACAATGTGTGAATCCAAAGTAAATTAACACCCATTTACCAAGAAAATCTGATGATTTTTTCACATCGCCTTGTGTTGTAACCAATTCCCATGGTCCACCAATCGCTGCTTTGCCAATAGTCTTTCGTCTCTCTTTTTCTCGTTCTATAAAGAATAACAACACACATACAATTCAATATTCATTTGAATATATATCAGTAATTGATCCAAACCTGCATCTCGTTTTGCTTCCAAAAATTTCAAAGCACCAAATAGCACAACACCGCCGACAGCAAATAATTTGAAAGATTTCCAAGTAATTGGACCTTTTCCTTCACCAGGCCGCTTAATTCGTGGCAATTGATCCGAAAAATTCACTCGAGGCTGGTAAATTCGAACTGGTAAATTTGCTGGTTGTAGATTATTTTTTGGGATACATAACCTAGAAACCGATAGCAATCGATTTATCCTAATCATACTGCTTGATCTAATAGAAAATGCACAAAGTTCTATTTTTTAAGTTTCAATGAATTGAAACAATTCTAAACTATTTTTTTCAAACGAAATTGTCCTTTTGAACTCATTGAATCAGTTGAGTTTGAATTGCAGAAGAGGTTTTTTTTTGCCTCTAACTTTGTATTTATTTGAAGAATTGACAATTACGAAATGAATGAGACTGTCAAATGGGAGTTAAGTTTGGTTCACAGTATTAATAGTTTGCAGATCGTTTGAATGTTTATATTTTCAACCGGCACATGCTCTGCACAAAGTAAAACACTTGAAATGATTCCAATACGAATGTACAAAAAAAACATTGTTCTGAATTAAACATTTAATAAATAGAAAAAAAACCAAAAAAAAAACGTAAATTTGAAACTATTTTTAGCAATCAATTTTTATTTTGGTATGAATTCTAAACTTAGAATAACAACAATCTTTGAATCAACGGTAGTATTATGGTGTGACATAGAAACAGTGCGGCAGCCTTTGCGCAAATGAATTATGTATTTGAGTTGAATGTCGAATAATAATGAAATTCGCATGTGCCAACGATCAATACGCATCGCATTTCGACGTGAGTATTCTGATTTCCTTAGCTTAGCCAGTTGTGACTTTCATATCATGAGATCCATCAGTTTGCGTTGAACCATTTATGTTCAGTCTTGTGTGTTATTTGTATGCGACAACAATCGAAGATATTCGAACGGAAAAAAAACTACAAGGAAAGACGAATGTAAGCAGTAGTTAAGTTTTCAGTAATTTTAATTGGTGGTGTATTGTGTGTGTGTGTCTCTGTGTGGCCAATCCAATAAACGAATAGAATTGAGGAATAAAAAATTCCAAATGTGTTTCAAATTTTCAAAATGCCATTTCGATTCACATTTTACATACTTTTATTTCGTGCAAAAATAAAAAAATATTTCATACGATTTTTCGACAGCTGCATAACGTGCACAACAATTGTCTATGCATACACGGTTGCTTTACAAATCGCTGTACACGTGATCCGTTTTCGTATTCAATTACCAGTTTTAATGTTCGACAAAATCCTCTATATTTTTGGATACCGTTAATAAACTCGCACACACCATTTTCCGGCGCTAATTTTTGACATCGGTTCCATCAAGCTTGTGCACGGTATGGCGAACAAAAGTTATACCAACTCGAATGAATCAATAAACAAAGTCAGCACATGGACAAATCGATATAATTTAATTTGGTGCTTTCAAATGCATATGGAAATGTGTGCCATTTCAGTTCCGGTGTGAGTTCAGATAAAAACGATTGAAAACATCATTACATTTACCGGGCATTTAACGTTTCATTTCACCTTGAATTATAACTGCAAATAAATTCGGTAATTATATTAATCATCAGTTGAATCCGTCCTGCATCGCTATTTCATCAATGATCAAAACCATCTATAATTAGAAGCAAATAATATTTTATGTGTTTTGCGTAGGAATGCAACGGAATAGCTTTATCGTTCATCGATAAGCATAATGCTCAAGCATTAGACATTTTGGGGCAAGTGTCGGCGGACAAATATTCCCATTGTTTCGATAATAGAATTGAATATGTCAGTCAATCAGTTTCAACACCTTCTGGCTAGACTGTATTGGGCCAGTTTGAGTGGAAAATCTTTCCAAGGAAACTGTTTTATGTCAGTTTTTCATTGAAAAGTTTATTTTAAAAAAAGAAAAAAAAAGAGAAACGTTTCTGTTTGCATGTTCTTCATTTTCGAATGTGAAAATTTGATTCGGTAGCAATTTTGTGTCATAACATCGAAACGTTTATTTTCAGTTCGTTTGATGCTCAAAAATAGCACACATTCATATTAATGCGAATGTTTGTTGATACAACAGCCCAACAACAACAATAACCACAGCAGAATACTGGCATATTTAATGTGAAAATATAAATATTCAAATGCCATCGTCTCCCTAATATGTCCAATGACCACACACAAACTGGTTATATGCCGTATTATTCGGCTATTTATTTTTAATGAATATAATTGTTTTGCCGCAAATTTCCAAATTTTCACCCAACTCAGCAATTTGTGGCATGAGAACCAAAACTGCAAAATGTGTATGCAATTCAATCCGATTCGAAATATATATCGAGAAACTTGTTAAACGTTAAACATCCATTAGGTGGAATGTGTGCGGTAGAATTATTTTTGGTTGGAAGTCGTAAATGTTGACCAGACACATAAATAATCCATGCCCAATTGTCTGGAAATTTTTGTTGGAAATCACACTGCCGTTTGTAATATAGAAAATTGTTAATTAGGCAAATCATTGTTCGGATTACGGAGTACGGAAATAAGGTGGAAAAAAGATCACAAATCATGATGATAATAATAATTAAATAATTTGCGAACAATGCAAAAAGGAAGAAGAATTAAATGTTTTGGCAAATGGGCCGGGTTCGGGTATGAGCACGAGCACGAACGATAATAATTTAAATTGAATCATATAAAAGTATTTATCTTTATAGCCAGTCGATTGCACAAGTTGTGACACATAAAAAAAAAAATCGAAAACAATAACACTCAAAACTCATGGAAACAATTTAAAAATTGCTTTGTTTTGCTTTTATCACCGCATCACATCAAAAATTGCAAAATCAAACAAAAAAAAACATTGTTTGTGACATTTGAATTGTTCTACATGAAGCTCAAAATATTTTTGGAAGGTATAATTCGGTGTGCATTGAGTGTTTTGATGGTAATATTGTAATTAATTGTCGTTATCGATCCATAAACAATGTCAATACGCATTATCACAGTCTGTGTGTAAATCGAAAATTGTATTTTTATTTAATTTTGTTTTGCACTTGTTTTGATTACGACAAACGTTCATCACTTTGAATTGCAGGCAATGTACGTTGTACGTTGTACGCTGTACGTAAATAAATAAATTGACTTACGTGCGAAAATATTTAAATTTTTTTTTTTTTGCTACAAATCGATCTCTTTTTTTGTGATGGCGGTTATTTTCCTATCAACACTGTCTCATTGTTCAACGAATGATTGAATCTTTTTGATTCGGTTTTCGTTTCAGAACAGAACATTTGAACGTGTCAAATGTTGCAAAACTCAAAGGCAAATTATTTCACGTTCAAAATACTGGTCAAATTGATATGGATTCTATAATTAGAATTGTTGAAAAATTACCAATTGGTAATACGTGCATTAACTGAATAACCAAACTTGGAATTGCGATAAATGCCGGAAACAATTTACAAATTCAAAATCCACCATTGCATAAATGAATACTTTATGATTAGTATGAATATTATTCTGAGTTTTTTCTTTTATTTATCATATCCATGACAATAACATCTATACCATGATGATCGATATATTCACCTGAATGGCGACCGCCAATCAATTACATTATTTGCATTCATAATTTGATTTGGATTTGCGCGTACAACAAACAATCGATAAAGCTCGACAGAAGTGTGTATATAAGTCACGTTCAATAGCACAGCTGACTGACTGCTTGAGCCACGAGCAATAAACAATGAAACAGTGGAACAGTATGAGTAATGTTTTAGTTTTGTTATCATATTTTCGTTCGAACAGCCACAGTTGTGTGTTTTTTTTTTGTTTTGACATCACAATTCAAGTCCAATGGAATCGAACCAATTCGCTTTCGGCTATATGACTGTTTAACGATGCCAATTTTAAGAACAGTTTCGTACTAGACGTTCCACAAAGCAGACGTTCAATTTATGATAATATAATCGACGAACCAACTTTCTTCTTTCATTTTTTTCATTCAATTTTCTTTTAAATTTAACCGGTACTATCAGTTATCATATTGTTCTGTGTATATTATGTGAGTTGATTACGGCACTGAGACCACGACATTGAATACCAAATTATTGTGATATGTTTTAAGATTAATATATTCCGAAGAATTCAGAGTAAAATTTCGGAGATTCCGCGATTTAAAAATAGCATTAAAATAAACCGGCTGCGTTTTAATGTCGATAAACTGAGATCGCAACACATTTTTGAATTTTCCACATTTTCAATTCAGAATTTTACATTGGAAATATGCAATCATTTATATATGAAAATGAATATTTGGTTAAATATACAAAAAAATATATAAAATGAAGAATATTGATGTGTGTTTGATTTTCAAAGGGAGCTTTAATTGACACGTTTCCAGTAATAATTGCCGAACAAAGCCCAGTGTTTCGGGCTGAATGTTTCGTAATTAACGCCAAAAACACATAATGACTCTATTAATATTTAAACAGATTGTATTTTTCATTATTTATTCGAAAAAATACAACAACAGGTGGATCCGACGACAGTGCCCACAAAAAATATATATATGTATTTAATGTAAATCATTATTTGCACTTGTTTATCCGCTGCACTATTCAAAGTCAAGTTGATCAACAACATTTATATTAGTTGATTTTTTTTGCACTATTAAAGTTTGAGGGAGAGAAAAATCAACAATATTTAATATTGAATGCAATTCAGTCAATTTTGACGGTTGAATTACAATTCACATTTCGTTTTTTAAAACTTCAGCAAAAAAAAAAACTGCTCCATAGTTGCATAAATCGATCAAGTGCAAAAAAAAACACACGAGTTGAAGTAACGAAAATAGTCATTCAATTGATAACCATTCCAGAGCACGGAATTGTAATTTAAAATGATAAATGTCATCGTTAATAATAATCTAAAATATACTATCAATTTACGAATGACTGATGTTTAGGCACGAGACTTCGGAATTCTGCGAAATAAAATGGAATACAGTTTTGAAGAGGCGAAATTCATGAATGGAATTGAATAAAACGAGACAAAATATCCCTAGTTCAAAAGAAATCAGAAATTCAATAAAAACTCGTTCGATTCCAGCACGATCCATGAAATACAAAGAGAAAAAAAAAATCTCGCAATTTTATTCAACGTCAAACACAGAAATATTCTATTTGCTTATCGGTTCAATGTCAACTGAAGCGTTTCAATTGTTCTATTGTTAATTTTATTAAATTATTACAATCGTTTGGCATGCTTTTCGTTTGCAATCATAATTATCAATCCGTTGTTTGTTGCTTACCGCTTTTGGTTGCTATCGGTGTATTCTTTGAAATTTTTCTTTCTTTTTTTCTCCCTCTCTGGCCCTCGTTTCATCCGATTCGTGATCACGTTTTTCCGAAATTTATTCTCAATTCATTTCATTTGTTTTTCACATAGCAACGATGAATCGATTATAATTCAATAGCAGTTCGCGTTCGGAATACCGATATGTTGGTGTTATTTGACGGGCAACGACTGTGCACTGTGCGATTCTGTTTTCAAGATTCAGTTTCGAATGGCGAATTGGTGACATTTGATGGTTTCCCAAATGAATGGTCCCATCCATTCCAATCAAATTGCCAAATTTGAATTGATTAAATTGAATCGAGTGTTGTGTTTAGTTTAATTTATTCAAATCATTCATTGTGAAATGTGGAATTTCTTTCATTTTTATTCATTAATTAGCCGGTTCTTTTTTGGCCAAATGAAACCGAACATTAGAATGTTATAAACATAAACATGTATTGGCTGATAAGGCATGACATGACATCATTTTTTTTTAATAAAATTGTGCTAATTCGTTCAAAAGCATTCAAGTTCAATGAACACATTCTTGATTGACTTTCATTTGAACTCATTATTTTTTTTTTTTTTAAATTCAGCAATTCCATTTATTTTACCACCTTTTCATCAAAATGAGAATATGATTACAAAAGCCCCAAATCTTGCCGGACTAATTGATAGAGACAATTATGTTGCATGATATTCATTTGTGACAACAATCAACAATCGTTTTTCGGGCGGTTTCTATTTGTTTTTTTTTTTAATAGACAAACATAAAATTCTCATTTAGTGTGTTCAATGTTCGAGTCAAATGACAATTATTCAAAAATCATTATTCACGTGATTCAATAACAGTTCAACGGATTTCAGATTGTTCATTGTTTATTTGTTGTTCACTGTTCACATGCACATCGTTTTCATGGGATTGTAAAAAAATTAGTATCAATATTCAGTCGAAATTGATAATAATTGATAATGTTGAATGAAAAGCGAAACAAGCACGAAAATTGAACATACACATTTAATATTTAAAAAATATTTATCTGAAATCTAAAGCTATAAAAACGACATTATTATGTGCATCATTTTCATTGATTTAATCAAAAATCAAACATTACAATGTTGATAAAAGAAATCACTGGCGCTAATTATAATTATTGCTGTCAACAACAATCAATCGTTTATTTTATCAGATTATAAGATCATAGGAATAATTGCCTTTGATTCAAGCAATAAATTAGCTTTGTACAATGTTGCTGAACAAAATCAATCGGCCGAAATCATCAGATGTGTTGCAACGATGTTATGTTCCAATATATGTAATACGAAAAACGTTTAAGTTCTTTTTATCGTTTTAATAAGATAAAAATGCGAAATCGTGTAATATAAGTTATTGAATTGATAAGAAAATAGTTTTGTCGTATGAAGAAATACACTCTAAAAAAAAAAAAAATCATCAGAAGAGTTCTGAATTCAGGAACGATTGGTTCTATTCACTCTCGTTTAATTCTATTGAATTTAATTATTTTAGACAAAAATTACGAGTCGCTTCAATTCCAATTCGAATATTAGAGTGTAAGAGAACAATTTTGAAATAAACGGGAAACATGAAGTACCCAAGATTAGCAAATATTCCAACGATTGGAGAGAAATTGGAACCAAGTTCCGGCCTAAACGATACTGTGGCCAAGCAAAAAGATACGAGCCGTTGGCGTGATTTAACCGCTTATTGGATCCTTGGTCTATGCAATAATTATGGATATGTTGTGATGTTGAGTGCAGCGCATGATATTGTCGAACAAATCAGCGGTGGGGTGAGAATTTCAAATTCAATTGTTGATCCAAATTGCATGCAATTAAATTAATTTAAGTTTCAGGACAATCATAATGAGAATCAACAAAATCATGATGGAAAGAGAGTATGTAATTTAATGTCCACTGGAGTGGTTTTATTGGCCGATATTTTACCGTGTTTATCCATTAAATTACTGAGTCCATTTCTGCCGTTTTTCATCAAGTGAGTGGTTTGTTTGTTTGTGTTTTCCTTTTTTTTTTTTTGCTTTTGAATTTTTTCAATGAAAATATGTTATCAACACCAATTCAATAGTGTTCGAGTATTTTTGGCCTGTTTTATGCAATGCTGTGGTTTTTTTATGGTTGCATTCGCCAATACGGAATGGATGGCAATGACAGGAGTCATTTTAACATCAGCCAGTTCAGGCCTTGGGGAAGCATCATTCCTATCGTATTCATCACGTTTTCATAAGTAAGATAATTGTCTGTGTGACAAAATGTGTGCCCAAAAATTTATTCTTAATTTCATTCACCATCAAATAGGAACGTTATTTCGACGTGGAGTTCAGGCACAGGAGGTGCAGGTATTTATTATAGTAATTTCTTTATTTATTCAACATAATTTTATAATTTTTGTTATTTTGATGGTGTTAGGTATCGTGGGCGCATCTTCGTATGCAATTTTACGATCGATAGGCGTTGGTCCAGTTAATACTATGTTGATAATGCTGTGCGTTCCTCTGATTGAAGGTGTTGCCTTTTGGATTTTGTTACGTAATCCCTGCACCATTCCAAAAAAAAATTCTGAAATTGATTTCAAAACTTGTGCAAATGATCCTGAAATGGGTTCAACTGATGTTAAGGTTAAGATGAGCCTCAGCGAAAAAATATGCTATACACCAAGTTTAATGAAATATATGTTGCCGTTGGGCTTAGTATATCTTTTTGAATATTTCATCAATCAAGGATTGGTATGTGTTGTCGATTTTTTTTTTTTGATCATTTAACGAAATTTGATTCAAGTTTTTTTTTCTACGGATTTCATTTCATGGTTTCAGTTTGAATTGATCGATTTCCGTGGAATTTGGCTAGATCAAAAATCACAATATCGATGGCTTCAAGTTGATTATCAAATTGGTGTGTTCATCTCTCGATCATCGGTCAATGTATTCAAACTGGATAAAATTTGGTTAATGGCTGTCTTCCAATTGATAAATGTGGCTGTGTTCTTAACGGAAGTGATAACATTCTTTTCGCCAACTATTTGGATTATATTCGGTATTGTATTATGGGAGGGTTTACTTGGTGGCGGTGCATATGTGAATACATTCTATCGCATGTCCCGAGAAATTCCAGAAGAAAAACGAAATTTTGCTCTAGGTGTTGTTTGTATGGCAGATTCAATTGGTATTGCCTTTGCTGGAATATTTGCTATGCCAGTTCATAATAAAATTTGTTTACTATCGTTGCCAGAACGTGCAACGAATTTGTTAGATATTTTTAAATAGTTTTTTAAACATGTTGAACGATTTTACAAATTAGTATTTTAGGGCTGTTCTTTTATTTAAATGAAAAGTTTATTTTTTACGAGCTTTCGGAATGGACGCTGTTGTTGCTCTTTTTCGATTTCATGGAATTTAATTTTTTGATTTTGTCATTTTGATTGTAAAGTTTCTAGCAAAGTATTATTATCCATCTTTTTTTTTATACGCAATAAGTCATTGAAAATTGGCATCCTGGATCGAATTGGATCAGAAACCCAAATAAAAAAATTCTTGATCAATAAATATCCATCACTTGAAGTTGATATCTTACTCATTTATGGAATTTTTTGTACCCAATCGAGAATTTATCTGCGATAACAAAATCAAAATATATTTTAAAATTTCAACATTCATTGGTCATCGCTGAAGAATGATTGTTATTATTATTTACTTGTTTTGTTGACGCATTTCGTTCCTCTTCAAACCAATTGAACAAATATATTATCATTTTTTTATTTGCCGTCGAAACCGTTAAAAAAAAAATTGAACCTTTTTGTATTGAGGCGATTTATCTGTTGATAATCTCGAATCAGTTGTAAAATAAAAATGATAAATGTCGATTGATTTATTGTAATTGACATTGTATGTAAATATTTTGTATATTATGTATTTTGTGTATTGAACGATCAAAAATCAAATAAGATGCTCCTTTTTTGAGTATTTGACCATACCCGAAAGTATGTTTCAGTATCATCAAAAATTTGCCGCATATTTTATCAGTAAATGGCACACAAATGAGCCCTATTTTCCACATAAGATAGATTTATAGTGTCTTCACTCATGGCATCGTCAATAAGAAAATAATATAGAATAATTTTCTCCGGGAAGAGGCTCCATTTGATATGGATAATGGATAATGGATGATAGTTGTAGTTTAATCAATAATATCAAAATGTGAAGCTTCCTCAGTTCTCCATTGCCGGAGCCAAATCCTTCGTGCTTATCAGTCTTGCAAATGGAGTGTTATGCTCCGAAGAAATTACGAATTTATCTGAAAACATTTTTTAAGACCATTCAATATATTGGTGATGATTTATGTATTATGAAAAATAAAATGTTTTTACTTTTTATCTCGTTATATTTTTTTCAAAAAATGATAAAGGAAATTTATTGACGATTGTTTCCAGTTGCTTATATGGAATTTATCGGTCGTCTTTCAAATGATAAACTAGCCGTGTTAACATTAAAATTGTTTAATGGCATTTTTACTAAGGTAAGAACCGACCAACAACAAAACAATAATAAACAATCGATTGGATAATCCAAGCAATTTAAATTGCATCATCGAAAGAAACAATTTTATACAAAGCCAATTACAACAACAATGCACATCACAACAATCAAATAATTTACAAAATTTTGAACTTTGTGAAAATTCGCCCCAGCAAACATCATCAATTTATTGTAGTTTAATGTGGAATTTTTTAGGAGTCGGGCATTTTTTTGTTTATATTGAGAATGAATATTGAATACTTACTGTGCCGTGAATGAACCTCTCGCTATTAAAAACATAATGAATTTTTCCTTTCATTATAAAAATAAAATACCATTTTTAATCGTTTCTTTTTCCTCTTCATTTTATTGATCAATTAAACAGGAAATGACATAATTATTGTGATAAATTCTTTCACCATACCGCAAGGATTTGAACATTTCCATTTCATTCTCAATCATTTACCATTTACCATTTGCCATTTTATCATCAAAATAAACGAATTGTGCGAATCCTTGGTGCACCCTGAATGCCAGACACATTGACACAGTCTGTAGTTATTAAATACTTTTCTTCTGCCTATTTTTTTTTCGTGTCATCTGATTACTGACGATAGCTTATATCATCATAATACCCATTTGCGAATCGATTTTAACATGTTTTTTTTTTAGATAATTAATTAAATGTCTATTTTGTCATTTGGCTGCAAAAATATTTAAATTGTGCACTTTTTCCAATATAAATTTTGGGTGAATCGCTCTTCTATTTTAACACGCTTCTCTATTTTAATGGACCTTCGTATGTTTTTATTTCATTTTTGTCTCAATAATTGCGACGTAACTGCAAAGATTCCAGGATAAACAAAAGAATGAAAAAAAAAAATCAATTAGATTTCTTTTCTTGAAATTTGGTGGTTTTTGATAAAATAATTAATGTGAAGGTGGCTTTTGGATAGATGAGGATGTGATTATTTCTAAATATTGCAATCTACCAAACGAGCTACGTAAATTAGCTAAATTTGCGACTTTCATTATTTGAGTGCCAAACACGGAATTTTGATATCAAAAATAAATTCATCAACTTTCAACGCTAAAAGCGAATTTATTTAAGTATGAAATCTCCAATGATATGATACCAAAAAAATCTACGATTGCTATCAATTTTTTTCATTTTAGTGAATGTGCGAAAAAGGTCAGTGAAAAGTTAAAATAAAATCAAAAACAAAACCAAAATACCTATTCGCTAATGAAAGGAAATTAGGCTCTACAACAGTGAGTGCATCAATAAATCCAATATTTCGTGTATCAGCTCCACCCGCATGGTGACACCGAATCCGAATTATTTACAAGAAAAACATCTTGAACGTTTTACTTTCGTTTTATTTTCCTTTTCTTTTTTTCTTTTTTTTTGCTTTTCTAAATCACACAAAATTTATTTACAAAAATTCAATTCATCAAATCAGTCCCGTTCATATTTCAAATGAGATAAAAACCTCAAATTTCCATTTGAATGTCAAATTGTCAGGAGAAAACGGGGTATATGTGTTTTTTTTCTACATACATTGTGTGCATACGTGTGCATATTTGTTCAAATAAAATGTTCATGCATGAGATTTTACAATTATAACAATAAATAATAACAAATTGAAATTGAAATCAAAAGTAATAAATAACCAAAAAACCATTTATGGCATAAGATGGTATTGAGTGCATTGCATGCGAAGCGACAAATTCCATTTATCAAACTTACATCTGTTTCAATGCTATTCATGCCGTATTGTGATTCACTTGAACGGAGAGCAGCACGTTTAGCGACAATATCCAGCATTTCATTCAAAATTGCACCTTCAGCCGCCACATCCGATGAACTTTTATCCAATTCTGTAATTAAATTAAGAGAAAAAAACAAATGCTCATCTATTTTCATATTGAAAAGTGAAATCAAAAGGGGAAAAAACTCACTGCCACAAGAGAGACGAGCGCTCAGTTGCTCTTTCAATTGCGCATGACGATGTTCCAATTGCAATTCCTTTTGTCGAATACTCAATTCACCATCGCGTTTTCTGTGAATTTTTTTTTCAGTTTCAATAATTCATTTTTTTCAGGGAATAAATCAATTTGTACTTACTTTAAATGAGTAATATTACAATGGATTTCCATTAGCTCTTTCAACAATTTATCATCCTTTGAGCCGATTGACTCATTTGCGTCAACCCTAAAATTGAATAAAAATCTTTTATAAATGAATTCCAAAAAGATTTTATGATTATTATTATTGAATTAAAGAGAGAAAACATACACATCAGGCATTTGTTCTTCACCGCGTAGTTCCTTTTCAATCATAACACCACGGGCTTCCAATTCACGTAGCTGCACTTCAATTTCCTCTTGTTCCCTTTGAATCTCTTGTGCGATTCGCAATCTATAAATGAAATATCAAATTATAAATGATATTAATGAATTGAATTTATTTTGTCACATTTATAAAGTATCAATATTACCTCTTTAGCTCCGCTTGCCTAGAAGCCTTTGAAATGGCTCGAGCGCGTTTTTGTTCACGATTTTCATTCGATAAATAGCTTTCATCTGCAAACCAATTAAATCAAATTAAAAAACGTTTTGCGAAAATCGGATTTTATGAATTAAATTTGTTGGATGCACATATAACACACAATGCGTTATGCAGATAACATACCATCGGAACGTTGATAATTGGTTGGAAGTGGTGGCACTGGAGGCGGGTCATCATCATCTTTGTCCTCATGGTCGGCTTGTATGTGTTTGACATTCAAACAATTTTCCGATTTGCTTAGTTCCGCGGTCATTTCCATTTTATCCTTTTTTTTTTTTTGAAGAGTGGCGTTGTGGGGTTAGTTTTACAAAATTTTAATAATAGTTTCAATTAATTTGATGTGGAATTTTGATCAATTAAATTGAGCATATTAGCCGATCCATTAACAATATAATCACATTTGATACGTTTTTAATAAATACAAATAACAGCACACAATATTTAATCTGATGAAAAAGTATACAGAATAGTCAAAGGTGCGGTGAAGGCCTACTGGGCAACAAAAACAGTGCCAGTTGATAATAGTGGTTCGATAAATTGGCATGCATTGCGGATTAGTGATAAATAAATTTGCAAATGAAGTCAAATGGCAAATTGGTAATTCGTCAGGTGTATAGCTATATGTGGTAGGTTTATTTTTGCATCGAAGGTTGAAGTTGGATCCAAAAAATAAACTTGCTCACAAATAGATCCTTTCGTATTTTTGGCACGGTATTGGTTGGAGTCAATTTCCAAAGCTCACTTTATCATAGTTCTAATGCTTAGTCACAGTATAGTAGTAGTAGTCTCACACCCGGCATTCAATGAATGTGCGAAAGGAAAGCGGGAAAACAAACTTACAATTTACAAGAGAATTGAAAAGGCAAATAAATATGCATAAGAAGAACGAATGTGAACAAAAAGTACCCAATAAAATTGTTATTATTTGAATTCCTTGTAGAAAAATAAAAATGTATTTTTATTAAAAAATTATAATCCACTGATTTACAAAAGAAATTGAATTTTCAAAGAAAAAGGAAGAAAAAAAAATTGATAAACAAACAAAAACGAAATAATTCAACGTTCAATAGCATTCATTAAATTTCGAAATTTTGCGATCTAAGTTTTCTCAACATTTTATAAAATGTGGTTTTGGAAACATTAAGTGTAGTTTTTTTTTTCTCTCAATTGAAATGAATGCTGAAAACAGAATACTGACTGAATAATAATAATAAATGTATGAGTATTTGTTAATATTTCCTACTATTTTTACAATTCAATTTGTTTGTTTTTCTTTTTCTTCAATTCCCAACAAAATTTTAAACAATTGAACAGCGCGCATCGCAATTATTCATGAATAATTTAGCGAGAGTCAGTTCAATTGGATAAATTAGTTCCGTTGAACGTACGATAGGCAACAACAAAAAAAAAATTTTACTTCAAATGAAAACAAAAAATAAATGTTGTGAACGATGAAAATGGCAAAATCAATAAATAAAAAAAAAACGGGAAAAATCTACAAAATTTGTATCATTCGTTCGTTGAGTAAATAGAAATAACATTAGTTGATAATATCAAAGCAAAGTATTTCGAAAAATGCAAAATAAAAGCTGAATATGATGAGATATTGAGATATTGTGCAAATTTTGAAAAAAAAGCATATTTCCTGAAGGTCCATGTTGAAAATACGCAAGCATTGACATTGTTCGATGTAATTAAAAAAAAAAACATAAATTTTGCGAATAGAAAGCAGAGTAGTATTTGTATAGCATAGCTCATAAAGATTGTTTTCTTCTTACACCAAAACCCAAATTCCTGAATTCAAAGCATGACTGTGAAAGAATAATGGTCAAAATGTCACAATTATTTAAATATAAATATGTGGAAATCTTTCACAAAATTTTTCAATCAAGAAAAATGTGAAAAAAAAATTATAAACGGCACAGAAAACGAAAAAAAGAAAATAATATGAAAAAATTTACAGAACCAAAATACACTCGACAATTCAAAATGAAAAATTCAACAAAAAGAAAAAATAAACTATTACGTTTCGGATGGCAATGATACCTTGGATTTTGATTTCGGTGAAATGCGCAATCGGCCAAACATGCTTTCGGATTTCTTTTCGGGCGTGGATGGTGAATCTTTGTCACGTTTTTTATGGAAAAAATCGGATACGGCTTGTATGATACTTTTGCGTCGTTCGGGATTCTTTTGACGGCGTTTCGGTGAGCATTTGTCTCGGCCCAAATTCGGATTCGATTTGAAATCATTTGATTTATGATGTTTATTGATTGCAGTTGGTGTACATTCGATCAATGAATTAGCATTGGCTGTAATATCGTTAACACTTTTTGAATTGGTCATTTTGCGATCGCGTACTTTCATATCGTCCGATTTGTTTGGCGTTTGAATGGTATATGTAGAGCATGGAACGGCTGATGCGGTTGTCATGGAATTTTCCAAATTATACCGTTTACGAAGCAAAGCGATTTTCTCTTCGGGGCTCAAACCTAAATCTTGATTCGATTTGAGTCGTGCACGATGTCGTGCATCGGCTCGAAGTTTTTCCGTTGTTACGGTCAATTCGTCGTCCATATTTCGACGACGTGGAATGATTGGTGTACTGAATATATTCGATTTATCGCCGTATGGATGTTGAAATTCGCCATTTTTCGAATTTGTTGAGCCAATGTCGCGTGTACTGTGCACACAAAACGATTGAGTTTTGCTCAATTTTGGTGTTTCGAAAATTGGAAAATCCGCCACATTTGCACTACGAGGACGCTGTATGGATTTACGGGCATTCAGATTAAGCGTTGATAGTTCCTTAGTTGGTGACAGAGACAATGCGTTCGATTGATTTGGCAAACAATGCCGACGTTCCGGTTCGCTTGCATGGTATGGATATTTTGGGCTAATATTGGCCGTAGATTGTGAATGGGCCAGTGTTGGTGAATTTGATGATGTTATTGAAATCGGTGGCGGTAATATTGATGTGCTTGGGCTTATGCTCAACATACTACTTCGATTTCGGCTGCGATTCAATCGTTTTTCAGCATTTGATTGTTTTTTACTTTGTAACTTGTCCATTACCAAATCATGGATCAAATCCTTTTGTTTGGCTCGCTCTTTGGAAATTTCCTCAAGTTTTTCGACAACCGTTGCTGGTTCGTTGGCCGGTGATTGGCCCACATAAATACTTAACGACTTATTATTATTTTCTATCACAGGGTTCGGTGATTGTTGCTGTTGTTGTTGTTGTTGTTCTTGTTGCTGCTGCTGTTGCTGTTGCTGTTGATCCATTTGTTGATCCATTGAATTATCCAGACTTGAACCATTTTTTGAGTGTTTGCGTTTTGTTTTTCGAATATCAATCGAATCACGTGCATTGCTAATTTGTGTTATTTTCTGTTGTAATTGACGTACATATTCTTCATAAGTAATTTCATCGGAATTTTTTCGGCCACTATTTAAATGCTCATTAGATTGGGACGGAGTTTTATGTTTCTCATTGGATAAATTTTTTATATTGGGCATTGTATGACTGATGGATGATTGATTTTTGTTGGAACTTGATGATTCATCGTATCTTGGAATCGATTCCATCGGACTGGTAACTACAGTTAATTGATCACTTTCTTCAGTTGTTGTATTTCCACCTTGTGACGAAATAAATACTAAACTATCGTCTTCGATATCTTGTTCACGGGATTCATGCCGTTCGTGAACAGGCTTTGGTATTGAGCATTCATTGATCGGCGTTTTAAGATCGCAATCATTTGAGTTATTCAATAAAGCACCTTGCTCAATAAAATAATTATCACGTAAATCTCGCGAACGTTTCGAATTTTCACCGGAATCCAAACGCATTGGCTTATCATTTTGGGCACATTTTTGATTATAAACATTATTCGGACTGTCGGAATGTGTGTTCACAAATTGCACATATCCTCGATTTGTAAGCAATGCTTTATTTGTTGCTGCATACGTTTCGACATAGCTACCTTCTGATCCGGTGTCCATAAATTCCAATTCATCAAAATCTAAATGCGATGCAATCGGTGCTTGGCCAATTTTACGATTTCGATTCACATCATCGTTTCGCTTTTTGGTCTTTTTGTTCCGTTTAATGGTTCCTTTGTTCGAATTCATAACAAATTCCATGTCAATAAAATTTTCGGAAACGGCATCATCAGCTGTCCAATCGGATAATTCGGTTTCGGTCATAACTTGGCCGGTTACTTCCGTCTCTGAATCGGAATGATTTGCCACTTGCTGATCGAATAAATTTCCGGGATTTGCAATAGTTGGTGTTTTATCATTATCCGGTGATTCAATCATTTCCAATGTACTATTTGTTATGGCCAAATTCAATTGATTCGGTTTTGGCATTTTTTCACTTTCGTTCGGTAAATTCATTGGCATACTTTTCAAGGTGTCAACTTTATTCTCATTTTTTGTGTCAAACCGAAAGATCGGTCGCTGATAGATGGGCTCATATTTATAGAGTTTTTGTTCCAGTTTAATTGGTTGTGGTTTCATGTGAAGTTTTTCCTTCATTGCATCTGCCGTTACACTTTCGGACGGTGGAACGTGGATAATTGTTTTATTTGTGATCGTTGGAGTGGTTGTGACTATTGTTGCCGGTACTGTTGTTAAATGATCGGGCATTTTAATGTGTTTCAAATCGTCTGGATCGCCAATGTATTTTCCATCGATTAACATCAAACTGTCCATTTGCATCAAATCATCTTTGATGCCAGTATTTTCATTTGGTGTGGCCAAAGTGTCAGGACTTGTGGTCGAATCCAAAATAAAATGCGGTATTTCAGCCGGGCTGCTGGTGCTTGATGAAAATGTATCCGAATCGGGACGCATTTGATTGGGCTGAGCCCAAACAATGCATGGCATACTGAGCATTGGCTCAATATTCTCAGCGATCCCCTTTGACTGTGACGATTCGGTCGAATCTTTTGATTTGTCCGGTGATTTTTTTTGCGAACTTCCAAAGTAATGCTCATTTTCATTTCGAATCTCATAAACGGGCTTGTATCCATCCAATTTTTTATCATCCAAATTTTGATCTGTTGAACTTTCCGATTTATCGTCGGCATCACTTGGCTTATATTTATCGGAAAATTCAAATGACATTTGTTTCGGTTCACTTTTATTTTCTATCACGTCACGGCTGGCAGTGATTTTTTTCACTGATATTTCTGTTGCATTGCTTTCAATTAATTTACCAGAAGTTTCACGTATTTTATTTTCAGCCAAAATTGTTGGCTGTTTTTCACCATTTTCACTTGTTAATTTGTTCGTTGCTTTCGGCACATCGGGCGCTGATTCAGTTTTATTCAATTCATTTCGTTTGCATATTATTTGATCATATAAATTTTCCTTTTCGTCGATTTGTTCAACTTGAATCTGTTCGGCTTTGTTTTGAATTGAATTGGTCGTCATTTTGTCGTCGAATTCAATTGTAACTGGTGCAATTGCGTTTCCTTCATTGGCCGGTGGATTTAAAAGCTTTTGACAATCATTGATGGTTGAACGGAAATTTTTGAATTTTGAATCCAACATTGTCATCGAATCAGATTTCATAATTCCGCTCGATAAAGCCGAATCGCCAAGCAAATAGCGTTTCTTCAATTCCAAACTCTTTTTCGATGCGATTCCTTCGGTGCTGGCGGTTTGTTTGAGAAGATAATCACCGACTCTTGGATTTTGTAACGGTTCTCGATTGATTGGCATAAACGATGGATCAACACGAACCAACGGTTCAAATTCCAAATGAATGCTATTTTTGGTTTTGTGTGTACTTGACGTTCGGACAACAGCCGCTCGGGATCGATGAACGCTATTTTCAATCATTCCCTGCTTCACCTGAAACCAAAATAAAAACATTTCCATTGAAATCGAATTTATATTAATCGTTCACAAATTATAGTCATTCACACCTGTATTCGTGAAGCTTTTTTGTTATTTTCCTCGGATTGCAATTGTGGTGCCACTGGATCCTGTTCAAATTCCGAATCCGTTGAAATTTCGGTCGCCGAATTCTCAACGGCTGACGATGAGTCTGACTCACTTTGGACCTACAAGTGAAATTAATGCAAATTAAACAATTCATTAGTTTATTCAATCAAAAGAGATAATGATTTTCATGCTCATGCAAATACCAAAAGTATAAAAACAAATCGAACAAAAATAATGGGTCTTGATTCAATGAATTGATAAAACCGGGCCTTTCATCTGTCTTTCTCCATGAAAAATTGCGATGAGATTCATTAATGAAACAAAAAAAAAAGCCAAAAAAACAAACGCGAAAACACCTTTTCAAAATAAAAACATTTTTAGTGGTTTGACTTAACCTATTTGCTTCATTTTAATATTTCTTTTATTTTGCGAATGTTCATTTGCAGCTCTGGGTTAACAGTTTGAATTGTATTATTTTATTTGTTTTTGTTATCTGCATTGTTATTGAAATTTGAAATAGGAAATCATTGGAAATTGTTATTGATTGTTTATTGTTTTGGTTGTTGTTGTTGGAGCAAGAGAAAGAAATAAAGCAAAAAACAAAACAAAACAACAATACACAGTTTATTACCTCGAACGAGTGGCAGTAGACTGTGGACTGTGGACCTATAGATATTGTGATGTTTGCATTGACTAAATCAGTTTAAACTGTCATTTTTGCGTGTCTATGACTTTATTAAACTTTTGAATTCGAACATTGAACAGCATTTTAATTAGATAAACCTAGATTTTTCCATATAAAACTTTGTAGATTTTTTAGTGTATGTATAAACGGGCGGAGGATAAAAAAAAAAACAAACAAAACTCGAAGGAAACAAAATCCTAAAAACTCTCTACGAAATAATGCAACTATCTTTGCTATTATTAGAAGCGGACCGACTGAACATATCTAAAACACTACGATTTGACGAGGCAGACGCTAATGTGGCTGTCCGTGATGTATGCGAAATATTCGAGCTCAACGGCGATGGTGGTGAAGGTCGACGAACAGAATGTGAATAAGACGCTTGATATGAATCATAATCTAAAGATGAATTTTGAATTGATGAACCATATGATCGATCATATGTTGGTTCGTATGTCGGT
The DNA here is from genome assembly GCA_000149185.1 of Mayetiola destructor. Classification (NCBI taxonomy): domain Eukaryota; kingdom Metazoa; phylum Arthropoda; class Insecta; order Diptera; family Cecidomyiidae; genus Mayetiola; species Mayetiola destructor. Next base: position 1,010,718 of record GL501436.1, read on the forward strand.
TCATATGTCGGTTCATATGTCGGTCTATGGAATCGATGTTCTTTTTCCATCATTCGCCGAATATATGGATTTGTTTCAACCAATTTTTCATTAATAAACTCTTGTTTTTTGTTATGAATTGCTTTACTACGTTCCAATAGCAGATCAGTTGTATTGCGCTTCTTATCGAAACTGAAACGACGCGTTGGCGTTTTTTCATGTACATTATCATAATCGCGATCAGTTTCATTTGGGCTATCAACTGATTTAGAAGTGGCCTTTGATTTTTTGAACAAAGCACGTCGACTTGTCGATGGCAAATTATCATAATCACCCGAACCGAATGACTTACGAACATCTCTTTGATAATCCGTTCGATTTCGCATTGGCGTTTCGTCATTATCAATGATGGTTTTTGTGCCAGTGCCATCAACAGCGTCAACGTTGTTGGTCGTGGCTGCAATTTGCCTTTTAATCTCATGATTTTCACTGATGGCTGATTTTGATGGATTATTCTTGTTGCTCTGCAACAGACGACCAATATTATTGAGTTCAGGTATATCATTTTTTTGGTACTTTGTTTCTGCCGATTTGGCTAATTGTTGGGCTGAAATTCGAGTATTGCCAAAACTGGGCGGTTGAATTGAGGATTCGATAATGTCATCTTTTGACAATGATGACTTTCTAGAGCGACGACGGGCTGGTTTTATCGGTGGCGAATCAACAGGCACTCTTTCGTTTTCATTTTTGACTTTTGATTCGTTTGTTTTTTTTGTCGACTCAGTCATTTTATGATCGTTTAATGAAGATTTTTTTGAAATCGGCAACGATTTTTCTTCCGAATTTCGATTAGATTTTGGTTCAGGTGTTGCTGAAGCTGATCTCTTTCTTGGGAGTGATAATGTCACCTCTTCTACTTTGTCCTTCACGGGTTTTGGTTTGAATGAAAAGCTGACGGTCTCACCAGTACCATCCACCTCGTCTTTGGTTACTTTAGCATTTTTATTGGTTGGTTGCGAAATATTTTTTGTAGTCTGTTCATTGATTCGAATTTTTTCCACCTTAACTTTTGGCGCCGGCTCTGGCATTTCGGCACTTTTTACTCCAATGGTTTTTGGCTCAATTTTATTGCTATTGATATTGCTATTACCATCAGCGTTGCCATTGCTATTGCCTGAAATCGGTGGTTTGTGGTCAACTTTCGTTGTTCGCATCGATTTCGGCAGATTAACATGAGAAATTTTTTTTGGTTTGCTAACCGCAGACACATTCCGTTTGATTGGCAATTTATTTTCTGGTTGTGGTTTGATTACTTTAGCACCTTCTCTACTTTCCGGACTATTAAAAATGTCATTAATTACATTATTCAATTCTTCTTCGGATCTCTTTAAATTTTTCATCGATTCAATGACGGGATCCGTACTTGGTTTGTCATCCAATTCGAGATGTTGTTCAAGTAATTTGATTTCATTTAATAAATTGTTTGACAATTTGCCCAAAATATCAGTTTCTGGTTTTTGATCCAGCGTATACTTATGTCGGTCAGTGGCAATAGCATCATCAATTGATTTAGGCTTTGGCTTTGGTTTAATTGGCTTTGGTTTGGGTTTCGTTGCATTAGTCACCGATTTTGATACAGTTCCATTTGGAAAGGGCTCTTTCGTGTTCTGTTGATTGCCACCAGATGTACTTGGCAATGCTTCAGAGGCGACTTGGTCGAATATTGCATCAAGATTTTCCGTTGGAGACTTCAAACTATTGAAAAAGGCATCACAATCACTTTCCGTGATGATTGCAGCCTTTTGAGCCTTTTGCATATCAACATTTGTAATAACTGGTATGTGTAACGTCACATCACCATCCAGTTGTTGATTATGCAATGTGAAGAAATGTTCTTTAGGCAATGCACACGGATTTGTGTCATCAATCGGAGGTTTTTTACTCATTTTTTGTGAATTATCAATTGCAGTTCGCAACAAATTATTCGAATTGCTATTACTTTCGTCAATTGATTTTGGATTAATGGGTTTTCTGGGTAATTTTGGCGATTGACTTGGTGATGGTAAACTTTTGAGCTCTTGAACTGGAGTTGGCAAAAAATATTTCGACAAATCAACGTCTTTGAGTTCCTTTTGATTCTTATTCACATTCTGGGGCTTTGTTTTGATTTCAGTTTTTGGGAAATATTTGCTTAAATCACGTTGAGATCCACTCTTTGAATTGGATTCCACTGATTCCGATCGATGTCTTTTTGGCATTTCAATTGTTAGGGAACTTGAAGAGCCACCGAATTTCTTTAATTTCGCTTTCGCACCACGAAATTCGGGCTCTTGTGACAGACGCGATATTTCCTCATCACTTAATCTTAATTTATCAACAAAATTCAACTCATCAAACGAATTATGGTTAGTATGTTTCCTTAAACGTCTAGGTTTATCAGCGGCTACATTCAAATTCTGAACTGATTGCGATTTAATGTTTGAAAAATTTTTGCGCTTTTTTTTTATCTCGTCGGCCGCATTTTTGTTCAACGATTGAGTCGATGCTGTGCCAGAATTATTTTTTAATGGTGGCAAACTACTATTCAAACTGCCTGAACTACCGTGATTTGAATTCAACCATTGTGATTTCAATGACAATTTTCGTTGAATATCATTTTTAACTAAAGTGGCCTTTTTGATGTCATCAATATCTTTGGAAAGTTTCAAAAAATTATTTATCTTGTATAAACTCTCATTCAATTTATCGATATCGGATGAAAATCCTTTATCTGAATTATTGTCAATGCGTTTGATTTCATTCCTATTTGCATAATCACTTTCAAAACTACTATTCTTGCCCTTATCATCATGAAATTGTGCCATCTTTTTCAATTGTGCAGACACAGCCTAAAATATTTTGTGGTTTCATATTTTGTTGTTGTTGTTTTTTTTTTTGTGATCAGGTTGATCAAGACCAACGAAAGTGAATAAAGAAAAAAAAAAGAAAATGAAAAGAAAAAGAGAAGATAAATTAACCCATCACCGAAAAATATGCCGTTAAAGATTGTTCCAAATATTCATTTTTGAAACGGATGAACTTAAAAGTCGACAAATAATAGCTCATGATCAACCGCATTCGTAAAATTAATAATCCAATAAATCGAGTACTAACCTCAGTTTCAGTGTCCGTTGGTAAATATTGAACTGGTTTCAATTTTACTTCTTGCCGTCGAGCCTCTCGTGCTCTTTCCAGCTCTTCGCCTTCGGTTTGGCTGTCAGCTTCGTCATCTACACCAAAAATTCAAAATCACATTTTCATTCTATTCATGAACAAAACATTCAATAAAAGTGGTCACGAACCTTTACCATCGCTGGATCCATAAAATTCATCATCATCGCTGTATTGATTGGTATACCGTTGATTGCCACCAATCCATGCATTAGCCAATTGCAATGTTTGAGCTTCTAACGGTGAACCATTCACATCTTCATAGATATCTGAATCGGTGTCCGATTCGGAATCATCCGATGATGAAAGATCGGATTCCGATTCCTCACTTGCCGTTCCGAAATTTCGATCGGTCCATTCATTTTCATCAATAATATTTCCAATGGACGGTTCACCATCGGACATAGCATCAATATTTTCGAATTCAATTCGTTCGGGTGTTTGGCCACGATCCAATAAATCCAAATGTTTTACGCTTTCGGTTCGATTTGGTGTTTTTTCGGGCGTTTTATATGCGCTGGTGGCGACATTGTCATCAATTTCGGATTTTGGTTGCCTATGAGCATACGAACGAATCTGTTTAGCTGGCAAACGATAATGTTGTGTGCAATAGAATTTTCCAATGGGATCATCACGATCGAATGCATAGCCACCAACACGCAGAATGGTATGACAATGATGACATTTCAAACAATTTCGATGTAAAACTAGGCCTTCAGCCGATAGCTTCTCGGTCAAGTAAACTTTTTGATTACAAAAATGACAACTATCCGAATTCTTTTGTAAATTGAACGCCAAACCGACCTTTGAGCTCTGAAATGAAAATGATGGAATCGGTTATGACTTTAAATTTTTTTTTAACTTTATACAATATTGAATGATTGAATGATTGAAAAGCGTGTCACATACCGATTTTTGGAGTTTATCATCACCTGCACTAGTCTCCTCTTTTTTGGCAAAGTTTCCAGCAATGGATGCAACTTTATTCTTTCCACGTTCGCCAAGATCACGGATCGAACCTTCTTTTAACTGCTTATCCAATGCTTTAATTGTAGTATCGATTTCTTTGAAACGTTCATCGTTGGCATCATCATCTGGGGCTGTCAATTTATTTTGACGTTGCAAAAATTGTTCTTTGCTCCATTTGGGCACCTTTTCACGGCTTTTAGCCACTTCTGTTTTCTTTGAATCTTCAATTTTTTTCTCGATTTGTTTGATATTCCAATCGTCCGATTCAATTCTACCAATGGCACGCAATAAATCTTTTGGTTTTTTATCAACGGCCATTTGATTTTTGCCAGCGATCCGTTGTTCCATTGATTTAATGCGATCATTGAACTGCTCATCGTTTGCATTCTTTAGCTGCGTTGATGAAATTCCCCGTTCGCGATCCTATAATTGGATGAAATTAGGCAGGAATTAATTAATAATTCATAAAATGAACGGACGAACAATGAAATAAAATAAAATGAATCATCATGCCATTTTGGTGAGTAAAAATCAACACACACACACAAAAAGAAAAATGAATTGAGAGGCGCATTTGTTTGTTTGTTTGTTTTTTTTTTGTTAAAACAGATAAATTGTGTTAATTGGCAACAACTCAATTGAACGTCAAATATTCAAGTATGATTTACAACACGTTGACAGCTTGTTATTTGATTCTATTTTAAACGTTGAGTGCGAAATTTCTTAAATCGATTCAGTTCGTTAAGCTGGCAGTTGGTATTTAAGGGCGATAGCAATCCATATAATAATGGAAAGAAGAACAAAGAAAAAACAGGAAAAATTTTCACAACATATCATTTTTGAATTCATCCTTACGGGGAACAGAACGACAGCTATTTTTTGTTCTAAATCTTTGACACGATCTTTGAATTCTGGTGCTGATTGTCGATACATATAAATGGAATAATCTTCAAATGGACTATTCTCATCGTTTTCATTTTCACGCAATAGTTTGCCAGCCTGAAGCATGTGCAAACTTTTATAAAAATTTTCCGTTTGTTGGGCTCTTTGTAAGCGTCGTTTACTGTGTCGATCAGCTCGATTTGCTTCAATTTCTTGAAGACGTTTTGTGCGTTCTTCCTAATGACGCGAAACATTTAATGGTGTTGAAAGAAAATGAAAATTGTGATATTGCAAAAACATTGCTAAATGTGTAAGAGACCCAAAAGACTCTCTTATAAATGTGAAATTGTTGTAAATAAGATCAATTTTTGATTGTGTGTGGGAACTTACGATATTGCCGCCAAACTTTTCATAACTACGTCGTTTACGTGATCGACGACTTGGTGGTGCATCCGGTGTGGTTGTGTGCGCATTTAATGCAGTATTGTCAAAACGGCGTGACCTTCGGGGGCGTTCAACCTCTTCGACTGCTCGCTGTGGGCGTTCGACATCTTTTGTTTGCGATTTCAATTTCAAAAGATGTGAAAAATCTGGTTTAGCTGTATTTGCCTTGTGCTCGCGCAATTTATCCAAATCCAATTTTGCATGTTTAACATGTGGAATTTCACCGCGAAACACTAAAATCGAAACGAAAAATGGATGGAATTGTACTGTCATCGCGCGCAAATTATAACTATGGGAAATAGGGATGAAATTACCTTCGCACACATTTTCCAAATAGTTGAGCCAAACCTTTGGTTCGACATTCTGTAATGTAACCGATTCGAGAGCCGACACGGCTGGTGGTATTCCCAGTTCACGTTCAATGACAGAGAATGCAATGTCATTACATTGTTCTACATTGAGGCCCTTCAACTTTGTTAGGTCAATTAAATCGGGACGATATCTACGAAATTAAATTCCAATCTAGTAATCTCATTCAATGTCGCAAATTGTGCTCAAAGTAATACAAACCTGTTGATCAAACAACAAAAGACCTGGCCATTGGTGAAACATTCGGCTGCATTTTCAATATTTGTAAGGAATTCATAAGAACTAAGTTGAGCCTTAATCCATCGCAATAGAATCGCCGATATCGGAGCAACATCTATAAATAGTAAAATTGCGATTTGGAATTTTATTTCATTCACTTAATATTCAGTTGAAGTGGAAAAAAATTCATACCTCCAGTGCGTCGTTTCCTGCGAACTGCTGATTCTGGCGCCACATGCAACGCATTCGAATCGACAAACGTTTGTTCAAGCAAAGTATCGTCATCGGTATTCAATAAATGTTTCACTTGATGTGGACTAACGGCCGTTCGATTTAAATTTGGATATCGTGTAGCCGGATCAAGTGTATATGCACCGATATCACGATTCAAATTCTCTGGCGTCGTCTGGCCAAGAAGCCGATAAATGCTTTCACGTTGCGATATGACACTTAAAATGCTGTTCCGTTGATTTGCCCATAATTTCATTGCATAACCAGCATCCATGCTGGACAAAAAACCACGCGCGCATCCCGAACCAGTCGGCCAAAATGGTTCCAACAAACTGTCACCGACCAACAATTGCAACAGCCGATAATTCTTTCGAACGGACACACAACACGATGTTTCGGCCGCAAACATTGATGTAAAATCGAACATTGCCACATCCGGTTTGCCATAATGATTAACGGCAAATTCTAAATTTGGCATTTGATGTTTGGTCGAAAATTCGGCCGCTTCTTTAGCATATTGTAATAGCATTTCCGTATTAACATTGGCCGGTGCAAGTAATTCAGCCGGATCAGCATAATCCTGCATAATAACACCCTTGTCAATCAAACTATGTTTTTTTGCTGTCATTACAAAGTAATGCGTTTCATCTTTATAATAAACAATATTTTCTAAATCAATTCCAGTCGTTCCATATAATTCTTTGAAAAATGCTTGATTAAAAATAAATGCAACGCCGCTAATCTCTTCCACTTTGGCTTCAGCCCATGTTTTTTTATTGATAAAATTAGCCGTTATTGCAATGGCCAATCGGCCACGAAATTCCTTTCGTCTAAAGCCTTCGAGTGTGTTTCGTTTGCCATCGGCACCAACTAAAACATCAAATTCATAATGTGATACTGCATGATCGGCTGGTGTAACATCTGCTCGCCATCCACAACCATCCGATGGCTCTAAAATATTATTAAATGATACACCCTCATGAATTTCAACACCAAGCAATAATGCAACTTTCATTAAAATGCATTGCAATTGACGTATCGAAATATGATCAATTGAACCGGCACAAAATTTTCCATAAAATTTTTTTGCTCCCAAATTTCGGAGATCCGTTATCAAAAAAGGCCATAAATGTAGGACATTATTTCGTGAAAATCGATCACGTTTTTCAATAAGAACAACTTTGGCACCAAGCAATTGAGCTTCAATTGCTGTACGTAAGCCACATGGTCCGGCTCCGATGACTAGAACTCTGGTTCCATTACATGCTAAACCTTTGTTGTACACTTTATGCGATGCTCGAGCATCGAATTTTTTCCATAACGCTTGCGCTTTCCAGCTTCGAATGCGAGCTTTTAATTTTGGATAAAATTCATTGATTGGTGCCGGTCTCAATGATATTGTGTCGCACATATTATGGTATAAGCCAAGAATTTGTCGAATTGTTGTCGCCGAACTGAAATGATCGAACAGTTCGGCTGCCAATGCAGCCGAATCGTGTTCCATTTTTGATGTTGTCGGTGCCTGGTTCCGGTTCATACTGCAACAGAAAGAAAAGCAAATAAAATTAGATATTTATTTTTACTGGCAATGGTCCTAAGGAATGCGTTTATAAGTGGAAGTCAAAGTGGGAATGGGAAAGATGGAAGGGGGATAAGAAAACACTTGGCAAACATAAAATTTTAACGAAATTTTTTTTTTTCGAAAATGTTCAAATATTCGGTCAGTATGCGAATGAATAAATATTGATAAAAAGAGAAAGAATAAAAGAAGAAGAACACTCTTCAAATACCAAACACAAACTAAATATTTACGATGTCTACACACTTTCTACAATTTTATCTATTTATTTTTTTTCTTTCAATTATTTACTTATGTGCTCAGTGATGTACACAACACACAATGCCGATGACGAAGACATTGCTGGCATAGGCAAAGAATTGAGTCGCATTGCGATAATTTCTCTATCGTCAGAGACAAATGTCTCTCTTTCATTTTCCATTACATGGACCATGGAGCTATCTATAAATAATAATTTATTACACACAAACACACACCAAATCTATTCGTACACACAATCCACACGCAATTTACACAATTTTCCTCTTTGCGACAAACTTGAATCATGTGATGTTTTCATGTTCAATTTAAAAACTGGCTGAAAGCTTCAATTACAGTTGCACACAGAGAGCAAGAAATAAAATAAAATAAAAAGTCGGCCTTTTTTCTATCATTTTCTATTTCATTACATTTTTCACATGATTCTGGCCCTTTCTAAAAAAAAAAAAAAAATCAGTTGCCAACTCGGACGACACAATATGTGCGTTTGCTATCAATTTAATTTGATGATTGCATTTGGAATTCGAGCGAGCAAAATCTCATTCCATTTTGTGGAGAAAATGAAAGAAAAATACAATTCTTTTTTTAGAGAGAAGAAAAAAAAATAAAAACATAAAACTCGAATAGAAAACATTTGGCTGGGTTTAGTTTGAAATTGGTTATGCATGCTGAGTGTTATTTTATATGCGCCGTCGTGAATAAATGACCCGAATTTCAATTATAAAACGCGTGAAAAGTTCAAATGAAGACGATCGAATGAAAATGGAAAGCAAAGAAAAATAGAAAAAACTGAAATAGCAATTTGAATGGCAAATAAAACCAAGAATCATTCTCGAAATGGTCGATTCGGATTTTTGATGCGATTGTGAACCCACTCACATTCACACTCACAACTCATGCGGCCGTTATTCCATTTTCTTTTGGCTCAATGCGTATGATTGTATCATCTATAAAATGATACGCAACATTTGAAGAAAGAACGAAAAAAAAAAATCGGCTACAATTACAAAGTTCAGTTCTATGCACAATTCTCAATTCGGAATGCTCATCGCTCAATGTTCAGTGTTCAATGTTCGTCGTTCATCGACAAACTCTGGTGCTGGTTGTGTGATTCAGACTGGCACAGTTACTCATTTAATGTCAAATTACGAATGCGGATTCATTATATTTATTGAAACAGTAAAATGATGGATTCGTAATTCTTTTTATACATGTTCCATTCTCTTTTTTTTTTCTTCTTCTTCTCTTCTGTATTTCATTTTATTAATTACAACGATATGGAAACGTGATTTTTTTCTTCTTTGTCTTTCTTGAAACTTGCGAACGAAATAAATAGAGAAAATAGCTTTGGATTTATACGTTTTGAAGCGCGATGAACAACTCGTTGCCAAAAAAGGAGACGTTTGCCTGTTTGCCAGTTTGTGTCAGCGTTTTCAATATTTTTTGTGTTTTGCACAGCAATATTTTTCATGGCAATAAAAACATAGCAAATCAACTGGAAATTGTCATTTTAAAAAAATATTATTTTACGGAAATTACATTGGATTTCTTTTGTTCCAATCGAATCGACTCTTATTTTCTCTGAATCATTTTTTTTTTCTTCGCCATTTCATCGAATCAGTTCACCAGTTTTCATTCAATTTTCAATATCCACATCATAATAATGATCGCGTATTACATTTGTTGGCTGAGCATTGGGCATGACATTTGGTAATAATAACACCAAATGGACGGTTTTTTTCTTCACCATCGTTATCCATTGTCCCATGTCACTAAATGCACATGATTTGGTTTTTGTGGCTTTCATTTGATTCAATATTTAGAACGAAAGTTTCTCTTGTCGATTGCTGATTACCGACTTGAATTTATGTAAAAATAGTTTTTTCCTGTGTTTTTGTTTTTTTTTGTTTTTGTGATGTGTGATGTGGTTTCGTTTTTCGCTTGTAAATCAGCCGAGTTTCTTTTATTGATTGTGATTTTTACGTTAGTTGATCGGAATTTTTTTGCCCCGATAAAAATAGCAATTTCGTTGGGCAACTGTGCGTGTGCGGTTGAGCAAATGAACGATACATAGCCAACTGAAAGCAAAAACGCATTGGGTCAAGAGACGGAACATTTCCTATTTTATATCTTTAGCAATACTTGTGTAGTGTATAGTCAAAAACAAAATACTATCGATGGGTTGATGTGAGACATAAATAGAAAAGAAGAATGAATCAGGCTAACGGACTAACTGAATAAATGCCAAAAATGGAATTTCAATTTGATACGTAATACGTAATTATTTGAACAAAGAACAAAACGGTAATCTTTCAATCAATTCAATCTTTTTGAGAAATGTTTATTTTCTGCGAAATACAGGTTCTTATGTTCCTGGAAACGCAACACAATTGAGTCGATATCGAATCTGAAAAAAAAAGAAATGCGTCAGTTCATAGAACTGATGTGGTTTCGATTTAATTTTGGAAAATGAAATCACAAACGACAAAGCACAAAGTAATCGAGCGTAGCAGGGAACCGTTCAATCTTTTCTCTGTGTGTCGGGTGGTGGTGTGTGCGTCTTTTGCTATGGCGTACACAAATTTTCTCTCGTTATGTTGGAACAATGAAAAACAATTTTCACTAATTTGCACACAAAAATAATTTCGTTGCCGATGTCGTTCGTCAATTTCACAGAAATGTGGCTTTGTTTCGATTCAAATCTTTTCTCTTCTTCTTTTTTCAATGCCAATGCACGTACTCGAATCGCACAAATCTTAAATAGTTAATCTTTTTAAATTGAACAATGAATTAGCATATTTTTTCAATTTGGTAAACACTCCGTTCGTGCTGTTATTTTCTTCTTTTTCTTCTTCTTCTTTCACTTCTCATTCATTATTTTCTTCTTTTTTGTCGTTGAACACACGTCAAATGAATACATATATTGATATTTTTTGCTTTATTACCAAAATTATAAACGATTATAATGAATTTGGATTGATTTTTGGCTCGTTCTCTTTGCTCCCTCGTTTGCTTCGTCCAATATGTAATTGAAGGTATTCACCACGTTAATAAATCAATCGACACAACAGCAATGATCAGCACATACTGAATGAACACTGAATTTCGAATGAAATGCCAAAATGTAACTCTAATATCGAATGAATCGCGCCTACGCACTCAAAGAAAAAATTATCAAAAAATGTCGTCGATGTCGTTGTTCGTCGTTATTTTGTCGCAAACGATAAACACACGCAATTTTAAACGACTGTCGAATTTAAATTTTGATTCGAAATGAAATATAAGCTCGCTCACATATTATTTTCGACTGTGTGTTCGTCATTCAACTAGTTGTGCACCGGCACCGTCGATGTGACGGTCGTGAGCAAATAAAAACAAAAACAAACGGCCCCAACCGCCGAGACAAGAGAGAGAGAGAGCAAGAAACATATATACAAATTCCACTGATTCAACACCTTTTAAAACGGCAAAACGGAATAAAGAATAGCCACCTAATTAAAACAATAAATGAATGTGACTGATCGCCCAAGCTCGAAATATAAAAACAGCACCAACAATGTGTGCACACCAAAATATATGGCTAAAAAAAGCGCCCAAGTCGACAATTTATCAGAGTACAGAGATTACCAGTGTCAGGGTAATTTCAATTCAAATATTGAATTAAACTAAAAAATGAAAGGCCCATTGACAGATTTTGAATGTTTGATACAGAAAGAAGCTCTGTTTCAATGATGATGGATTTAAATAATGATTTTGTATTAAATATTATTTAAACAAAACAATATTTGGAACCATGGGGAATGGGGAATGATTGTGTTGGAATTTGAACAATTTTTTTTTTCTGTTGCTCCCTCGTCGGTTGTTTTGATGGCCTTCGCTAATGACAAAACAAATATTTCTATTTGATTTGGATTTTTTAAATTCAAAGTGATTCATTCAGATTCATTAAATTGTGCTGAAAACGTTTACAAAATCAGTCAAACTGAATGCCATCGATGAAATTTATTATTATTATTTGAATCACGGGCACGTTCCCGTTGAAATATACGGATTGTGGATTGAAAGATGAACCTGTTGTGCATCAATTTATTATTATTATTATTTTTTTTTTTTTTTTGAATTTCAATTGAATGCTTTAAACAAAATTCCTTAATTTAGTTTGCAATTTGTGTTTTGCATTGATGTTTTATGTTTGCCATAATTTGTGTTGCAACTAAAATATAGAAGAAAGAAAAACACGCTGAGCTAATGAAACAATGGCGATACAAATCACAATGTGTCGGTTGATTTGATGATCATAAAATTTGTTCAATTATAAATGTACATGCGAGTAACAAGCAACGAGCATATGATTTTCAATCCCTGGCTCTCTTCATCGGATAATAATTATTAATCGTGGAATTCTATCTATGACATGCCGCCATTAACTGGCCGTATGTGCAATATCTAGTTTTGAAAACGATCCAATGAATTGCACTAAAAACTGAAAAACTCGCTTTGTGAACGAAACTCGCACACACACACACACACATGTAATTCGAATATTAGGCGGGTGTGTTGCCTGCTGAATGTGCTAATGAAATGAAATACGAGCAGAAGAAAGAAAGAAGGAAAAACGCACGTTTAGACATCTATTGCAATGAAAAATGAGACAAACAAATTCAAATGACATTAACGAATAAAATAGCGATCAGCCACCAAATAACCATCGGCCAGGCAATGTCAATAGTAAACAGATTGTCTATCATTGAATTGGAACAAACAGGAATACATATCAGCGAATGTACGAAGAAAAAACTGACCGTGTATTGAGTATGCGAATAAATGAGCAAACTGGCAAATGAGATAATCCACTGAAACGAGGTAATGAACTGTCACTATCCAAACAACAATAATAATAATAATAATAATGTTTTGAAAATGAACGTAATTTCTGTTTTCAATTCGATTTGTTTGACTTTGGCTCGTCAATGAAGGCAAAACAATACGAGAATGTAAATTGTCTCGGACTCTGAGTCACCATGAGATTTCAATGAAATGTATTTATGCCAAATCGAATCGTATACAAATATTTTTTGCTTATCAATTAAATTTTTTTTTTTTTTATTCAATATACATTGTATATTGTACACACACAATTCACCAAATTATCTAAACACATTTGATTTGAAACTGTCCCTGTCTTTTTTAATTCAATTTCGCACTGTCTTGGGTATTTGTAATTGAAACACACACGGAATCAAATAAACTCAGACAAATGACTCTGGAACCGAACAAAAGAGATGAAAAATTTGAAAGATACGGTAAGACGATCTTAACGCTTGACGGTTAACGCTTTGACTCATATCGAATATTATTATTATCATTGAATTTTATGATACTTTACTCATATATCCGTGATATGATTAATTTTTTTTTTTTTTTTTCAAGAAATACTCATTTCTTTTTAATTGTTTACCAACAACAAAAGAAACGACAAACAAAAAGGGAGCATTACAGAATGACAATTACTCCATTTGTTGCAATGCATAAACATACAGTTCAAAAGCGTTCAGAAATAATCTGTAAATGAAAGATTCATTTTGTGGTTTTATGTTCCAGAGTCCAGTTTTGATGATATTGTTGTGTGTTATTGATATGATGAGCTTAAAGTTTTGAAATGCAATTGAAGTGTACATTTGATGATAAATTATATGCATCGTTTGACTTGAGAGATGTTTTTTTTTTTGCAACATTCCTGTAATTGATAACTGGTGATTGTGTTTTGAATGGCTCATGGTTGACTCGATATTCTCAATTTTTATCTTCATTCAACAAAAACGACACTGAACTTGCTATGGTCAACTGATGAAGAACGAATTAAAAGTGGAATAAAGAAAAAAAAACCGATTTTCTGCTTCATTCCACATCATTTTATAGCCATTTTGTGATTTGCATTGAATCTCTAGAGTCGGCATAGCCGCGGGACATAGTTAACGATACACGAGAAATGAAGAACAGAAGCGCTAACATAAAATGTTGGCAACATATGAAGTACGCCAAAAGCCAAAATGCAAAAGAAAAAGAGAAAAACATGAACACACACAAAATCACATTATAATTTTCAAATGGAATGATATTGTGTGTAAAGAGGGCTCCCGTGAGTATTGTACTATGTACCGTATGCATGCCATTCATTCATTTGGCATTCGTTTGGAGTGTGTGTTTTGTGTGCTGTAAAAAATATGCCTTTGTTTTGTATCTCTTTTTTCACAAATTTAATTCACATGAAGAGAGCAAAATTATTTGAATTTGAATTTGGAAAAATATGATGCATAGAAATAGAGAGCCAAAACAACCAAGGAGAGACCAGTCGGTCGAAGCGATTAACAAAACTTCGATTCTGTATCGTTGCCATTGTGTGATCTTTATTTTGTTCTCTCACTCTCTCTCTCTCTC
>GL501436.1:1025345-1060356 GCA_000149185.1 Mayetiola destructor
TTCTTCTCTCTCTCTCTCTCTCTCTCTCTCTCTCTCTCTCTCTCTCTCTCTCTCTCTCTCTCTCTCTCTCTCTCTCGCTCTCTCTCTCATTCTCTCACCGTAACTGTTTTTGTTGTTGTCAGTTTCACTATTTTAATTTGTATTTGATATGTTTCAATGTTCTTTCTTCGAAATATGCTTGGATCGAGTGTTCGCTGTTCGAATAATATAAATTTATTTACCGTTTGCTGTATATGTAAATATGACTATTGAATATGAACCCACTGTTGCGATTGTTTTCACACATTTCATTGAACAATATATTTACATTTAGTAAAAATGTTTGAATATGTTTCAATATATTGTTTAAATAGTATTATAAACTCCGAATATATATGTACATTGTACATTGTGTCGCATTGCTTTTGATTGTTGAATGCAAACGAAACGTACAACAATCAAAATAATAATAATAAATTTCCATTCAAATTGAAATTTCCATTGCCAATCGAAACAACAAAGAATGAAAATGAAAAACCATTTTTTTCCCGTTTGCTGTTGTTAATCGCTTTTCATATTGCGTTATTATTTTGAAGTGAGCTATTCCAGTAGCTGCATTCGGCCGTGGCATCGGCAACAGCATCAGGCAAACGTACTCTATCTCTACTTTTTTTCTTCTTTTCCATTTTTTTTTTTTTCAATTTATTCGCTCAGAGTGGTTGCATACATGATTCATGCAGTCTGACACCATCCGTTGATAATTTTGTTCATATGGATTTTGTTCGTATTTGGATACGAACCCGTGCGCGGCACATTATTGTGTTGTTATTGGTGTTTGTTTGAGTGCGTTTACTGACTCAGACGATGTACTGAATATTTATAGTGATGGAGATATGATGAATTAAGAAGAAACCAATAATAATGAAGACCACAGAGATGGAATGGAAATGGTCGAAAAGAAAACGAAGAAACGAAAAAACGAAAAACAACGCAAACGAACTAACGAATTATTATGAAGCAAGACAAGTGATGAATAGCGAAGCGATGCATAGACATTTGAATGTCTGATATGATATGTTTGCTATTTTACTTTGTCGAGACCATCCGAATGGCAGACACTGAAATCAACTCATCAAACAAATTTAAAAGAAATAAAATGTACGATGATGGAAATATAGTATATGCTCGACCGTGCATATTCCACACTCTACACGTTTATTGCATACCAGTACATGTATGTGATACCTTTCGAATGCTTATTATGCCTATGTGAGTATTTAATATTTTACACGCGCATTGAATTTCGTTTTGACGAATGATGAAATATTGGATATTGAAGTCTATTGCATATCTGGCCAAATAGAATAACAATAATAACAATGATTATACTAATCGAATCGAATATTTAATGCGAATGAACGACGCAGGCCGAAGAGTCCCGTCCAAAATTATAATGCTCAAACAAAGACAGAAAATGAAAAGAGAAAGAAACCAATAACAACAAAACCAACATTGGATATTGGACATTAAGCGGACAGTCAGATGGAAATGGGGCAAAGAACCTAATAAAATCATTTGAAATCAACATAAAGCGAACGTTTGAAGTTGAGTTTAAGTTTTTTTTTTTTGGTTCATCAAAGTCTGTTTGTTATTTGTTCATCATCATCATCATAATATCTCGAATACTAATTGAAAATGGCAACGGCGGCAACAACAACTTTCATTGAATGGTTCGAAAAGACCTGATTCGCATTTAGAATGTACAGTTTTTATCGCTCGAATATTATGCTGATTTATATCATTTAGATATTGGTTTGAGTTGAAAGTTGGACACTGGACACCACTTATTATCAACAGTTAAACAGTTAAAACATTAAAACATTTTGGTGTGTTTCGGTTCAATGTTTCATTAAAAAAAAACAAAAAAAAACAAATATCACATAACACACCCGTACGCCCGTATGCCGTACGCATGCAATATGGGAATTTGTTTTGCTTGTTCTCATCAAACATTTGCACACTCTTTCGAATATCATGGAAATAAAAATAAAAACTCACTTCAAATCCTTTGCATTTCTTGCTTTTGATGGAATTTTTTGATCCGAAGTAGTTTTCCGTGTATTGCCTCAAATGACACAACCACCACAAATCAGAAGAAAAACCATGCACTCACATACACACAGACACTGTGACGGTATGACGGTGATAAATGGCAAAAATTTCCTGTATTTTCTTTATAGGCGACACAAAACACACAATAATAATCGACAATGTATTGGATTACGATATGGACGACGCATTTGATTCCCTTTTTTCATTTAATGAATTTTTCCTTCGTCTTTTCTTTTTCTTTTCGTTTTTGGTTATGTCGATTAGGAAAATATATTTTTTTACATTTTTTTTTTTGTGTTTCTGCCTTATTGAATCACAAATATGGATAATTTATACATGAAAATTGACCAAATATGGAAATATAACAAACTATTTTTCTTTCTTTCTTTCTGTTGGTCTATCAATTCGTTTCGTTTCGTTGCAATTCTCTTTTTTTACCCTTTTTCTGGTTCGATTGGATACTTCCAGTTGGGTAGAAAAACAAGTATAGTAAATTGTTAACCTTTCAAATTCACAATTTCCAAAAAAAAAAAAAAGATTCAATTTCATACAATTTTCGACGATTTAAAGACTTTTCGTTTGAATCTGTTCGTCCTGATTGATGTTTGCAATTATAGAAAATGGCACTCGCGAATATTAAAGCATTTATCTTTCTTTTGTTATTCCAAATCGAAACGATTTTTTTTTTTTTAATTCATATTGCGAGTGTCGCCTATCGTCATATGAATAATGATTTTATTCCTTCCACGGTCAAATCGTGTTGGAGGCAATTTTTTTATTTTTTCTTTCTTCTTTATTATTCTTTGCTATTATAGTATCTTATTTATTGATGTTGATGTTGGCTTTGATGAATGTTTTCGATTCTAAATCGGCATATACATGGCAATTTATATAATATTCACGGTGGATTGCCCATTGCCCCATTCAATAACACCCAATCACTTTGATTATTATTGTTATTATTATTATTATTATTTTATGCTTTAGAATGTTCATGGTTTGAATTTTACAATTGCAATTTACACTTTTGTCTGTCTGCTGGTGCTACTGCTGAGCAAAAAATTCAAAATGAATGCAAAAGAGACACGGGGAAAAAAGAAGAAAACAAGAAAAAACACTGCCTTTTTTCCGCTCAATATTTTAACAATTGAAAAATCAAATGGTTGAAATTATTAATTATATACAATTTGTTGGATTTGTGTGCGATTCGACTCAATCTTTTTTTTCTTTTTTTTTTTTTTTTTTGGTTTAATGAAAAAATGTTGAAAAAATGAAGAGAAAAAAAACAAAAATTAAATGTGAAGCGATTGTTTGTCTTTGATTTTAGTGTGGCATTATACTATACACGGACACACTCGACGACGATCTAGAAAAGAAGACGAATCTCGTACAAATGACGATAAATCTATGTCATGACTGGCGTTTCGATCCGAAAAGAAGAAGAAGGAAAAACAATTTTTAATTTTTCGTTTCGAAATGGAATGGATTGGAAGGGGCGATACGAATGACTATTTTACTATCAATGACAATAATGACAGGTAAACTATAATATTTGGCGCTGCATTCAAATGTGCATTAAAACACTTATTTTTATCGTTCATTGTCATCAAAAGTGTGCAAAAAATTCATTGAGTTGTAGTTTTTCTATGGGTTCTCCCACTCGATCCTCAATCCGACAGCCAGAATGTGTTTAAAAAACATTTTCTTTGTTGTGAACATAATTTTTGCTTTCATTCCAATGAATGTTTCCCAATTTGAACGTTTACGTAATTCCAATGGAAGGAACTGTCAAGAAAATCAACCAAACGTCAAACACTTGAAACAAACACTGAATGCACATAACAAACGACATCGGCGGTATAAAGATTTGCAGAATTTCGTCTGTTTTAATTTGTTTTTAAGGACAATTACAAATAGACAAACATCAATCCTCAATCCATTTGAGTTAAAAAATAAGTTTAAACATACAAAATGGTAAGTTTTATCATTTGTTATTTGGAATACGCGTCGCATTGAACCATAACCTTAAATTCGGTAAATTTCCCTTTTTCTTGCATCGCTAATTTGCAGTATTCGCTTCTACAAAAACAAGAATATGCTCATGATGAAAGTATTTGGTGTGTGGCATGGGGTCGAACCAAACGGCCCATCGATAAATCGGATTCCGAAATGCAAGATGCCGATGAGCCATCAAAAGAGCCCGACACTGAATTGAATGATTTTATTGTGACTGGTAGTCTGGACGATACGGTGAAAATTTGGAGTGAAAATTTAGAATTGCAACAACAATTGTCGGGTCATTCGCTTGGTGTGGTTTCCGTGGCGATCAGTAATGATGGCGAAAAGATAGCCACCAGTTCGCTTGATTCGGGTTTATGCATTTGGAAAACTGAAACGGGTCAAATGTTGAATCAAACGGCATTGGGTCCGGTTGATTTGTGGACCGTTGCATTCTCACCAGATGATAAATATGTTATTTCGGGTTCGCATGAAGGTAAAATCTCAATGTACAGCGTTGAAACTGCTCAAGCCGAACAAGTGTTGGATCCACAAAACGGAAAGTTTACATTGAGCATTGCCTACGTGAGTTGAATTCGATTTTTGTTTTTGTTCGCTAATAATAATAATAAAAATAATATTAACGATTGATTTGTTGTAATTTTCAGAGTCCAGACGGAAAATATATAGCCAGTGGTGCCATTGACGGGATCATTAGCATATTTGATGTGGCTGCCGGAAAAGTTGCACAAACTTTGGAAGGTCATGCGATGTCCGTACGAAGTTTATGCTTTTCACCCGATTCACAAATGCTTTTAACTGCCTCTGATGATGGACACATGAAACTTTATGATGTGTAAGCTTTTAAGCGAACACTTTGTTTGTGATGTGGAAAATATTTGATGAGAAAATGTTCGTTTTCCTTTTTGCAGAGTACATTCCGATGTGGCCGGCACATTATCCGGTCATGCTTCATGGGTTTTAAGCGTTTCATTTTCAGAAGATGGAAAACATTTTGCGTCATCATCAAGTGATAAAACGGTTAAAATTTGGGATGTTGCCGAACGAAAATGTGTTCATACATTTGAAGAGCACAGCGATCAAGTTTGGGGTGTTAAATATAGTCCAGATAGCAACAAAGTTGTATCCGTTTCCGAAGATCGTAGCATTAATTTATACGACTGCCCAGCTAATGTTCTATAAACCACAAATAAACCGATTTTTTTTTTGATTTTTTTCATATCTCATTTATCTTTATTTGGACGAAAGAGTCTATCAAGAAGGCCTTCAATTCGATCACGATCCTCCGTTTCATATTCAGTACATGGTTTCCTTGTGGCATATGAAGAACGTAAAATTATTCCCGATGGGCCTGTTTCATTATCACTTTCGAATTCGTATTTTGCCTTTCAGATCCGGATTCTACAAAATAAACCAATGTTCATTTGAGATCGTGCAATTTAAAAGTAGTTAAGTCCATAGAAAAATAGTATTTTTGTTTACCTCTCCCTTTGATTTGACATAGACACCTTTTAATTTCCAATCTAAATTTTGATCCAATTTCTCGGACATTTTTAAATATTCTTTATTTTCTGAAATTGAATTTGTTAAAGCCTGAATAGGAAATCGATTTCAGTCAATTCATACCGTGCATCGCTTTATAATGATCAAAAGGTGCTGCAACTGGTCCATGAGCTTTTTTATCGTTTCCTTTTATTTTTGGATTTTTGGCACCGTATCGCATCAACGTTCGCTTTGTCGCTAAATAAATACTATTATTCGAAATGTAATTTCCCATTTCTGTTTACATAATACTTCTTTCAAAAGTAACATAGCCTTAATGGCAACATATTGACGGCTCATAAATGTCAACATTCAATGCGTTCAAATGCGTTATGTATGCAATGCATGAATTTTGTATATTATTGTTGTACCTGGAATTTCGAAATTGTTCGTAGAGCCAATTGATACCATTGTCAAACAAATATCTTTTTAACTAACAAAAAAATCAGTTTTTATTCTTAATCAAACAATGAAAAATTATTTATCATTCTTCGGAGGAAAATATCTATTCATAACTTCCCCAAATGTTAACCATTTTCGATCACGGCCTTTAGTAAGAATCCTTTCCATTTCGGTCAATGAGGTGTTGTGTTGGACTTTTTCTACCGTCTCTTGTTCCACTAACAGGCATTCATCGGTTTCACTCGGTCGACTCGCCAGAAAGGTGTTGTATGAACCATAATATGATAACATCAGTTCTATTTAAAATATAAAAAGAAAAAATTATTTATTTCATTTTATCACGAAAAAGATGGTTAAATTTTTTACCAATTTTCTCTGATCCGATACCATAACGGTCAGCAATATATTCAACAGTCCATTCGTTTGGATTTTTTTTGTGGTTAAATAGAATTTCCTGAATTTCTCTTACTAGCAATTTATTTGATGTTCGCTTTTCAACTTCTTGTGAATGTGGTAGCTCAGATGTGACTGAGGTTCGACTAACTGGCAGAGGTCTATGTTTTGGTAGATCCATTATTGTATTCTACAAAAGAAAAACAAAAAAAACGGATGCTAATCCAGTTTTTACTAAGAATTGCTCATAATGGTTAATCGAAAATACCTTATTCTGCGACGTAACGAACACATTCTTCAATCGATCCATGAGTGGTTCATCTATCTGGTCCATTTTTATCAAGAAGTTTTCATCGGGCGGTTGAGCCCTAATTTTAGTCACTTTTCAAAAACAAAAAAAACTATTATTATTGTTTATAAACTTATGTGTGAAATGTGATTTGTTGTGTAACGTACCTTTTTTTTGGTTAGATTCCGAAATGGCAAGATCTTTTTCAATGTCATCTTCATTCGCCTTTGATGAAAAGCATCTTTGGACATTGGGTTTCGTAATAAACAAGGCTGCATATCTATTTGAAAAAGCTTTACATAAGAACATGATTAAAGAGTCCACATGCAGACCCGAAATGGTCAATAATATTGCGAATTGCGAGCTGACTCTATGAGAACTGTCAAATGATATGCGTTGGCTTACGTGCGCTTTGGTATTTATATTTCAACGCACATGATGATCTATTCAAAAAATAAGCGCACAAACTCAATTTTTTCAGGTTTTTTTTTTCAATTTCGTTCGATTTATTCTTCGTTTACAAATCTCCTTGAAATTACAACTTTAATCGAAATAAAATCTTCTACTGAATCGCTGTTTTAGCTCCGAGAACTTTAAGGTTTTGTTTGATATTTCCAATTTTCTTTGGGTCATCTTTGTCCGAAAAGTGAGCATTGTACGCTTGATAATAGTTGATAATATCCTCTGTTTTAAAAAAAAGAGAAGAACAATTAAATAAATATGGCTCCCGAAAGATTCATTTGTGCTAACTGAATTTGAATTAGAGTGACATACGTGCATGTTCCACTTGAATGTTATTCACTTTAGCAATCTTAGCCGGTGTCCATTCCACGGGATTTGATTGACGATCGGTGAGAATCTTGATAGCTTGTAGCAATGACAGCTTGCCTGGCCGAACATTATCACAATCTTTGTATCCCAGTTCATGTGTCACTGTAGGTCCTTTATGTGGCAAAGGTTTAATATTTTTAATGCTTTCTGTCTGTTAATGAATAACGAAAAAGAAGAAAAAAAAATTGAATCGATTGCAAAGAGCCTTCAAGAGATAAGCCTATTTACCACTCCTTTTGATGTTACATAAACACCTTTCAATCTATTGTCTAGGATTGGATCCAGTTTCGTGGATATATCTGTATATTCCTTATTCTCTAGAATTCCGAATTGTTTTTCGTTAACGAAAAATTATTAAAATATTGAATCAAATCAATCCATACATACCTTGCATAGCTTTGTGATAATCAATATAAGCAGCTTCATGCTTTGGTGCTACAACTGGTCGTTTGACCTGTCTATCAATCTCTTTGAATGCTCGATTCTCCACATTGTATCGCATCAAAGCACGTTTTGCTACCAGATAAACGCTATTGTTCGATATGTAATTTCCCATTTTTCTTCCACTTCGATCACTTTCCCGTTTCAATTTTGATAATAACACTGAACATAACCTGAATTGTTGAAAACAATAATTGACGCTGTCTCAAATGTCAACTGACAATGCGTTCGCATGCGTTATGAATGAATGAATGTTTTTTGTTATTATTGTTTGCACTATAAATTTTTCTCTCAAATCGAATTACTATTTTCGATGGAGTATATTCATGCAGTAGATAGTTCAATGCACAAAAAAAACGTTCACTTTTAGTTGAGTCATCATTTCCGTCAGAAAGCAATGTTTTTTTGATTAAATTTTTTTTTTGGAATGGATGAAATTGCGCAAAATATTGTAAAATAATTTTTTTTTATTTTCATTTAGACATAAATTTGACTGCCAAAGTGTCCAACGTGTTCAGTTTATACATAGAATAAAATTTAATCAGCGAACAGCTGATATCAAGTGATATTCGCATTATCGAGACTTTGTTCAGAAAATTTCTTTGTTTGTCAGTCATTGATTATTTATTTATTATTGCTCAAAAAAATGTGAATTTCGTTGTTAAGTTGATTATATAATGATCCGATGAGCGATAAAAAAAAACGTAAAAAATCAATTTTTGAATAAAAGAATTTTGTGATAATAATATTCTTGGGTGAAAGGTTGGAACCGTTTTTTGGGCGGTTTTTTTTTCTTCCAGTCAATGAAACGCAATTTCCGATAACGAAAAACATTGTAGCACAAACAGTATGACTGAAACATCTGGAAATTTGCCAGATGCTTTGGGATACGCCGTAGCTGCCATTCAAAATCGTCCACATAATAATGAAACAAATGCCCTACGAATGCACAACACAAATCAAAACAAATGGAGAAACCTGATATCATTTTGGATTCTCGGTCTATGCAACAATTATGGGTATGTCGTTGTACTTACGGCTGCTCATGACATTATTAAACGATTCAATGGATATTCGGTAATTGTTAATTCTATTTCAAATCATCATTATTCTCATCATTGAATTTTAATGCAGATAAATACGGTCGGCGGTTTGGTTACATTGACAGCATCACGCGACTGTGATCTGATGTCATCTGGTGTACTTTTGCTGGCGGATACAATTCCATCGATGTTTGTTAAATTGACCGCACCATTTCTGCCGTTATTCATCAAGTAATTTGGCCAAAAATCATTTTCACATTTGTGTGTGTGTGTGTGTGTGTGTTTAATTTCAATAACTAATTTTTTCTTCTGTTGCTTCGCTTGCAGTATACGAATGACCGTGGTTTGTTTACTATCTATGGCAGGCCTTGTTATTGTAGCCGAGGCCCAAACAGAATGGTTAGCTATATTTGGCGTTATATTAACATCGTTCGGTTGCGGTTTAGGTGAAACCTCGCTGCTCGCATACACTCCCAAATTCAACAAGTAAACAAACGCAGAAAATGCTAAAAATTCCAGTTTTATGAATCAAGATCTTTTTTCTTTTTTTTGGTATTTAATTTTGAATAGGAATGTGATATCAACATGGAGCAGCGGAACGGGTGGAGCTGGTGTTTGTGGTTCATTGACTTATGCTGGATTAATATTGTTAAATTTTACTCCGAAACAAACGTTATATTTGATGTTGTTCGTGCCTCTTTTGCAAGCCATTACATTTTTCATCATTCTCAAAGAATCGAATGCCGCAAATAATATCGAAATCTCTTTTTCATCATTCTCAAAGAATCGAATGCCGCAAATAATATCGAAATCTCTCCATCCACATCGTCTGAATCTTTAATTGATCACACCGGCATCAATAATAATGACTCGTCATCTTCGGCTACACCATTAAATCTTGAGCAAAAAATTCGATATGCACCAAAATTGCTAAAATATGTCATTCCATTGTTCACCGTGTACATTTCCGAATATTTCATCAATCAAGGACTGTACGAATTGATTTTCTTTCCAGACATTTGGTTGGATCATTCAGCTCAATATCGATGGCTGCAAGTCGACTATCAAATTGGTGTTTTTATATCGCGATCTTCGCTCAACTTTTTCGAAACAAAACATATTTGGTTTATGGCAATTCTGCAATTCTTTAATGTTATTTATTTTACCTATGAAGCGGTTTATCTATCGGCGCCAACAATTTGGTTCATTTTTGGTCTTGTTTTTTGGGAAGGATTGTTAGGTGGATGCTGTTATGCAAATACATTTAATCGAATTACAAAAGAATTGCCCACGCGATACAAAAGTTTTGGCATGGCATTTGTTGGAATTGGCGAATCATTAGGTATTGTTGGTGCTGGATTGTTAGCAATCCCCATTCATGATGTGATATGTAAGATGCCAATGTACGAAACGTATTATTGATGTGAATAACAACTTGTGCATTCGAATCCAAATCAGACTTTGACCAAAAAAAAAAAATTTTTTTTTGTTTGTAAAAATTTAAAATTTTGAAACTAAAAAAAGAAGAGAAGCAAAACTTGTTCCTTCTTTGATGTGCGATGGTTCGATGTATGCCTCATATTTATATGCATTCGATGTATAAAATTAGATGTCCTTGTGTTCTAATCAAACAAAGAATATATCATCCCCGAAATAAAGTTTATTCGAAATAATAAACAAATTATCAAGCTTTTTATGGGTCTGTCGGTAACTTTCAGGAGGATTTCGAGCAAAAGTCAATCTCATCAAAGGTGAGTACAGATTAGTCAAATACATGCTTTCTCGAATTTTCACTCATCAACAAATCGTAATAGATGCTATTTGTACGAAAGATCTTGCATATGGCGCGAAAGGTAATTTTGTATTGCCGAGGGGATAGACACCAAATTTGATGAGCGCTAATATTTGCTAATATTTCTAATATTCAAGATGGCGCAGGTTGTTTAATTAGTGAAAAAAAGCCAATTTTAATATTTAATTCGTAAAAATAGTGAAGAAACAAATCGAATTTATGGAATTCATATAGATCAAAACCAAAATATCACAAAAAATTAATTAAAAAAATAAATTCACAGTCATAATTACAATTCTGGAGTTTCGAACTAGTGAGCGCTAATATTTGCCAATATTTGCTAATGACAGCTACTATTTGATGGTGTCTTTCCCCGTGGAAAAAGCGCACCCAGTAACCAAACATAATTCATTTGGCCATATTTGTTAATCAAATTATGTTGTGATAATTTTAACACTTTCGATCATGACCTGTAATAATATATATTTTTGAAGGATTAATTGGAGCAGTAAACCGCCAAAATATGTCGTTGATTAGTCAATTAAACGATACACAACATTCGGAGCAGAACTTGTTTCCCCATTTAAAGATGCGGAAAACATAATAATAATAATTACAAAAAATTATTATAATAAATTATGATGTGCGAGTTATGGGTTAACATTTACATTCGTTTATATTCGCCGAATGTAAGTTTCTTCATTCTTCGCATACGCTTTGCGTTTATGACGAACTTGTTTCTTTATTTTCTTTGCTTTATTTTGTTTTTTTTTCTCCCTTCTGCGAAACATAAGTATTTATTTATGTTTTGAAAAACTCAAACATTGAACAGAATCATTTCAGTTGAAAAAGAACGACTGTTATGAACGGTGACCAACAATTCGGACTCTCATTAATGTCGTGTTGTTTTAAAACAAACTGTGGATTGTTCATTTTTTTTCGATTATAGTGTCAATTTTGTGTATGAAAAAGATATATATATATATATATATATAGAAAAATATGAGATTATCCATTCATCAGTTTTGGAAACAACATACAGAGCGAAAAAATGATCTCAATTTGAATGTGATTCAAAATGTGAAAAAAGATGAACAATTGTGGCGCGATATTTTGGCCTATTGGATTCTTGGATTGTGTACTGAATTCGGTTATGTTGTGATTATTTCAGCAGCACATGACATTTTGCGTCGATTCGAAACCCCAAATGTATAATTACCGTTTGTAAACAAAATTTGAGAAAAAAAGTCTTAATTCATTCCAAATTTTTATTGTTTAGAATGATATAAATTTACAAGAGGAATCATCGACAACAGCATACGATCCATCGTCGAATTATCGAAATATTTGTGAGACACAGTCGACGGGTGTATTGTTAGTAGCCGATATTGGGCCATCCGTCTTAATGAATATTCTGTGTCCATTTTTGCCGTTAGCCAAGAAGTTAGTCTTTCCAAATATGTATTAAATTAACATAATGACGATCATCAGTGATCACTTATTTTTTTTAAAAAAAAGTCACCGTAATAGAATCATGACTTTGAATGAGCTGAAAAAATAAAGAATTTTTTTTTGTTTGTGCTTTAATTGCGGAAGCTTTTTATTCTAATCGATGTTATGTTCACCGAATCAAAAAAATCATTTAAAGAGAAAAAGAAAACAACTGAATAAAGTTCACAGGTCTTGGACTCTTGCCTAAAAATAATTTTGAACGCATTAAAACGATGAATTGAATCGTTTGTTTTTACTTTTGTTGATTTTTTAGCTATCGCATGCTTTCAGTGGTTGCACTAAACATAACGAGTTTTCTTTTGATTGCGAATACGGACCAAGAGTATTTGGCAATAGTCGGTGTCAT
Organism: Mayetiola destructor; assembly: GCA_000149185.1. Taxonomy (NCBI): domain Eukaryota; kingdom Metazoa; phylum Arthropoda; class Insecta; order Diptera; family Cecidomyiidae; genus Mayetiola; species Mayetiola destructor. The sequence continues at coordinate 1,038,047 of GL501436.1, forward strand.
TTTCACATCATTGGCTCTGGGAATTAGTGAGGTGACATTATTATCATACTCAGCCCGATTTAACAAGTAATTAAAAGGTACAAATCAAATTCTATTAATTCTCTTAATAATTAACAGCTGGATGTTGTTTTTCTTTTTATTTTGTTAATGTGTGCAAATTTAGAAAAGTTATAGCAGCTTGGTCATCCGGAACGGGTTCAAGTGGCATAATTGGATCGATAAGTTGGGCAGCATTGACCGCTTTCGGTTTTGATCCTCGCAATATATTGCGATTAATGCTTATTGTTCCACCGATACAAGCAGTCGCCTTCTGGTTAATCTTGCGTGCACCCACCACACAATCCAAAAACACTCCCAACCAATCAGAGACGATCGATATCGCAACAATTGAATCGACATTCCGCCAACCGAATGGCATTCTACCAAATGTTGAAAATAAATTGAGCAGTTTAAATGCGAAGTTAAAATGTTTGCCGTCATTGGTAACATTCATTTGCCCAATGGTGTTGGTGTTTATATTTGAATATATTTGCGTATCGGGATTGGTAAGACATTCAATTCAAATCTATTTCGATGCGCATAAATTGGCATCTGTTTATCGTTTTCGGTGTCTGTATTTTTTTTTTCAGTTTGAAATGATTTATATGCGGAACACATGGCTGGATCATGAATCTCAATATCGGTGGTTTTTGGTTGTCTATCAGATAGGCGTGTTTAGTTCACGTTCAATGGGAACTCTAATTGCTCCGCGGCACACATGGTGGGCACCAATATTCCAGTTTCTTAATGCCTGCTTCTTTGTGTACGAAGCATCTGTATCGCAAACTATGGCACCCTTGCTCATATTCATTATGGTTTTTTGCGTTGGTGCGGTAGGTGGACTCTGTTATGTGCACACATTTCAACGTTTGATTATCAAATTGCCAACGAATCAACACAAATTTTCATTGGGAATGGTAACGATTGCCGAATCATTTGGCATTGCCATTGGAGGATTTTTAGCTATTCCAATACATAATTTACTGTGTCGAAGGTTTATCGCGTGATTTTCACTCATTTATTTAATTAAGGTACTACAGTAAGCAAAAGGTAGTTTAGGCATGTACTAGAGAAATTGTTCACAAAAATAAAATCCGTCGAAATTGAAATATTTTTTTTTTTTGGTTTTTTAATTTATGGAAGTGATCACAAGTTCAAGTTCATGTCTCACTATAGTTTTCTCGTCTACAACTTTTCGATTGTTCACAATTAATTGGTTCTAATGAATTTCGGCAAGTGTTCCATGCTAACGAATTCTTTTTGAATTCATTGAAAAATCAATTCGGCTTCGAATCAATTCTCATTGAATTTCGAATGAATTCGAAATTGAATGATTTTCCAAAAAGGTCGAGAACCGGCTTGAAAATATTATCATGGTAAAATAGAATATAAATAAAACAGATAAACTATAACAACGAGAAGAATGCAGCACCAAAGGATTATAAACTTATTATTTGAACATTGATTAAAAACTTCGATTCGATTCATTCGATTTCATTCACTCAAACTTAAATTGTAACCGAATTTTTTGGTGTTGCGATGTTAAACACGTCAATTAAAATTACCTCCGATTGAATAATAAAAAGTAATTCTTTCGTTTCGTAGTCTGAATCCACAAACTAATGAATATTCCAATCGATTCAAAGAAAAATGTGGAAAAAGAGAACAGAAAAAAGAAAGAAAGTGACAAACGAATAAGAGACGGGCAATAAACAACAGTAAATAGGCCACTATTTGCCTTTTTTCGATAGTATTTGTCGAATTCACTTAGTTTCATTCCAATGAACAATATTCAAGAAATTCAAATATTACGTGATTTTTCTCCTTCTTCGGTTCTGTTGCCCGGTGACTTTGGCATTGAATTTGACCAAATTTTATAATTCCATCGTAAATTCGTAATTAATTTTAAATTCATCAAAACACGGACATTCAAAGTTACCATTTACCAGGATACCGAATACCAACCAAATTGTTCACAATATTCGCACATTTCATAAGTCCGTGTCCGCACACAGTGTACTATATTATTTTTTTATTTTTATGTGAATCGCATATGTGAATCTATCTGTATCGAAATTACCTTGGCCCGTTTATGAACTTTTGCTGTTTTGCATTGGAAATATATATATTTGTTGCGCTTTGCGTTTGCCTATAGTTTTAAGTGTTTGGTCCTGTATACCATCAGTCTTGATTGAACCATTGAACGAATACGTTGTGAATTTTTGTTTGCGTTCCGTGTGAATTTCGGTGGAATAATAATTGTGTTACGGACTTTGATTCAAAGGAAATAAAACAAAATGACAATTGTGTTGTGGATTGGAGCATTGGCTTCATTAATTTTAATGGATGTTTGTGTAGCAGAGGCTCAAAATGAAGGTGAGTGTAAGATTTGATTAATTGCTTTTCATGCTCAGTTAAACTGAAATACAACCTAAAAATCCATCCAAAGATAATTATCACAACACTTTGCTGAACTGTTGCACAACGGGTGAGGAATATGCAACCAAAGAAAATAGCTGTATAGGATTTCAGCCACCGACCGTTCCATCCGAATTGATCGGAGCATGTTTTTTCTCATCGGAAATATGTTGCACATCTAAATTGCGTATTGAACAGTGTAAATTGGGTGTTCGGGCTGCGAAATCCGGTGTCGATTGCCATAATGCTGGCAATGAAACTGGAACGGAATTTTATAAAAATTGTTGCGAAGCATGTAAAGTTGGATTGATTATTGGAGCAATGCATGAGGAATGCTCATTGGGCGTTTTATATGGAAATCCTTTCGATGATTCGTATAATTATTGCTGTTCGGAAATGAAAAGCGGTGATTCGTTCGTTTTGAAGGATGATGAGAGTATGTTTGAATTTTATTTTGTCTTCTCGTTTGACATTTTATGGCCAGTTTACAGTTCGAAAAAAAAATAATTAAAACTATAAATCTGGTCAATTGGTGGAAACGTTCTCTTTCATCGAGAAATGATGTTCTACATCATTTTTAGGATTTGGAGAATTTTTTTTGTCTTTTTCAGTTTACAGTTCACGCAAACTGTAATCTGAATTCTTCAACTGTAAATTGGCCTTTATTGATTTATGAGAATATTTTGTATGCTCTTTAAAAATATATAGATATCTGCACTAAATTTGATAATTTATGTTCACAAAAATGTGAGGCTACCGACGAATCATACGTGTGCATATGTAATGAGGGATACAAATTGTTGGATGATAAGAAAACTTGTGTTAAAGACAATGACTCAACGAATGGTATCGAGTAGGTTTTTTATTTCTTTCTTTATCTTGTTCGTCATTTTCGATAGTTATGTTGAAAAACGTTTTTTTCTTTTTATCAAACATTCCAGAGAATGTCCATTGGGATATGCAAAGAATGAACAAACAGGAAATTGTGAGGACATCGATGAATGTGAAGGCGCTGCCGTTACTTGTAATATGGAGACTCAAGTTTGTTACAATACACAGGGCAGTTATAAATGTTTGGATATTAAACCGGCAATCGAAGTGAATGCATGTCCAAATGGATTTCGAATTGATTCGAAAATTAAACAATGCGTCGGTATGAAACTGATGAGCAACGATTAATCGATTTTCATTCGTATTTTCAATAAATTAATAAATAATAATTAATAGCATTAATTCAATTTCGTAGATATTAACGAATGTGAAACGAATATTGCTCAGTGTGGTGGATTAAAATGCGTAAACGTACCTGGAGGCTATGAATGCGTTGAATCGAAAGCTAACAGCACGAAAAAGTATGTTGTGATTCTGTTAATTCATTTTTATTTTTGTTTTTAATCTATTTTCTGAATGAGAAAAATGCTTTGATTTAGGCCAATGTTGTCAACAAAATTTTCACCAAAAGATAAAAATTTAAATTGTCCAAAAGGTTTCAAACCACATTTCGATAAATGCATTGGTATGTTTTTGATGGCATTCGTTCCAGGCGAAAATGTAAAAATTAATAATTTAATTTTGTGATCAGACATTGACGAGTGCATGGTGGATAAGAGTTCATGTGATAGCAATCAGGACTGTATAAATACACCTGGTTCATTTGAATGTATATGTAAGTCTGGATTCTCCATGGATAAAGTTGTTAATGCTTGCGTTGGTGAGTAAAAATGAAATTGATTTCAATTTTCAAAATATAATGTACGACGACTTTAATTTCAATTTGCCACAGATGTTAATGAGTGCCAAATCAATAATCATGATTGTTTGGATACGCAACGCTGTGATAACACTATTGGCTCATATACATGTACACGAATGGCCAGCTGTGGCACAGGATATACACTCAACTCACAAACGGGCCATTGTGACGGTAATTCATTTTCGATTCTTGTGGTCGAGATGAACCGCAATACTTCTATCGAAGAATTTTTTTTTTTTTTTTTATTTTTTGTCATTTCCATCCTCACAGACGATGACGAGTGTTTACTGAATCGACACAACTGTATCGCGCCTTATGAATGTCGAAATACGAAAGGATCATTTAGATGCGATAAGCCACGGACCTCAACCACAACGACAACCACTACTACGACAACAACAACACAACGCCCAACAAAACGTCCATACATCCATTCATCCTACACCGTACCTCAGACATATCAAACGTATAGTCATCGATACACTGTATGGCCTACAACACCGATACCAAGGAATGCTGATTATGATCGAGTCTATGGCCAATGTGGTGTTGGCTTTCGGCGAAATAGCCAAGGCGCTTGTACAGGTGAGTCTCATTTGTATGGATTTTTTTTTTTCGAATCATATGTGATATTGATGGATCTTGCATATGTGATATAGATTTCGATGAATGTCTTACAAGTAATCCATGCCGAAGTAATCAGAGATGTATCAACACTAACGGATCATATAAGTGCCAAAATTTACTCCAATGCTCAGGCGGCTATGCATCCAATAATGAAGGAACACAATGCATTGGTAAAAATGCAACTTTTTGATAATAATTTATTCGAATAGATATATGCGGTTATGACTGGTGGTGGTGGTTTGAATTATGGGCTTCAAATAAATTGAAATTGATGGGCTTATTAGTTTCATTTAACATTTGATTTGGTGATGGAATTTGCTTATTTTATATGATAGTTTCGGATAACTGTGGGTAACAACGGTAAAATAAATAGAATAAAGCTACACAAATGAATGAAATGCAAATACATAAATTAATCCAACTTTCAGATATTGATGAGTGTTCAACCGGAATAGCTACCTGTGGACCCGATGAAATTTGCAAGAATAAGCCAGGCGGTTACACTTGTTCGTGTCCAACGGGTCTCCACCTTATAAGTGGACGTTGTGTCGATGTAAACGAGTGTGAATTCTTCAAGGGACAGGTGAGCTATTGCTTTATAATCAGTTTTTCGATGTTTGTTTATTTGTTTGTTTGTACAAAGCATAACTTTATGGTCTTTGTTTCGAGTTTTTTCCAAAATTCTGAAATTTTCAAAAATATTTCAAAAATGCCGAATTTTTTCAAAAGAGGTTTTTTTCCAAGAATAAAAATTTCCGATGGTTTATCCCATAACAGCACATCAAGCACTACTACCGAGTTTAGTTTGGCAGTGTATTTTGTTATACAATGTGCTACATTCGAAATTTGAATAATTTTCCTGATAAATATAATTGTTTTGTTTCAGGTTTGTTCAAGTAATTCAGAATGTATAAATACGCATGGGTCATTCCATTGTGAATGTAAAGATGGATTCCGAAAGAATGGGCACGATGATAAAAACTGTGTTGACGTGGATGAGTGTGCTGAAATGACGGGCCTATGTTCACAGCGTTGTATAAACTACTGGGGCAGTTATCGTTGTGCATGCAATCAAGGATTCCGATTGAGCCCGGATAATAGGTAATAACTTTGCCAAATTTTACAATTCTCACTGTGCCGCCTTCATCGAACATCAGTTAAACTTATTCACTGTAACATTATCAATTTAATAATATTTATCCGGTAATTAACCATAACTGTAATGTTATCAAATTCTTAGGACATGCGAAGATATAAATGAGTGTGATGTCCATAAGGATTATAATCTATGTTTAGGTATTTGCCAAAATACTGTGGGTTCGTATCAATGTGCATGCCCAGCTGGTTATAAGCTTCGCGAAGATGGAAGATCATGCCAGGATGAAGATGAATGTGAGACTGAACGTATTTGCACAGGTCCAAATGAGATATGTACAAACGTTCGTGGTAGCTATCGATGCACTTATAAAGATTGCCCATCGGGCTATACAAATGATGCCGGCCATAAAAAGTGAGACTCAGATTTGAATTTTAAACTGACATTTTCTGTTACGGTGAATGTGTTCTTTTATTTGTCAGTCGATGCAAACGGATTTCAATGACTTGTGAACAAGGTGATACAGATTGTATGAATCAACCGGTATCGATTACATATCATTTTATTACATTGGTATCGAATTTATCGTTACCTCCGAATGGTCGCGTCTTATTCACATACAAAGGACCCAGTTGGTTTGAAAATATTGATTTCCATTTGAAGATCAATCATGTTCAAGCACCTTCCAGCATTCGTAAAGCATCGGATAGATTCTTTAGGTTTGTTGTTGAGATTAAATTTGGAAATTTTGGAAAAAATAATGAAAATTATTTAAATTTTTCAAATTTTTCGTTCGCAGCATGGAAAAATTCCAAAATGAAGCCCGGCTCAGTTTGTTGGAGAGCTTAGAGGGACCACAGGACATAGAATTGGAGATGAGCATGACTGTGTTTAGAGATGGACAGCCGAGTGGAAAAAATGTGGCGAAAATATTTATATTCGTTTCGGAATATCAGTTTTAGCTTCTTTTCTTTTGAATTCTAATTTTAAATTTATTTCAATAAATCAATCGATCAAAAATTTAGATTTTTTTTAGAATTAATGGAAAGATTCTGTAATTGTTTTATTCTAATATGAAAATTTCAAATATTTCAACGGTTTTTGAACGTTAATTCCACAAATTGAGGAAAGCGCCCTCTAGAGTTCACCAAGACCGTAAACGTCAGTGTATCTATTATCGGAATATTAAAAAGCCGACACCACTATCAATTCCTCGTGTTGCATATTGATGCATCAGAAATCAAAACGTTTCGAACAGATTTTGCTGCTGATAAATTGATGAACAAAACTGAAAATGTCGAATTTCAAACGAGAAAACCCAGCCGAATTGGAAGATCCAGTGGACTTTCGGTAAGTAATATGTCACAATTTTTTTCGAAAATCATATGAATTGTTCGGATGATTTTCATGAAACGAAACTATTTCGATACAGTGATTTGATCACAAAAGGTTCATTATTCGAGATAAACCGCGACCGTATGATTGACGCAGTTGACGAGGAAATTTTTAACGAGGCTGATGGTGGCAGCGATGATGAAACGGATGCACCCGATGCTTTTGTCGATGAAAAATTATCACCTTGGATGCAAACATTCAAAGAATTGAAAAAACAAATGATTCGATTTCCAAATGAAAAAATTCACAAAAAAGTCATTGCCGAAGGCAAGGGTGAAACCATGGGATCGAATATGTACCGCATTCAATGGACATACAGTATGTTTTTCGAGGGAGAAAAAGTTGCATTCGACTCGACCTATTTGAGTGGAAAGCAAAGCCAAACTGTGACATGCGATGATATTTTGCCGGGCTTATGGTTGGCCGCCACATCAATGAAAAAAGATGAAAAGGCCGAATTTATCATACATTATTCGTTGATGTGGGGTAAATTTGGTTGTCCGCCGCGTATCAAACCAAAAGCCGATGTATTGGCGGTCATCGAAATAATAAATTTCGTCGATATTGGCATTGATGGTGAAGCGGAACAGATAAATGAAGGTGATCGTCGCAAATTCAACGCTAAGCGAATCGTTGAGAAACAAAAACGAGCCATCGATCATTTCAATAATCGACGATTCGTTTATGCTAAAATGATCGATCAAGAGGTCATCAGAGAGCTGGAATTGTGTCACGTTGCCGATGATGCCGAACAAGCTGAACAACGTAAATTACTGATTCAATTGTACACACATTTGTCCGATTGTTATATTGAGCTCGAAGATTGGAAAAAAGTTTGTTCGATGGTCAATGAATTGCGACGCCTGACAAATGTCAAGCAAAGTGTTAAAATTTTGGTCAACGAAGCGATTGCAATGAGCAATATTGCCGATGGTTTTGAGCGATCAATTGAACTATTGAGACTGGCTCAACGCATTGAACCAAACAATGGAAAGGTGAACAAAACATTGGCCGCTGTTGTTCAAGCGAATGATAAATATAAGGCCGATCGGCGAGCAATGTGGCAACGTGCGTTCCAGACCAAAAAAGCAGTTGAAGAGCAGGAGGCTGCCGGTGAAACAGAATGCAAAACAAAATTGGCCGAAATGCTGAAAATGATGTGTGCCAGTGCCACCATCAAAAGCATTCCATTAATTGGTCATACAAAATCAGAATTGGACACCATTCGTCGTTTGCTTGTGGGTAATTTAAAGTACGAATTCAAAGTTCGCCCCGGTCAAGATGGAAATGATTGTTATGCACTCGAGAAATTGGCTTAATCAAGCTGCTGATTTGATCAGCTTTTGGATCGACTTGGTGCAAAAAAAAAATATTTTTAACAAATAAATTTGTTTTCTATGTGTAAGAAAAGGATATCGTCATTGATGATGACTCATAATGATTCATGACATACAAAAACAAAATACAAAAACTTTCAAGAAAAATCTAATTACTCAAATTTTCAAATAAAATTTATGTTTCTCAACTGACAGCTCTTTGTTTTGGTTGAAATTCACCACAGTATCGTCCAATGTGCAACTCACTACACACAAAATTGTTTGTTATGAATGTTGCTATACACAATACAAATGTCATTCAACGGTTATTCAATATGTGTATGCGGAAGGAGCGTGACAGTGAAGTTATTATTTTTTTTCTTTATTTTTCCGTATTGGAAATATTTTCGGCATGAGATTTTAAATGTGAAGTATTATATTTTTTTATATTAAAAATGTGTTCGAAGATGAGCCACCAGAAGCGAGATACATTTTTGGCAACATGTCTGTTGGAATCGATTGAGGACGAAAATTATCGGTTTGTATCAGTTTGTATTGATTGAACGTCGGCGGCTGTATGAATGTTTTTGATTCAACTGAAACTGAATGTTGCCTGTTGTTCTCTATAGAAATACGAATAAATTGCTGACTGAGGGATACAAATTGTTGGATGATAAGAAAACTTGTGTTAAAGACGATGATTCAACGAACGGTATCGAGTATGTTTTTTTCTTTATCTTGTTCGTCATTCTCGATAGTTATGTTGAAAAACGTTTTTTTTTTTCTTTTTATCAAACCTGCCAGAGAATGTCCATTGGGATATGCAAAGAATAAACAAACAGGAAATTGTGAGGAAGGTAGGGTGGTTTTGGTTTTGCTCATCAGTTACTAATTCGAACTTCGTTTATAATTTAGTTTTTCAAAAAGAAAATCTTTCCGTTCTATCGAACTACTACTATCAGTGAAAATCATGGGGGGTGGACCTCAGGGGTACCAAACCCTGATTGAGACAAATTTGGACAATCGAAATATGCCAAAAAGTGGATAGAAGAAAGCCATTTACGTTCGGATGACCCTGCGAGAGCAAATTTCCAAGGCGGTGAACCTGTGACAGCTAGCGTACCAGATTATCACTAGCAGTTAGTTCGACATACTGCCGCACTATCTAAAGTATACAGGTACACTGGCGCTGTCGAAGTGTCATATGATTAGGTTCATGGCCCTGCAAATTTCTGATGAGCTAAAAAAAAATGTCATCAATTTTTTTTCTCGAGAAAAGACCTTCCCTGAGAAATTTTGTATGAGCATCTTTGGCTACTATCTACTTCCCTTGAATTGAATTGAATCATTTCTTCCGCCGCATCGTACACTCGATTTTCATTCATACCATATTGCGCACAATCAAATTTTTGTCATTGTAATTTTTCATTAATTTCAGCGCTGTAATAGAAATGAAATTTGAGAATGTCCTTCATATTAAACATACAAATTTTTTGTTAACCATTGCTTTGCTCATATTTCGTTTGTACCTTGAATTTAAATTAACCAATTGGAGCAATTACTTTCTCGATCGCTTGCTGAATTTTGTGGTTCATTGCTTGGTTGATTCTTTTTTGAGCTTTTAATTCAATTTTTCTTTGGGGTTCAGTGCTTGGGTCATAACTGAAAAATACAAACACAAAAAAAAAATTCAGAAAAAAATTCCAAAACAAATTTTCCGGGAAAATCGCTGAAAAAAATAAACATTTCACTTACATTAAATCTTCGCTTTCCGTCGATGTATTGTGTCGGTCATCTTTATGTTCGTTCTTGTAACCACTAACACCACTACCGTTAGGACGCTCGTTGTCCATTTTACTTTTCCGTACACTACAAATTAAGATGCTAGAAAAGTATTGGTCTTCCCAAAAAAAGTGTATATGTGTTCTGTATGACGAGTTAGAACATAACAGATTCAATAGTTTATGCTAATCTGTCATTCCGAAAATGAAAGTAACAGTCGTGAGTACTGTCACGAAATGAATTTATAATATTTATTAAGGTTTTTGAACGTTCATTTCATAATTTGAGAAAAGCGCCCTCTAGAGTTCACCAACACCATAAACGTGAGTGTATCTATTATCGGAATATTAACAAGGCAGAATTCGATCGTATCGAATTCAAAAATATGCATCACAGGTCGTACCAAATTTAAGAGTGTTAATATATAAATTTTTTGAAAATTTTGAGAAATTTTGAAAAAATTACAAAAATCTATTCAAACCTAAGAAATCCCTAAAAATTGACTAAAACCTGGATTTCGGCATAATAGAACACTGTGATGGCTTCCTAATCAGAAACAATCATTGGAAAAAATCTTAGTTTTCATTTATAAAATCCCAAAAATTCTTAAGGAAAGAACGTTGTTTATAACACCTTTAAGTCACACACAATAAAAACAAAACAGACGATGTAAATTTAATTTTCAAGTTTTTAATCGTCAATAAATGTTATTTAGTCAGTACAATTGTTTCGATACCGGCACGGTATCATCATCAGCTGTGATATAACAACTAAAATAGGTCAGATCGACAATCAATAAGTTAACCGAAAAAGGAGAACATCGGTAGAAAGATAAAAATAAAATACCGTAAGCAACATTGGCAACAAAACAATAACAATTATCCATATCACTATAAGAGTGTGAACAATTTTGAATAGTGAGGGCCTTCATCTCTGTTTATGCTATTCTGTTTTTGTAACAAAATATGAAGAGATTCTAACACATTTAATCTCTTTCGGTTGCTTTCTGATTCTAATAACTTAAAACAATCTTCGTTGATTTTATGTTTGCCCTTTTTATCCAGTATATGTTCAGCTATTGCGCTCTTTCTATCGAAATTCTCAATACATTTTAGATGTTCTTTCATTCAAACTTTCAGTGTTCGTGCTGTTTGGCCTATGTAAACCGTGTTGCAATCTTTTGAAGCGCATTTCGCTAAATAAACACCTGACTTTTCGATAGAGGGCACACGATCTTTTGTTGTGGTCAATAAATCTTTCAATTTCGTTTTGCTTTTTGGAATGAGTTGAACATTGCTATCTTTAAAGCAAGCGTTCAAAGAGTGAAATGCATGATGAAATGTTATCGGACACCGAATGGATTTTTCATTCATTGGTGATAAGCAAGTGATTTGTTTTTTGTGTGATTCCCTTTTATGTTTAACTTATTGATTTCGGTTAACTTATTGATTGTCGATCTGACCTATTTTAGTTGTTATATCACAGCTGATGATGATACCGTGCCGGTATCGAAACAATTGTACTGACTAAATAACATTTATTGACGATTAAAAACTTGAAAATTAAATTTACATCGTCTGTTTTGTTTTTATTGTGTGTGACTTAAAGGTGTTATAAACAACGTTCTTTCCTTGATAAATTAGTCACATAGTTACTCCAAAAATCAATTTTTTACCCAAAAATTCTGTTGAAATCTCTTAGAATCCCTTAAAATCCAGTAAAACCTGATTTTGGCTACGTAGAGCACAGCTGGTGGCGTCCAAATTAGGAAGCGTCATGAGAAAACCTTATAATTTCCATTTAACCTCATAAAATCCCAAGAGTTCCTGGTAAATTTCCATTAAATCTCAAAAAAAATTCCAAAAAAATCAACTTAAACCTAAATTTGTGCTCCTACACTGTCAAAAGTCCTCCTACACGTTGCCGATGATGCCGAACAAGCTGAACAACGTAAATTACTGATTCAGCTGTACACACATTTGTCCGATTGTTATATTGAGCTCGAAGATTGGAATGAAGTTTGTTCGATGGTCAATGAATCGCGACGCCTGACAAATGTCAAGCAAAGTGTTAAAATTTTGGTCAACGAAGCGATTGCAATGAGCAATATTGCCGATGGTTTTGAGCGATCAATTGAATTATTGAGACTGGCTCAACGCATTGAACCAAACAATGGAAAGGTGAACAAAACATTGGCCGCTGTTGTTCAAGCCAATGATAAATATAAGGCCGATCGGCGAGCAATGTGGCAACGTGCGTTCCAGACCAAAAAAGCAGTCGACGAGCAGGAGGCTGCCGGTGAAACAGAATGCAAAACAAAACTGGCCGAAATGTTGAAAATGATGTGTGCCAGTGCCACCATCAAAAGCATTCCATTAATTGGTCATACAAAATCAGAATTGGACACCATTCGTCGTTTGCTTGTGGGTAATTTAAAGTACGAATTCAAAGTTCGCCCCGGTCAAGATGGAAATGATTGTTATGCACTCGAGAAATTGGCTTAATCAAGCTGCTGATTTGATCAGCTTTTGGATCGACTTGGTGCAAAAAAAATATTTCAAACAAATAAATTTGTTTTCAATGTGTAAGGAAGGGATATCGTCATCATGATTCATGACATACAAAAACAAAATACAAAAACTTTCAAGAAAAATCTTATTACTCAAATTTTCAAATAAAATTTATATTTCACAACTGACAGCTCTTTGTTTTGGTTGAAATTCACCACAGCTTCATCCAATGTGGAATTCACCACACACACAAATGTTTGTTATGAATGCTGCTATACACAATACAAATGTCATTCAACGGTTATTCAATATATATATGCGAAAGGAGCGTGACAGTGAAATCATTATTTTTTTATTTAATTTTCCCGTATTGGAAATATTTTCGGCATGAGATTTTAAATGTGAAGTATTATATTTTTTTATATTAAAATTGTGTTCGAAGATGAGCCACCATAAGCGAGATACATTTTTGGCAACATGTCTGTTGGAATCGATTGAGGACGAAAATTATCGGTTTGTATCAGTTTGTATTGATTGAACGTCGGCGGCTGTATGAATGTTTTTGATTCAACTGAAACTAACTGTTGCCTATTGTTCTCTATAGTAATACAAAAAAATTGCTGACTGAGCACCAAGCCAATCCGAATTTATTGATTCCGGAAAGTAATATTGCGGCCATTCACTATGCGGCTGGCATGGAAAATGTTGGATTTGCCGAAGCAGCGATGAAATTGATTCTCAAATGCAATGGTTAATATTCCATGAAAAATGTGTCAATGATCTAAAAAGTTGTCGTGATTTTAATCGATTCTATAAATTTCAAAGGTAATCCAAACGTACAAACAGTCGATGGAGAAACACCGTTACATGTGGCCGTGATATGGAATCGAACATTAATTGTGAAAATGTTATTGGTGAGAGTGTAAAATGAGTTCGGTTGAATGCATAAATTTGGTGAAAATTATTCTATTTTTTATATTTTAGGATCACGGTGCTGATATAACAATTAAAGATAACGATAACAATACACCAATTAATCACGCGATTAGTGAAAAACATTATAATTTGGTGCCAATTTTCCAAAGTTACGCATTCGAAAAGAAACTACAAAAGAAAATGAGCGCTGATACATCGCCAAAGCGGAAATGTCATTCACCGAAGGAATGTACGCCCAAACAAAAAGTTATTGATCTTTGCAATAGATTGAAACGGCTTGAAATGCCGACCACACCGGAAAGTATGAATGTTTTAACGCCAAATCAATCCAATTATAATCTTAAATCGGCCAGTCCATTTATGGTTGACATTAAACTACAACGTCCCATTAACAAACGAATTGAAGCCGTCGCTTCCGTTCAAACGCAGAACCATGCAAACAAAAACACCCAAAAGGATTCGGAACAGATGCAGCAAATCGAAACAATTGAGATCTCAAGCGAAAGTGAAGGCGAAAACGAAGACAGTGTCACGGAAATTTTTATTAAACAAAACTTATTTGAATTGACGGAGGAAAATTTGGAGAAACATTTGTCAATGACACCGAAGAAGAATCGCATTTCATTGGTGAATACGTGGCGGGAGAAAGTGAATAAAGCACGTCGTCGAGCATCACTGTTGCCCATTGATGACAACGAATTGGATTCGTTCATTTCAAAAAATACCGACTCGGGAACATTGTTTTCCAAAAGTGACAGCGCTGGCACAGTAAAACCAGCTAACCTCTGTTTAACAAATGTCCATGAGACTAATATTATGGCGCTTGAAGACCATCAAACACCAAACAGTGAAACAAATGAAAGTTTTATGACGGCCATCGATCGAAATGAGGCACAAATGCCAGCCGAAAAAGATTTAGGATTGAACTGGAATGAAGATGAACCGGCAATGAATGAAAAATTCGCTGTCGAATCGGAAATTGTTTTTCAGACACAAGAGAAATATCAACACGTTGATGTTGCCAATAATGTTGTGTTTTATGAAGAGAAAACTTTAGCGAAATCGGTCAAAATAGCCAGCTCAACGTTAGGCGATGATGATGAAAGTGATCTTGGAGTTAATGCTCTGGATACAACATCTGAAAGTGGAACTTATACCGCTCTGCCCACCGACTATGATACAGATGATTTGCGACGAGAATTGAAATTTTTCGGCGATGTGCCTGGCCCAATAACAAAAGCAACAAAGCGATTGTACTTGAAACGGCTTGTGCGCTATAAACGGAAGCCCGGAAATATTTGTGATAACCAACATCGGGGCATGACAAAAAGTATGGACTGAATTTTAACATAATGAAACAGAATTATTTGAATTATTATTATTTGTTTTGGTTTCAAGGATTTTCGGTTGAACTACAAAAAACTTTGCGAAACGATGTTCAATCCTTGGATTTTATTCATGATTATGCAAATCTCGAACGTCTGATGACAGACAGTTTCAGTTCGTCCAAGAAATTCCGTGAAGGAAATTTGAAAACGAGTTTTATTTATTTGCTCATTGATCCTCGAGTTTCGGAAAATCTCCTGGCAGAGCTGTCGGTAGGTTTCAGATTAATTGTAAACTTTGGTCAGTGATTAACGCCCTTTTCCTCCCATTTCATTATTAACATCGCAGTTTATTAATATAATTGAGGCTTGGCGTCGTTTCATCAATGCAATATTTTATGTTGGGAAGGGAAAAAGCAGCCGGCCATATGCACATTTATATGATGCCATCAAACTTTACAATCGTAAGTATTTTCGATGGATTTCCTTCGTAATTTTCATAATTTTACGGTATTGTAATTTTCGCAATATATTTTTATTCATATTCAGGTGATAAAAAAGCAACGAACATGACCGCAAAATACCAAGAGAGTTTGAAATTGGATCAAATCATTGATATTTGGTGTACAGGCAAAGGTGTCGTTTGTTTACCAGTTTTTCATAATATAACACCAGCTGAGGCATATACTCGAGAGGCGGCCATCATCGACTGTCTAGGTGTGGAAAATTTGACTAATATCAAACGAGGAGACTATTATGGTGCCGCCAAAATCTGGCCGCCGCGCGATCGAAAAAGATTAGGCGTTCTGTTACTTTTCAAAGCAATGCAAGTGTTCATGGTTGAGGGAGAAAGCCAATTACGTCCCGATGACATTAAAAAACATTAGTTATACAATTGTGAAAAAAAATTAATTAAATAAATTCAAATGCATTTCATTTTCTGTGATAAAATTTTCCGGATAATTATTTGTGAATTCAATATTTAATGAATAGAAAAATCAATGGAATGAAACAACAACAATATATAAATAAATGAATAATGATAATAATTATAGATAGCAATTAGCTCGTTCAAATATAAAATCCCTAAAATTTATTTATATTCTGCCATAAATTTGCGATTAAATGTCTCAAATCTTCTCAACATTTCCTGCAGTTTGTCCATTTGCGGTAAAATTGTTGCACGAAAATAATATGCGCCCGGTTTATGGCCGAATGCGCTACCCGGTACAATGCAAACACCATATTCTTCTAGCAATCGATATGCATAGAATGAATCAACACTTTGACCGGCCCGTTTAGCGGCTTGAATTGATTTCGGTGGGAAATGCGCACGTGGAAAAGCATACATGGCGCCTCGAATCGTCGGACAAGTGAATCCTTCAAATGTATTCAGTGTCTCAACAACCAAATGGGCTCGTTTCTGCAACGATTTCAAAACGTTCGTTTTTTCTGTGTACCATTTGGCATAAGATGGTTCGCCCACTTTCGGTGGATTAACTAAAACATCGACGGCCACTTGGCCAAGAGTTGTGGAGCATTTTGTTGTATGTGCCATTTTATCATAAACTTCTTTAACATCTGGATCAAAATTTGTCAGTTCAACGTAACCGCCACGGATGCCACACTCACCTACAGAACAAATTCATGAAATTAAATCGATTTTTATTCCATTCACCCATCATTTACCCATGTATCCTTTGGAACAGGACATAAAACTCGCCAATTCCATACATTGATATGGTTCACCCATTTCGAACAACACTTTTTTAAAAGAATGAAATTCAAAATTATCATGATAAATATTATCCTGATACACTTCATCGGCCATAATGAATAATTTGTTTTCGTAGGCAAATTGAATAATTTCTTGAATATTTTTTTTGGTCAAAACAAGACCCGTCGGATTGGCTGGATTAATTATACAAATAACTCGCGGAACACATTTTTCACGATCACTGTTCACAGCCCGTTCAAGTTCGGAAATATCGATATTTTCATCGTTTACATAATATCCGATTTGATGCATGCCAAGCTCCCCAGATGTTGCTTTATACATTGGATATTGTGGTATCGGTGCCAGAATTCCGGCCACTTTTCCATTCACTTTACAATTAAATAGATTCATAACCGCCTTGATGGATTCCGATGCTCCCGAACTCAAATAAATATTTTCATAATTTGCTGGAAATCCATCACGATTTTGAATATAATCGGCCACATGTTGACGAATCAATTTCATACCGGCCGCATCTGAATAGGCACCAATTGATCCACCTTCACAATTGTTCAAAATATCACGAGCTCTTTGTTTTGCATCTTCCGGATATTTGGATTCGTTTAAATTTGACGGATCGATAACCAAGGCCAAAACCTACAAAAAAAAAAAAACAAAACATCACAGCTGTGAATTGGAGCTTAAATTATTAAAATTCTGAATGATTGTTTACTTGTCTTAGAAATGTGATATACGGTTGACCCATGCTATGACAATCACCGATATGAGCGAAAATTACATCAGGAAATGATTTTTTATTGCCCTGAAACAAGGAATTGCATTTCGTCAGATTGATTGAACCTTTTCGAACTGGTAATTTTCAACCAATGATTTATGCACCCTTTTAATTTCTTTATCCAATTGTCCAGCTCGGTCGGTCAATGCACCTCTGACAACATGCTCCATACGAATGATATTTTCATTCATTGTATTCAAAGTTAACGTTTTGGATGGAATTTTTGGCTTCGAATCGATCCATTCCTCAATCGTTTGCGGAAAATGAATTGCTTCTTTTAACGACAAAGGACTTGCTTGATTTTGAATCTTAAATGATGATATCAACTGACACTGGCCCATTTTGATCGTGTAGGCAATCTTTCGGATCGAATACATTTTTCTAGAATTTTCAACAGCAATCTACACAAAAATATTGAAAAGATTTCACCTGGGATTTTTATTGCGTTTTCTTTGCACGAAACGTCATCGACGATGCTATCAATGGAACTGAGCACATGCTAACATTGATCACCGGCTTAATATATATATATGTATATATACATATATTGTTATCGTATCGTTATGGTGTGCTCAGTCATGAGCCAAACTACATATTGTTATCAGTTATTAGTCTCGTTTTGTTTTTTATACGACAGATTTTAGCTTCGAACATGATTAGAAGCGATTCGATGATGCGAAGCATACACATATGAACCATCAATAATAGAATTGTATAGCTCATACACGTGGACCTCGACTTTGGTTGTCGTGTACTGGTTACTTTCGACAAAAACATTTGCGGTTTTCCGACTCGATTAATATGTTTTTTTGTCATTTGTATAAAACACGAAAAAACGTTAAACATATGATTAAATTCATCATCTTTTAAGCTCATGCTTTATAACTGTTTTCTCAACTATTTGCCCAAACATTTTATCAGCTGTTCAAAATACCCTGATGCAATTTCATTTTTGACTTACATCAATTCAACAGATCGAAGAAGTTTTGTTAACAATTCGAAGATCGGATTGCTTTATTAGATTTGATGATCGTTTTCGAGTTTTATTTTTGCCGTTTATAAATTTTTTCTGAGCGCAATTAAAAAAAAAACAGGAAGCAATAACCTTTCCATTGATACTTGTAGAACTATTTCCCAAGCTGAGTACCAGCCGCCGGTAAACTATAACGCCAATAAAAAAAATCAAGCATTCGAAAGCTATTTTTTGAGAATAAAATGTCGTCAAGTTGTTTACACCAAATCAAAAATTCGGCAATATCATCACGAGAAATTCCTTTTTTGCAAAAAAAAAAAACACAGTGGATTAGATTATGCGACACATGACCCACAAAATTTGATATTTTGATAAAATAAATGCCGCAAGTCATGGGGGAAAAACATTTCAAATATAAATCAACATTGCGGCGCATTCTTAATTTTCAACATAGAACGGAACGGATTCAATATTTCTAACTTTAAATTGAGCAATATTCGATCTCAATTCAATTCTTATTGTATTTCGGTTGTGTTTGGTTGATATAAGCGTTGATGTCGATGTCGATGTCAATTTCGGGCTATTTTCATTTCATAATTCATTCGATTTAAAATACGCTTCATGACGAAAGCAAAATGAATATCTAAAGAATGTGATGAGAATGAATGAGAAAAAAGAGAAACCGATAGCAAATTGGTTTCATTGATTCTCACACTCAGTCGGTTTGCTCACAAATCAAATGCCAATAGAAAGAAGAACCAAAGTCAACGACGAAAATAAAGATGAAAACAAAAGATATTTGCTATTGAGTTTCATGTTCAAACATGTTTGAATGTGGGTAAATGACCTCAACATTGTCAGGTGGTCTATGCATCGACGTGCATTGCATGCGCAATATACGCGTGCCTATGAAACGTTGTTTTTATCGGCGGTTGTTGATAAAATGACGAATGTGTGAGTTGAAGGGGCTCGTTGCGAGAACAATTTCATGCAAACCACTTGCGAAGAAATGAGAACCATAAGAGCGAGGTCATGGTAACACATTCCATTCGGATATTGCACAATACTTATCGTTACAATCAACAAAACTCATGCTCAAGTAAATGAGACAACGGAAAATAACCGACAGTCACATTCTTACAATATATATGTCTAATCGAACGAACGAATCCATGGCATCACCAAATGCACACTGCACATGATTGAGTGATCATGTAGAAGCATGAAAAGCATACAAACATTGGTACATTCGGCCAACGATCATCCGTTGAACATTCGAATAACACAAAAAAAATCTACGTTCTGCTCAAACATGTGTGCTGGAAAGTTGTCCAAGTCGCTTTCTTTCAATATGCTTCACATACCATTCAAGATCACCTGGATATCGGTTATTTACGAATGTATTGTGATCTTTTCGTTGAAGAAGAAACGTCCGAAAACACGAAATTGCTGGTTCGGTTCTTGAAATTTCATTTTCATCTGATCAGTTGTCTTCGAAGGCTTGCAGAGTGTAGATCTAGTGAAAAACGTTAGTGCACTGTGCATTGAGCATACACCATTCCATTGTGCATAGAATATGAGTCAAAAATTTATTTCAGTCATTTCTACAGGAGACGAAATATCGATTTTAAATTGAAATTACTCAAGATTACGTCAGCAAATATTGGAATAAATACATTTTGGTAACAGGCGCTCATGAACTGAAAGGTATCATATATTTTTTCGAAACTGTTAAATGTACAAGTGTTTATTATTATCCAGAAATGAATTGAAATAACCAGAAGAACAAAACAAAAAGAGAATAATATACACAAATGTGCCATTCGCTGCTGTGTATTGTTTGTATTGTGTGTATTGTGTGCGTATCATGGTATTCGTTCTATATAAAACCGTATGCACGGCAAATGACATTTCTGGCCTTGAAAGAAATGCTCGAAATGTTTTATGTGTGATTTATTTGTGATTGGTCAGTTTGATTGTTTTCAATTGAATGAAACCGTTTCATTTCAGCTGATGCCACAGAAGATTAGGTTTTTGCTTCTTCTTATTTATAATTATTATTGTTAAAATCGCACCGCAAACTTATTTTTTGTTCTTATTGGAATTTAATTCTCGTCCATATTGTCTTACATCGAGAATTTCGTACTTTTGCCCTAGATCGACCCTAGGTATCAATTATGATCAAAGTACTAGATTTCATACTGAACCGGTTTGTCCCGTTGGCCACGTCACTGCATCCATTCAATTAGCAATGGGTAAAATTGTGTATTTACAGGAAAAAAACCTACAAAACTATCGGAAGGGTCATCGTATAAAGTAGTCGATTCAATCATATTAACAAATTAAAGGTAACAATCGAATAATAAAAATAAATAATCAAAAAAAAATAAAAATAGAATTTCGACCACCTTCAGATAAGAAAACTAAAGTACAAACAAGAAGTAAAGTGATCAAGAGAATGTTCTCGATCACGAATCGGAGAAATTCCTTTTGTTAACACACGGATAATTGAAATCGATGAAAGTGAAATTAATGATATGCATAAATACGAACCACTGTATACTGTATACGCTACATGAAAAAAAATCACCCATTTATTTCTCGGTGTTCAAACATTCCAGGGAAAACAAAGAATGAATTAATATCATGTGACAATATTTTGTTGTTTATCGATTCGTGAAAGCAGCCGATATATTTAATTTAAATCAAGTCTCTGTGAATGTGACCGTGAACAATGATTGTGATACAAAATAATACTTAAATATTTCCGCTTCAATGATGTTCACAAATTTTTGGCTGAAAAATTTAATACATTTTATAGTGGAAATTCATTGCAGATAACAAAACGCTAAATATTCAATTCAATAAAACTGTTTGCATGGAGTATGAAGTATGAAACAAGAAGCGATAAAATAAATGCTACGGCACAGGCACCGTATAGGGCAAGTGTTAAGCTGAATTGACAACATAATTCGCAACACTAAACACGGAAATGTGCTTTTTTTCGTGTGTTTGTCTTTATTGAGAATAGTTCATCGTTAAAAAATGTCAATATAATTTTTTTGTCAAAATATTTTTGATAAGAACTGCTTCTCGCAAGCCCATAAATTATGTGGTTCATCAGTTAAGCTACAATACAAAAGATATTCGCCTCTTACGTTGCAACGTGAGCAATTCATTATTATTATTTGTTGTCATTTGTTTTGATCTTCGATAATAATAATAATGAAATGAATGTGTGATGCTTGTTCTGTTCAATGAACAATCCTCAAATGGATTGATTCGATATTGCATATGCCAAACGATAAAAAACTGACTGAGACTCAATGTTGTTTTATCGGCTGGGAGTTAAAAAATATTGAAACTATAAAAATTCACACATTTACAATGAGGACAAATGCACAAATGTGTGCATGTGTGTGTGTGTGTGTACATGGTAAAAGCGGTAGACATTGGTCAAAACCGATGTCTCTTCATAAATTTTTTATAACTTATCGATAAACACACGATTTGGATATGCATAAATCTGCAACTTTCCATTGTCTAATGTTTATTTTGTGGTGTGTGTGTGTGTGTGTGTGTGTGTGTGTGTGTGTGTGTGTGTGTGTGTGTGTGTGTGTGTGTGTG
>GL501436.1:1065396-1093710 GCA_000149185.1 Mayetiola destructor
ATATGGGACTTCTCAAAACTGCGGAAGATAATCCCAGCATAAAATAAATGCGTTATCTTCCGCAATTTCGAGAAGTCCCATATTTATTCTCAGCGATTCATATAATCAAATGATTCTCTGCATCAACAGTTTTCAATTTGTTATAACAAGAATTTTCGCATGAAAAATTCCTTAATATTCTTCGAAGCGATATCAGCAATAATTTCGGTAATATTTACATAGATTTCGAATGTATAAAAGGACCGACGACAAAGCAACAAAATTCAGTCTTAATTCAAAACAGAAGCAGATAACAAGCAATATATCTTACTAAAGAGATCAATCCATTAGCAAAAAATTTCTAATCAAATTTTAAATTTAGTTTCAAAATTTTGGAAGCTGTTTAATTCTTCGAGCAATATCGATCAAGTGACGCTTAAGAAAAAATAGTCAAATCATTACCGCATAAAATTTCATTCCAACTGAATTTAAAAAAAAAAATCGTAATACATAATTCGATATAATCGGTAAGTAAAATAGGAAAACAATTAGAAGGAGAAAAATATATAGCGATATTTAGAAGGGGTTGCGAAACGTAGACTCACGCGCACAAACCGTACTGTCGAAATGACTGAATTTAAATCACAGTGCGTCTTTTTATCAACGACTAGTGAGCGATGAGTAACTCATGATTCAAATTCAATCGAGTGTTCAGCGAACCTCTGCTATAATATTTTGTCATTTTAATTAAATTCTTATAAGACTCCCTCGAAAGAAATTGGTTTCCAGCTTTCTTGTCAGAAAACTCATGAGCAACCAATGGCTCACCGACTTGCGAACGCTATACCGAACTTATCATTTTTTACTCACGGTGCGCTCAGTAGCTCCATTTTGACGTTAGCAATGCTCACTTTGAGCACTAAGTGCGTTTCGGCATCTCTGATATTTAGATAAAAACTCTGTTAAAAAATGAAACTTTGGAAAAATCACCCAGAAACAAAACGGTCTTCTGTTTTGTGAAGAAAATTCTGCAAAAAAAGAGGAAAGCAGTGACAAAGGTGTACATCCAGTATTCAGTAACATATTAACATCAATGTGAGTTTCAAGATAGACTCATAGACAAAAAGGCAAGTGAAAGGGCTTAAGTAAAAATTGTCTGTTAGAAATTTGTTAAGAAGTCCAAATTTGATCAATTCAACAAAATAGAAGTATTTTCGTCTACTATCAAAAAATTCAATTCCGGTTCTCATTGGTTCAGGTTGAACTTTGCCATTTCCAAATATTTGAATGATGAAATTTGAATACCGAAAGATAAGAAACGATTATAAACGATACCTCAATTCCATCCAAACATTTCCGATTTGATCTTGGGATTCCGGGCTCTCGTTTTGGGATTTTGGGTTCCAATTCAAAATATTTTTGCCGGAAATTTTCTGAATGATAGCCAAAAATGGGGCAGGCAGGCAGCAGAGCCAGTGAACTCTTATCAATAAGAAAATGGAGACAGGCAGAAAGGCAGCATAGCGAGTGAGCAAGCGGCCAGTTTTTCCACCTCCTTTTCGATTTTATCGGAAACACATTACTCAAAAATTGTTTCATAAAATATCTCAGTAATTCAAATCACAAAATTAAATCCAATCGAACCGAATGGCAACACTGACGAATCTGGAGCGAGGGGAACATAACCAAATAACCAATGCCACAATTTACATTGTTTATGAAAAATTACAAAGAGTTCTTTTAAATGCAATTCATCGATGTTAACATTTAACTTACCAACCCACTAAAACAACAACAAAAATTTGCGCAAATCGGAGCCCAGATGAGGGGGAAAGCGAGGATTCCTCAAAAAACGTTATTTCGTTCTTTTTGATTTCTCTGCGTGTGAAGCCTCTATGAGATGACGCTTCAAATGAGTCAAACGTATTGAATAGAATTGCTCAAAAATTTTTGGAATTTTTCCGAAACCAATGAATTGCTGAATCGGCTATATTCCCTGCGACACGAGTCAATGTCAAAACGTTTACACAGCAGCGCCACACAATTGCATTTGATTAACATCGTTCAATGCAAGCTTTTTACACCGACATTTATCCGTCCATGATTCCCCTCGATCTGGAGTCCAATAGTCATATCTTCATTAAAGAGCAATACCGGAGACTTATATGAAATTTTGCCTTTTTTTGACAACTCCATAAGAATAGCATTGAATAGATGGCGCTACTTTCAATGCTGTTTTAAAAAAAGGCAGAAACCGGCATTGCTCTTTCGATAAATGTTTCGAGGAGTTTTTTTAGTCAACTATTGGCCTTATGTCTTCTTTCTTTATCTTTCTTTGCTTATCTGGCAAAATATTTAGAATCGAAAGTCATGTTGTGAAACTACAAATAAGGAACAAATCATCAATATAAATTATTTATATGAGAACAATGATGGAATACAAGAGAGATTTCTTTCAGTAAATGTCAATGCTAATATTAATGACGCCATCTACTATTTGTTGATACGCAAAACTTGTATATACATATGAGTTTGAACACGCCGAAATCATTTTCGTGTGTTGTCTCTCTTTCATTCGTGTCACACAATCAGATAGTTGCATAAAAAATAATGGATGTCGGCGCTACCATCGGACGCATTGACATATACTGAATAAAATAACATTAGTGGTATAGACTGTATCCTATCATTGTATAATAACACATACATACACTCAAATATCGGTTGAGAGTTGTACCGATTTCGGTTCGAATTTAACGTTCATACCGTGTGACGGAAAACATACTCTTTTCGGTATGAATGTATTGTTTTAATATTCGATATAAACAAATAATAGTTTCTGCCAATCCGACACGAACATTGAATCAATAAAATAACATCAATGAACGAAAAAATTTATGAAAATCGAATTGAATGTGTGTAAATTGCAAAAGTGCTTAGGACTTTTGTGTTCTATCACCGTTCAAATTCGACGCCTCGACATGCTCTGATGAAATCATCAAGTCGATTTTTTTTAGGCTACCTAGGGTGGTGTAGATGATTTTGATTACTCTTCTAGGCCAAAAGAAACCTGAATCAGTTAACAGAATCGGAAAATATTCATTGGTTCGAAATTCGGATTCCTCATTTGAGGATCCATGGAACTATGAAACCATATTGAAACACTTTAAATTAACCGAGTCACCTTGAATACATTTCGGGACGTTGTCATTCCATCATCAGTATCACGACTAGTTAAGAAGTCGCATCAGTTTGTGTCATAACAGCTGATCCTATAATGTTCTTCTTCTTAACCCTTTTCCTCTTTCTCAATTCGCATAATCTGTTAACCAAACTCGATTGTATATTTCCTTTGTCTGTATTATTCGTCGCATTATTGCTTTGAATAAATAAAATTCAGAAATTCAAAACATTGATCGTTTTAAATAATTAAAGACAATTTTTCGCATAAAAGTGAATTGTTGACGGTATGAACGTTAAATTCATACCGAAATCGGTAGAACTGTCAACCGATATTTGAGTGTGTGTAATAAATTCCCCTATTAATAAATGTTTTACTTAAGAGTACATTAAAAAGCCATAAAAAGACCTACAAATCAAAACCTTTGATAGCAGGCTAACCAAGGTTCAATCGATCGAATTCGAATATCATTAAAAATTTGTATTTAAAACTTATTTAATAAAACCAAAACACATCTAAGTATCGGACATGAACGATCATGTGAAACACATTCATCCTCGTGCTTTGATATCTATGATAGAAGCGGATAGATATTAGAATGTTTTCTATTTAATTAAAATATTTGTCAATTGATTGAGTGTCCATAGCCGTGTAAAGTCATAAATGTCAATCGTGCACTTTAATATATTTCATAGGACTTAATTGAAACGACACATTGCTGGAGAGTTGTAAATCGACTTTCTCCGATGGAATTGCTTTTTTTACGAATCGAAGTTAAGTCACAAATGCATTTCTCATGAGATTCATGTTCTAACCAGTGGTGGCTGTCGAAACAAAAAGTTCAAGTTCGTTCGGGTTCGAATGGCGTTTCGAACGAACTCGAACGAACCGATCATTTAAAATAATCTTTTCGAACGAACCCGAACGAACCCGAACGAACCGACCATGAATTGCTTTTCGTTCGAAAGTTCGAATGGGTTCGTTGGCTTGAAACTACAAGCTGCACTCAATAACATATTGACAAGTGGCATATTAATTTGCAGATCTAGTGCGATAATGAATGAGAAACTTCCTAAAATTATTACGAAGAAGCCAAGCTAGATATTTTTAAATTTTCTTTCCTTTCTTGAACCATACGAACCACTTGGTTCGTTCGAGTTCGTTCGTCAGAACCGTTTAGTTCGCGAACCCTTTCGAACGCGAACCTTTTTTCCATCTCGAACCCGAACTAATTCGAACCTTCAAAATTAGGTTCGAAGCCACCACTGGTTCTAACATGACTCCCGTCTTCTCCATAAGATCCAAAATGTAGTTCTCAATGGACACATAATTTCCGAATTTCTTTTTCGGATCCATGGTCTTGTATATATTTCAGAGTCGCCAGGTTCACATGTAAATTTAGCCGAAATGTGTACGCTGGTGGTATATCTTTTTGCATATCGCGACAAAAAATATTTTTTAATCAAATATACCAAGGTTATCAATTGGTACATCATCATAAACTTCACCGAAGTGTACACTATTCTTGGTTTACACTTGGTATACACCAATCGTTTACCGCAATGACAGCTAACTTTTTGGCGGGCATACAAATAGTTCGCTTGGATTTTTGGGTATTGGTGTCTCCATTTGACTACTATTGTGGCCACACATACATTGGTAAGTCGGTAAACGATTGGTGCACACCATGTGTAAACCAAGAATAGTGTACACTTCGGTAAAGTTTATGATGGTGTACGAATTGATAACCTTGGTATATTTGGTTAAAAAATATTTTTTGTCGCGATATACAAAAAGATATTGTATAGTGTAATCTCTTTCCGGCCAAATGAATCTAAGATATTAATCCGGTTGTTCCTATGCTAAATGCGCTTTATCGGAAAAAGAAATCAGTTGCATCTGTATACGCATAGAGTCCAGACGTCTATATTAGAACGATAAAAAAGTGGGTTGCCGTTGTGATTTCTTAAGAGACACTTTTTGCACAACATTTTTTTTTCTTTTTCATTTCATGCCAGAATAAGCGATAGGCATCCATTGAAATAATTCTAAAATAAATTTTTTGGAATCCATTGAGCAATTAAAACAGTGAAAACCGCGATAATAAACACATCTCAATACCAGGAGAACATAACCACAATTGTAATAGTTATACCGTACATTCATATCATATGTAATTTCCCTTCTTAAAGTCCAATTTGAATCGAAACCATGACGATTGATGATAATGGAAAAGAAGAAAGAAATGCAAAGTGTAAATGAATGAGTCTGGTGTATGGTGTATAGGTGTATGAAGAGTCTGTTCGTTCGAATTCAATATGAAATTTATACAAATATACATGCATTCTTTGGCTTCTGCTGGCCTGTTACAGAAAAACTTAAGTGACTCATTTTTGATGCATTTTCTTGACTTTTTTATGGAGTGATAATTTGATAATTTACAGGGACCGAATCTCTTTAATATTAAATATGATTTGTAAAAAAAGAGAAATATCTTCAAAATGGCTACCCAAATAAAACAAATAAATAAATTTAGGTTTGACATATACTCACTTTCATTGTGGGCTTTATTGGATAGGGCAGCCATTTTGATTCTTTTGTTCTACAATCAGTCGTTGTTTAATGCGTAATTTGCATTTTTTCTTAAAATGATCATGATTTTCCTTGAAAAAATAGAAATTTTTCTAATGATATCTCTCTTGACTAAATCGATAGGAAATGTAATCAATCATTTCGGACAAATTTTTATGGACTGAGTTTTTTTGGTTCGTCCCAGGCATAAAAAATTTCTTTGTTTTGAGGTGATCGACACCCATAGGCCCTCCGTTACTGGATTCCGTTGAAAGGAGTAGTAAAATATGTTCGTCCGACACGATCACCGTAGTAGATTTTTATCAGAACCGTAACTTTTGTTGTTATTGCTTGTGTTCCGTCACTCGACATGTCAAAATAGTTTTTAATTTTCTTCGGTGTATGAGTGTAGAATTAAGATGCATATATGCCTGTGGCCATATTATCTTAACAGGATCAGTGACAAATTCAACCTGTTCAAGTTCCCTTTTATCATGAATAGTGTGACAATATTTATGAATAATTCAATAATACAATTGAAAAATAATGATCACCTCAAAGAAATAATTCAACATTTTTGAGTGAACGGTGATCATGAATAAAATGAAATAATCCGTTAAGCGTTTTCCAATTCTAGACTTCACGCAAATTTGTATATGACAAACATAATAATGTTGATCCAATGACTCACTGAAAGAATGTGTAAACCAAAGCGCCGGCAATACAAACAAAACAACCGACAAGCGGTTCACAAAATAGTCATGTTAAATGTTTGGCTAAACAATGAATAAAAATATTCAACAAATGATGATTTATGAGAACCAGATGAATGCTGAATGGAATGAAAACAAATTCGATCTGCCTATTAAACTTGATCTGAATGAGTGAACGATTTTCTTTGTTTATTATTAATGCAGGAATTTTTCCCCTCTTGTATTTAATAGAAATATCCATCAAAATGGTACGACCATTCAGATTAAGTGAGGATGACGAAGAAGACGAGTTATCATCAATCGATAAAGTTTTGCCGTACGACTGTTTACACACAATATTTGAATTTTTGCCATTTGAGGACTTGCAAGTATTCAGAAGAACATGCCGCAGTAACAACAAAAGTATCAACGAATATTTTAACCGAGAGGATAAAATAAAAATGTTGAATGTAAAAATGATCCAAGGTGGTGTGATGTTTGGTTCGAATAGAGAAAGGCTTGAATCTCATTTTGCCATTTTGAACATGTATACCAATAATATCGACGCATGGAAGATCATTGGAGCGCGATTTGAAAATGTAAAAAAAATCGTTTTCAACAAAAAATCAGCTCCTAAAACCAGGATAACACCTAAACATGGCATAGTGTTGAACAGTATTCTCCAACAAGTTAAATTTGTTGAATTCAAGCGCTATGCATTTACCGATGAGCATGGGCAGCACACAATCATTCATTGCCAAAAACTGAAACACTTAGTCATTGGGACCAAAATTTTCAAAAAAAACGATAAATTTTCTCATGATTGGATGGAAAAAAATTATTCAACATTGGAAGAAATTCAGTTTGATTTTGGCTTTCCAGAATTAGTACTTTACGATGAGCAAGGTGAAAAAATTCGAAATTTTTTCATAAATAATCCAGGCATTAAACATCTAACAATCCTAATAAACATCGAACATTCGCTTAATTTTATTCGTCACAACAATATTCGCTTTGAGAAATTAACGTTAAGATTGAAAACGAATGTTGAAGATGTTATCGGTTTATTGAATGATCTTCAAATCAGCGGCCAAATCCAGCATTACGGATTGATTCTTCAAGACAGACAAATTTTGGATACGAATTCTCAATCGATAGACAAACTCAATGGACTCGAGTCTGTTTATATGAAACAATGTAGCTACGACTGGACCGATAACTATCCAGCATTTTTTAACCAATTAAAGGTTCTGCACATCGCAGACATTTCACCAGAAGGAGCGAAACTTCTGGCTTTAAATGTTGTCTGTTTGGAAGAAATTTACATCGAACGTGGTAGTATGAAGATAATAAATACATTCGTTCGTCACGCAGCTAAATTACGCAAGATAGGATGTCATGAAGTGGCCGGTTCCATTGACGAATTCAGCTGGATTAGTTCGATTAGAGGCCGCGCAGCATTGGCTGAACCTAGCCAACTTTATATTTATGTACCAGAATCGGCATACATTCCAATCAAATGGAAAGAAATGCCATCAACATTAAACTTGACTGAGGCTTTTTCACGTTTTTACTTGGGAATGATTAAAATAAAACGGTTGGAGTCCCTGATGCCATATCGCCCATACTAAATGACTTTGAATTCAAGATAAATAGATATGATTAAGATTATGAACAAAAATTGTGTGCTCACAGTGAAGCTCCATTCTTCAACTTTTATAGACAAAATTATTTATTCAGTCTGACTTTCACCGGTGCCTTTTTTTTTAGAGAAATGTTCATTGAATATTTGACTTTTTAGTTCTTAGGCGCTAAAAATATGAGAAAATTTTAGTAAAATTAGTTAAGCAGTAAGATTAAGACAAAAGAAAACTGGAATAAAAAGTTGAGCCCATTCAAATTTGCTCATTCAACACCGGACTTTTTCCCGCTATTATTTACACTGTTTTTAATTCGAGTCTCAAACGACTTGTTTTTGACATTTGCTTTAGAGTGTGATTTAAATCATATCAAACGCAGCCGCACACAAACACAGTACACCATCTCTGTTATGGGTCACATACGGTTATCAATATTTCCCTACTCTCAAACATTCATATTTATGATAACTCCAACCATTGACCTTACTCGAACCGTTGACAACGATTTGAAGAGGCGAAAGAAATTGAAATTCATTCAAAATGATTTTCATTCAACTGGTTGCACTATTTATCTTGTAAGTTGATATTTTTTTTTCCTTAAATTTAACGAAAAAGTTTTTTTAGTGAAAAAGTTTCGTTTAGTATTGATGCATTAGAAGCGAATTCGATAGTTAGCGTTCCAGATGGAAAACAAAAACAATTTCCGGATAATTTCATGTTCGGTGTATCGACTTCGGCCTATCAAATTGAAGGAGCCTGGAATTTGGATGGAAAAGGTCCGAGTATTTGGGACGATTTTATTCACAATTATCCAGAAAAGGTTGCCGATCATCAAAATGCTGACGTTGGACCAAATTCATATGAATTTTTTGAAGATGATATCAAAGCAATAAAGAGTATCGACGTGAGTCACTCTTTTAATGTATCTTGTTCATTGCATTTTTAATAATTCATTCATTCATATTCCAGATGAATTATTATCGATTTTCAATTGCATGGGCTCGTATTTTACCAACCGGTGACATAACCGATATTAATGAGGCTGGAATTCGATATTATAACAATGTAATAAACAAATTATTGGAAAATAATATCGAACCGATGGTAACAATGTATCATTATGATTTGCCCGCGAATTTACAAACATTCGGTGGTTGGACAAATCCAATAATGATAAGCTATTTTCAAGCGTATGCAAATTTATTATTCGATCGATTTGGTGATCGTGTCAAATATTGGATTACATTCAATGAGCCAGGTGACTTTTGTGTGGATGGATATGGAAGTAATCGGCATGCTCCGGGAATGGATGCGCATGGTGTTGGAGAATATTTGTGTGGCCATAATGTTTTGAAGGCACATGCAATTGTTTATCGTCTATATCGGAATACCTACCACGAAGAATACAAAGGTCAAGTTGGAATAACAGTCAGTTCCAGATTCTATTATTCAGACACAGATAACACAGAGGCTGTGGATCGCGCAATGCAATTTTCGGTTTGTTGTCGTTTCAATCGAATGTTCATTTTCCCCTTTTGCTTGTCTAAACTTTTTTTTTTTTTTTTTTTGATTTTCAGTTGGGTTGGTTCTTTCATCCAATTTTCAATTCAAAAGGCAATTATCCGGCAGTGATGATCACACAAATTGCAAGTAATAGCATACGTGAAGGTCGAACTTGGTCTCGATTGCCGATATTTTCACAAAAATGGATTGAAACCATTCAGGGCTCAGCTGATTTTCTCGGTCTCAATTATTATACGAGTCGCTATGTTGAACTGCTAAAAG
Source organism: Mayetiola destructor (assembly GCA_000149185.1). Lineage (NCBI taxonomy): Eukaryota > Metazoa > Arthropoda > Insecta > Diptera > Cecidomyiidae > Mayetiola > Mayetiola destructor. Next base: position 1,075,245 of record GL501436.1, read on the forward strand.
AGCCTGTGGGACGAAAACCATCAATAAATCGTGACATGATGATGAATTTCACCGTTAAACCGGAATGGAAAAGATCAAAATCGGATTGGCTATATTCGGTACCATCTGGAATGGGAGATATTCTGAGGTTAGATTTCATGCTATGCCAAGCCCATTGAAAAATCATATTTGAAATTCTTTTCAATTCGATAGATGGATAAAAGATGAATACAACAATCCAGCAGTCATCGTTACCGAAAACGGTTGGTCTGACGAAGGCGAATTAAATGACAAAGGACGAATCGAATATTTACACGATCATTTGGAACAAATTTTGGATGTTATTCTTAATGATGAATGCGATTTAAAAGCATACACAAGTAGGACATGATATTTTTTCACATTTTGATTGTCAATACGAGATGTTTTTTTTTTATTATTTTCCGATATTTTAGTTTGGTCAATTATTGATAACTTTGAATGGGAACGAGGTTATACGTGAGTTGTATATGTGAAATGATTGAGAGACTAACGATAAAATCTTTCATTTTTAATTAAATTTTCAGTGAAAAATTTGGTCTTTTTGCTGTGAATATGTCGAATCCGAATAAGGAACGCATTCCAAAAATGTCTTCGGAGTTCATGCGATCAGTTGTGGCTTCACGTGTGATCCCGGACCTATATTAATGACTGTTAAAGATACAGCTACCCGATGGCACATCATTTTTGGGATTATTCAAATGACAATCTGTAATATGATTAAAATTTTGCATCATTAAATGAGCCTGTGGCATTTTTCCTGTTTACGAATGTATTAATCAAGGGGGTGCAACATTGGTTTTGACGTTTCCCAAGTGTACCTTGACAGTTCTCTCAAAACGTATTGATTATTTTTTTGCACATATTTGTTGATTATTGTGCCCATTCGAAACTTCAATTTTCTTCGTTATTTGTAACTAATTGCTGAATGGACGTGGACACACTGGGCAAAACAATATACAAATAACAAAGAAAATGAAAGTTTCGATTGTGCACAATAATGAACAAATATGTGCAAAAAAATAATCTATACGTTTTGAGAGAACTGTCAAGGTACACTTGGGAAACGTCAAAGCCAATGTTGCACCCCCCTGGTATTAATCAATAAATATACAAATAACAAAGAAAATGAAAGTTTCGATTGTGCACAATAATGAACAAATATGTGCAAAAAAATAATCTATACGTTTTGAGAGAACTGTCAAGGTACACTTGGGAAACGTCAAAGCCAATGTTGCACCCCCCTGGTATTAATCAATAAATGAACGTTATCGTTGGCCTTGACTTTGTTTTATTTTATTTTTTTTCTGTTTTTGTTTTCAACGACACAGAGAATCAGTTCGATCCAAGAAACTAGCACAGCAACTTTCAGATTGTAATAGATCGCAGCAACGAATAGTTGCTCGTGAATTATTCAGCCAATAACGGATTGAAGAAATGTTTCCGAAAATATTTATTCTTGGGATAATAATCACATTATGGAGGTGATTTTCATTTTCACAACTTTTTTTCATTTTTTCTATATTTATTTCAATACGTTTGCAGCCAAGCGTATGCAGTGGCAAACAATTCAAATCCGAACAAATTTCCGGACGATTTTTTATTCGGAGCTGCAACTTCTGCCTATCAAATTGAAGGCGCTTGGAATGTTGATGGAAGAGGACCGAGTATTTGGGATGATTTCACACACAATAGTCCAGAGAAAATTGCCGATCGTCAGAATGGCGATGTTGGACCAAATTCTTATGAATTTTTTCAAGAGGATATTAAAGCAATCAAAAGCATGGGAGTTAGTAAAAAAAAATTCGATTGCAACATTAATGACACCTGTCTCCTGTGCACTACATTAATTGTGTATAATTTTTATTTCGATTCTGAAATTCGAACAGATGAACTTTTATCGAATTTCGATTTCATGGTCAAGAGTGTTACCGACCGGTGATATAGCTGATGTTAATGAGGCTGGAATCCAATACTATGATCGATTGATCAACGAAATGCTTCTTTATAATATCGAGCCAATGGTGACCATGTATCACTTTGATTTGCCATCAAATCTACAAATTTTCGGTGGTTGGACCAATCAAATGATGATCAAATACTTTGAAGCATATTCAAATTTACTGTTCAATCGTTTCGGTGATCGAGTTAAATATTGGTTTACGTTTAATGAGCCCATGGAATTTTGTAGCACTGGCTATGGTAGTAATGTACATGCACCAGCTATTAGTCAACATGGAATTGGAGAATATTTGTGTGTTCATAATGTTCTAAAGGCTCATGCAACTGCATATCGGCTCTACGAATCAACATTTAAAAAAAAATTTAACGGACAAGTTGGAATTGCTTTAAATTCAATGTTTGCATATTCAGACACAAATAATACAGCGGATGTTGATCGATATATGCAATTCACGGTATGTCATGTTTGTTTTCCCTTCAAATTATTATTAATAAAATAACATGAAATGGAATATGTTTTTTGTTTCTCGATTTCAGCTGGGTTGGCTAGCACATCCAATTTTCTCATCAAAAGGTGGCTATCCCACGATAATGATTGAACAAATAGATGAAAATAGTAAGAATGAAAATAGATCATGGTCCCGATTGCCAGTGTTTACCGAAAAATGGATCGATACCATTCGCGGTTCGGCCGATTTTCTTGCACTAAATTATTACACCAGTTTCGTTGTGGAAAAAATTGATAGCTTTGACGGTGGTAATAATCCATCACACTATCGCGATAAGGGATTAAAAAGAAGTACTAAAACAGAATGGAAACGGGCTAAGTCTCACTGGTTGCATTCGATACCATCTGGACTGGGCGATATATTGAGGTATTTGTGCTTTTTGTTTCAGAGAACAGAGTTTTTTATCGGGTTTTTTTTTTTCTTCTATAAAATGGGACAATGTTGAGCGATTTTTTTTCTTTTTTTTCAGGCGAATAAAAACGGAATATAATAATCCGCCAGTAATACTATCGGAAATCGGATGGTCTGATGATGGTGAATTAAATGATAATGGAAGAATTGAATACTTACGCGATCATTTGAAGCAAGCTCTTGATGTTGTTACAAATGATGAATGCAATTTAAAGGCTTTTACAGGTGAGTGATATATTAGATATATTATTGTATTGTGTCAATGCTGCCTAAAATCTCGTATTAAATCACCTATTTCTGATACATTGGAAAGTTTGGTCTCTTATCGATAACTTCGAATGGGCAATGGGATACACGTAAGTAATGAAATTTAAGATTAAAGATTTGAATTTACCAATTTATTGATTTATTTTTATATTTTTATTTCAATAGGGAAAAATTCGGTCTATTTGCTGTGAATATGACGAGCCCAAAAAAGGAGCGAACACCAAAGAAATCTACAGAATTCATGCGCACAGTTATCACCACCCGTACTATTCCTGATATTTGATATGACCTTATGATTGCTGAAAATATACATTCATCACTGTCCGTTAACTGTCGATTGTATGTGTTTTGTTAAAAAAAAAACTATTCAATTGTTGAAATGTATATATTGAAATAAATCAAAATATTCAAAGAAATGATAGCTTGTATGCTCTTGAGTATACTTGAAAATTTATATGGGCCATTTATACATTTATATTTAAGTGAAAAATTGGGGAAAAGCCAATTGTCGCTGCTCAGTTGAGCTTATATGTGGTATATAAAAATTAATAAGACAGGCCTACTGTCTACTTTCGATACAAACACGAACGAGACGAATATACTGTATAAATGTTTACTAAACCTGTTGGCTCTGTTCGTTCAATGCCTGTTAATAACATGATACATGATACATGATACTCTATTGTAAGATACATTTTCAAATGGGTGGTATTGTATATAATTGAACGTGATATGCTATGTTATGATGAACGGAACAATGAAGAAGTTGATTGGTATATACGAATGCTGGAGAACTCCTCCTACCATCATCGCATTACTAATTTATTGAGAATGGCATTTTTGTTGTGGAAAAGGTGAGAATTTATTTCCGTTAAATAGTAAGTACACATTTAATCTGTTAACCCAATCGAAAGGATAATGAATGGGCGGCGAAAAACGTATTGAATTTATTTGTGTTTATACATTTTTACGACTACAGAGAAGAAGTTAACCCTGTTCAGAATGGAAAAAATAGATTTGTTTTCGGGCAGCTAATGGCTGTTTGATGAATATCGAATGCTCGACGAAGCTAGAAAATTAGTCTAAAAATTCCGAAAACAACCAAAAATTATCTTTTGTTGAAAATTTATTTATTCAATTTTCGATTACATATTATTCATAGCATCGATGAAACATTCCCTATGTAATTTATATTTTGTAATAATAATAATATGTAGTTGCCAATAAAATTTGTGTTACTTTATGTTATGCATTCGATATGCAAATAAAAAATATTAAAATGTCTCTCATCGATAAAATTTTTTTTTAAAATCTAATACAATAATTATAATTCATTGTTGATTCCTAAATTAGTAAGTCTGAAATCTAAAATTCGGATATTTATGATTTAGTTGTCGTAACAGTTGGAGACCATGACATTATTACAATTTCATATTAAATGGTAGGTGTGATGATGTATACGTAGGTTTATCGATGTATAAGTAAAGTCTGTGTAAAATTTGAATACAATATGAATCGTCTTCCTACAAACTATGAATTCAAAAAGGAAATAAAAGTTTTTGTTTGTTTTTTTGTTTTTTTTTTGAAAAATAAAATGAATCTCAAAAATAAAAACGATCATAGAAAATATTCGGAAAAATAAATGAGAATAATAAACCGAAATCATCTAAACTATAATGGAAATCTAATGGAAGTCAAGAATAAAATGAAACAAAAAATTCAATCGAAATATTTCCTTTTGAATTGCCTGAGACAAAAAAAAACAATAATAAAAGAAAACTGAAAATGCCCAATGATGATAAGAATATCACTACACAGTCTAAATATATGTATGACCAAAGAAATAAATGAAAAATCCCTAAAATGTTAATCGTTTGATTGAATGCTTAATCCTAATGAGACAAAATTCGAGAATGGGAAACGGAAACTTTCTTGAAGGCACACTTCACCCTGTTTTATTCTGATTCGAAAATCTATGGTTTAGATTTTCACTTAATCATCATTATTCTTTTCGATAAGCTCGAAATATTTTAAACAGAAAATTAATTGGCATAATCTCGAAAATAAACGAAAAAAAAAAATGGAATTGCCAAGAAAGGAAGGGTGTTCAAAAGAAGATTGCATGTCATTCCAAAATTTGAAAATTTAAATCTCATAATACTATTTTCACTGGATCGTATCTGTCATGTGAAATTGTAGCAGGTGCGACCAGAAAGCCCAAACCCTTACAATTTCTCCGAATTATAAAAAAAAAATGTTAAAAATTTGAATGGAAAAAAAAATTAGAAATGTGGCCGCTGCATGTTTGGCGATGTTAGATGTATCAATTACAAATCGGTATCATACCAAGCAGCAGCTTGTGTATCACCTTGCGGTGGTGATGGCATAGAAGATAATAATTCACCGGCTCCAATATCGCCATCCATGTCCATTTCCAATGATGGGCTCCATAAATCCAATCCTTGGAACGAATCGTATGGGATTTGCATGTTGTCATATCCTAAAAATACATTTCAAATAAATCAGTAAAAGTCTTATACAGTCTCGCCAGTCACACCAATTTCAAATGAAAATATCATGCTTTTCAAGCTATTCAAAACAAAAACAATCATCAAATTCTAATATTACAAAAGAAAACGGAAGAAAAGTGAATAAAATCAAAAAAAAACAATCCTATCAAAAATCAATTTCTACGAAAAGAAAAGTCGAAGTTTAAACTCAAAAAGCACATAAAAACCCAAAAAAAAAGTAACGAATTAGCTTAGTTTTATTTTCCAATCACCTAATTTTCATGGCATTTGCGGTTGCTGTTTGCAGAATTATTCGTTGTTAGATTATTATTATTTAGTATTAGAATCGCAATATAACTATGACTAGACTCGAAGTTGATTCAAAAAAGTTTCCTCTTTCTCTAAATATTTATATTTTATATAATAAATTCGTGATTCCTTTCTCTTTTATCGATTACGATTATCATGTTGGTTCTATCCATCTTTTTGCATTTTACTAACTATCATTCGGCGAATACTGTTTTTTTATTTTGGCGGCTTGGGCTGAATATTATAGAAGGAAAAATTCCATGAAAAAAAAAATTCCAAGAAGAGCAAAAAGTAGGAGAAGAATAAATTGTTCCAAAATTAGATCCGTTTGTTAGTTTGAAGCTTGTAAATGTTAGGTTTGATTAGTAAATTTTTCAGGATCGCAATTTAAACGATGGGAATACCTTGTTGGAACATTCGTCCACCATTGTTTGGAACATTTGGAGATCCGCCGCCATACAAGCCTTCATATGCTTGATCCGCGCCCAACATATCCTGAAAGAGATGTGAACGAAAATGATTTTACGTTAGCCATTCTTTTCATTTGTGATTTTTTCTTTTCCTTAATATTACCTGTAGGTCTGGACCCAAACCAATATCATTTGGCCAAGTGGTATCGTCACGCTGGAATGAATTGGTCATTTCAGCTGACGTACGTTTTCTGTATTCTTGTGACTTGGATTCGCTGATACGGAATAGAACGCCTTTTGCATGTGTGACTGTGGTCTCATTTAATGAATGTAACAATTCGGTCAATGGATGAGTGGCACCGGCTTGCTCGATTATATTAACATTCTCTTTGTCTACGGTCAGTTCGTACAGTATACCGACAGCGTGACGCTAAAATAAAAAAAACATGGAAATTCATTCGAAATGAAGGGACATTTAAAGGATGGATATTTACTTGAATTTGTTCGACATTGCTGGTGAGAAGTGAAACGAGTATCGGAATAACATTCAGTTGACGAAGTAAATTTCTATTATGAGGATCTTTAGCCAAGAAATGCAGTGCACCAGCTGTACTCTCGACAATATCGGTCATTCGTACGCCATCTGGATAGACAGCTGGACTATTATTAGCCATCGATGTACGCTTTTGAATGTAATAAGCAAAAAAACAAAAAATTCAAATTACATATTAATTTTTCAATCCGAATGAGAGGCTTTCAAATACTTACGATATCTTGTTGAGCATTGTTCATAAAATAAACCATGCAATTGAGTGCATTTTGTTCACGCAACGGTACATGATTTGCTTGGCATAATGCGAGATTTCGAATCAATCCAATCACGGCCTAAAATTAATGGAAAATTTGAATAATCAATCAACCAATTTTTCTATAGTTGGAATCCATGACTATACCTTAATGACTGGCCAACGTGATTGTGGATTTAAAAGCTTGACAATGACACATATACCGTAATTATTTGGTGAACGAACTGCATTTTGGGCCATTTCAGCCATTGGATGATGAATGGTTAAATGACGCAGGGCGCAAACAGCTTGTTCGGTTATTTCGTCACGATCGGCATTTATGATGGTGTTTATCAGCGCTTCTATGCCATTCGCCTGACACACAATTTGTTTATTCCGTTGATTGTTTGACGTTAAATTGGACAGAATGCCAGCCGCGTAGGTAACGAAATCCAATTCTTGCGGACCAGGATGTCGACCGTAATTCTACAAAAGAAAACAAATGCGGCGAATAAGAAATTATTTTCGGCAAATGAATGAATAATCCTTTCACTTACACTTCCATCTTCTTTGAATGAAGAAGAGGCCGACAATAGTTGCACCAAACTATTCAACAACATATCCAAACCGTCAATTTTGGTGGCCGCATCCGACAAATTACGCAATGTTAACAAACAATTCTGAACCAAACGTTGTGATGGATTATTTAAATGCATAGCCAATGCTTGCATACCACCAGCAGCAACAATGGCAGTCTTGTTATTCTGGCAAACTGATAAAACTCTCAAAACTCGCGAAGTTGTCCACAATAGTTTTTCATAATTATTGGAGCTCATGACACGTACCAATTCGGCCGGTCCATTTGATTGTAAAATAATCAATTTACTTTCTTGATTACCGTAGGCAAGGATTTGCAAGCAATCGGTAACGATGGCCAAAAACTTAACGTTATTGTGTCGCAGAAGTTGGACCATTTTTGGCAATCCGCCCGCATTACGGAAAGCTCCCTTTGAACCATCATGATGCAGCAATAAATTGTGTAATGTGGTGATGGCATAAAATAATACCGATTCAATGGGTGACGACAATAATTTCACCAAAATCGGAATGGCACCACTCTTAAATATGGCATCCAAACCTTGACGATGATGCGACAAATTATGCAAAGTTCCAACCGCATCCTTTGTTGTATCCAAATCACTACCGATGGCCTGCACCAAAGCCGTCACCATTTGTATGCTGTTCACAATGGCTTGAAGTGCGGCATCTTTGCGGGACAATTGATGCACAACCATTGCAGCATGCGATACAATGTCTGGATTTTCATCGTTCAACAATTTAACCAATTCGGGTATGGCATGATTGGCCAAATCGGCATCATCTTGATAATTTATTAAATTGGCAACGGCATGCTTATACATTTGATTTTGTGGCATTGGTTCGGCGCCACGTTGAACCGACTGTTGCGAATCGTATTGTGGTGGCTGAATATTCATGCCATCTTCAACCGTTTCCGGAAACATGGCGGCTCTGATGCGTTGCGATGGTGTTGGATTCATTTGAGCCGTCATATTGTCCACTTGTTCGTGTGGAAAATTTTGAGTGTATGCTCCTTGATCCAAATCATACATCATTGGATCATTTTCCATGCCATCGTCTTCTTCGTGGCCGGTTAATGATGGTGCTTGTGTACCGGCACCCGATTGAATACCCGAATCGCATTGATTCAAATAGGAATTTTGTTGCCACATTATAGTTTGCTCTTTGACCGACATCATCTCTTGCGGCAATGCATTGTTGTTGTATTGTTGATGAGGCACTGCAGAAAAAAGGATTAATATAAACCATATTTTAAAAACATTGAACACATCTAGAAAGTTTTCAACGGAAATGACCTAATTCTGTTTAAGCAAAATGCGTAGAAAAATGAATGAAAAAAAGGAAAAAAAAGTAAAATAGTTTCCATCGCATGTGAATCTAAACAACAATCAACAAAGTTTTGCTCGCTTTGAAATGTTTATTTTAAAAATTTTTTTTTCGTCCGACGTTTATACACACTTCAAATCCATCCAGTGCTATTGAAGCACAATTTTTCCATGTTTTTCGGTCTCATTCCATAATAACGCAACAGCACAGTACACACTACGACGTATTATTATATACGAAAGCATTGCTTCCCCCAACAGCTATTCGGGATCGGGAACAAAAAATCAAAGATCAAAGGAAAAAATTGTTTGCGTTGTCGAGTCTTTTTACATTTTACCATCGACTAGGTTTGGGATATTCTACCCCTCGGCTATTCACGTTTACCATTTATGCAATGTTTTGCCTTTGGATTCCATCTTCTCAGTAGTCACGGGTGGTTTTTGATATTTGGTTTTATATTTTTAATACTTATACATTAGGCTTTCTCATCATGTTCATTCAGTTTACGAATAAAGTCGATTTTTTTTTTTTAACTTAAAACCGAAACTACTGTGCATTGTGCACAATGTATAGTGTACAGAATGTACACCATACACGACCGACGAGAAAATCCTACAAATGAGCAAATGTTCGCTATTTTCACGAAGTCGGAATGAATGAAAATGCCAATTTGTGAACCGAATGATTCACGGTGCATTAAGTTTATCGATAGAAAACAGAGCAAAATGGCAAAATAGACGAATGATGTAAACATTATAAAATGGATTGAATGTCGAATAAAAATCAATATAGCTCAATCAAATTCAAGGAACAAGTGAACGAAGAAGAAAAAAACATGGAAAAAGAAAGAATAGAATAAAAAAAAGATTACTCACTGCCTCGGTTTTGCACTGGATTGTAGCTCATGATGGCAATCCGAATCGTTTGATAAGTATCTGTAATTGAAAGTGATAAAGAGAGAGAGAGAGAAAGAGAGAAAAAATCATTAAAATGAAAAAATAAATATAAAACAAAAACAATGAAAACAATAAAAAGAGAAAAATCTCTTTTTAATTACGGAAAAAGCGTAAGGCATGATGCCGATTAATTCATGAATTTTCATTTCAAAATTGGTCGACGTGCAGTTGAATAATGCATTTGCTTATAATTAAGGGAAAAAAATTGAAAAAGAAAAAACGGCAACAAAAACAGAATGTGTATGAAAACACTTCAACGGAACCACTGCGATACTTCACACATGAGCAAAGCATTTGTTCATCGTTATTCCAATATATAATTTTTACTTGGCAGCAATTGATTTGCCCCATTCAATTTCAAATAAAGTTTGAAAAAACAAAAAACAAAAAAATGGAAAAAATCCATTTCCGATGATAAAGTGAGAAATGAATGAAATGCATTTTTCCATCGAAATGGCTAAACGTTTGATGCCTCAGAAGATGTTATTTTTTTTTTTATTCATTGAATCTTATGCGGCCATGTTTGTTTCTTTATACACTTCTTTCCTACACTACACACATTCTTTTCTTTCTCTCTTCCTGTTCACACATTCTTCATCACTTTTTGAGTTCTCACTTCTTTGTCGATCCGATTTCACTTACCGTGATTTAATTTATGGCGATTATCAGCAAAAAATCACTTTTTTTTTCATTAGCAAAAATCACGACTATTTGATGATAAACAACACCACAAATTGGATTTTCGAAATTATTTTGTTGAAAAATTTAGCTCAAAATGTTCCAATATACGTTTTTCGTTTAGTGAGTCGGCAACTATCCGTACATGCATTACGTTGTGCTACTCATATCTTACTGGCATACAAAGTGAAAGAACGTACATTGAATCACAACAAGCACATTAACGCAATATAGTTGTCCCAGTCTAGCCGCTTGGCTTGGTAAGGTGTACCATTTAGATGTGAGCGTATGGTTTCTGTGTGTGTGTGTGTATTTGTCTGTTGGTGTGATTGCATTGTCTGTAAACAAAACAAAAATATGTTCGATGGCCGATGTATACGGATTTTGTGTAATTTTTTGTTTTGTTTTTTTTTTTTTGTATGATATGAATGTGTTTCGTTGTCGGCTGATGCATGCATGCATGCCGTTCAGCACTGTGTGTATTGTGTATGGTGTATGCTAGATAGAGATTTTTTTCGGTTTTAGATGAAACGATAAATTGAATAGAATTCTTTCACGATCACTTGCTCGCTTATTCAGGATGCTGCATTTAAACATTCGAAAAAATGAATGTATTTTTTTCTTTTTCTTTTCCTTTTCATTTATTATCGTTGTTTGCTTGTGAGTCGATTCGTCGTAATCGATTTTGCGTTGAAAGAACTTTTTCCATGCGAACAATTGAAGGATAATTTTTGAATTTTTTCTTTGTGTTTAACTACTTTTTGTGCCTTTTTTAAAAAAATCTGTTTTGCAAAAAGAGGATTTGTTCTAATTCTTCTGTAGAAATAGGCCTAGCAAATAGACGAAAAACAAACAAGAAAATATACATCATTTTTCGTCATTGTGCTCACATTTCACAGCAAACTATATTTAGTAAACTTTTCATTTCTCTTTCTTTTCCTTCTCACATTGAACATTGAATGGTTATTATTATAGGATAGCCATTTAGTTTCGTGCGTTCGATTGGAATTATATGAATTTATGAAATTCATTTGGAAAACCAATGATTGAATGTTAGATTTTCAAGAAGGAAATTCGGTTCCCGTAAAACGAATTAAAAAAAAAAAACAAAATGTAATTTATTTAGAAATGATAATCATGGAAAATAAACATAAAAATTCATTTTTTTCCTAGTTTAAATGATCGCATATTGGTCGTAAAGTAATTCTCGAACTTTATAATATTCTTCCGAGATGCAGCCTTCGATTAACAGTTTACCCGTATCTACCTGTAAAAGAAACAAAATAGAAAATAAAACCAAATTGTCTATGTTGAACGAGTTCATAGTCAAAATTCACAGTCATGCTGTGCTAAATATTACCCTTCTAATGGCTATTGTACTGTTGGCGCACCATAGCGCTCCGTTTGAAAATTCGGCTGGAATATTATTTTTGAGTAAAACTTGTTTGAAATCCGAAATTTTTAATTCATTTATGAATGTTGAATTGTGTGCGGGCACTTCCGAATCAACAACTGGCTCCAATGCGAATGCTTTTGGAGAATCGTCTGAAAAATCGAATAAAATTATTTTTTTTTTTCAATTTTAATTTTTCTCACAATAAAACAATATCATTTTGATGAGTTTACCTTTTGAATTGGTCACGGCACCATTTGTTGTCACCTCATCATCGTCGTCAATTTCCATTGACTGAGCATTACCATTTGTTGTTGTGCCATTGGTCGACTGGGATCCATCGAGTGGTGTTGATTTTGGTAAAATTTTCTTATTTCTAGCCCTTAATTTAGCATCGATCCATGCAACTTCGGCATCTTTAACCTTTTGAAATAGCAATTTACCGACCAGCGCCTCAGTCAATTTTACTTGATAAATATGATTTTCGGTTGTTGCATCGACAATTTCAAATTTATTCGGTGTAAATACACGTGCACTAACACTTTGTGAACAATGTTTTGCGATGGCATTCACATTATCTGGTGATCCGCGTACAACAATAACACGCCTTGGACGCAATTGAGATAAAATTTTTAATAATGATTCACCATCTGAACGACCCTCAAAATCGATAAACTGAATTTGGGCATTGATATCGATTAGTTTTCGGCTATTGATGCATTTTGTTGGTTTTTCGAGCAATAACAGACCATTCTCGTCTGATTTATCTTCTTTTTTGATGTCAAGTGCTTTTGGGCCATTTTCTTTGGTGTCATCATGTGATGGCGCATCAAAACCAATATCGGCCAATTTATAATCATCCAGTTGAATTATTTCACCATAATCATCAACACGAATTTTATCCTCATGGAATGGAAACATTGCGTATTGCTTTCGACTTGACTTAAAGAAGCCAGTATGCGATCGGCCTTCCGGTCGAACCACAATATCATGTCGACCAGTAATGACATTCATCTCAATATCATCATCTGAATCCGAGCTCGGTTCTTCGATATCCCGTTTGATGAGTTTAATGGCTGAATGCTTTTCACCTTCAGCTCTCATGTATTCGTCCAGTTCGGCGCCTTCGATTTCAACGCGTCGTCGTACATCTAATTCAATTTTGCGACCATTACCACCATTGTCTAACAAGTCACGAGCCAATGTTCCAGGTGATGAACTATAAATTAAATCGAATCAAATGAATTTGAAGAAGAAGAAGAAGAAGGAGAAAACAAATAAAATTCAAAGTCGTTGGACTCACCGTGATGTAAGAATAATACTGTTGTTTGGATTTGAGGCCCATTGAACGAACAATTCACGAGAAAATCCACTTTCCATATCGATTGTACTGCATAAAACCACCTTTGGGCTGGGGATTTTCTGTAATTCGGCTAATGTATGACACAAATTCAAATGCCGAAATTGAAACGGATTATTTCGGGCACCTTCAAAACTTTTCATTAATTTGTCGCTCATCCATTCGATTTGTGATTTAGCAAATTCGATAACATTATAACAAACATTATTCAATAATGCCAACGAATAGGCGAGCAAACCGCTGTCTTTGTTCTTCCAAAGTTGTTCCAACATGTGCGCCAATTCAAGTACACGGCCGGCTGTATCCACGGTCACCAAAACATTTCCATTGTTACGAAGTGTTTGCAAAATGTTGGTCATAAGTTTTTCGTCTCGGGCTCGTCGTCGCGCTTGCGTATAATTAGCATTGTAGGCATCTGTGATTAGCAACGATGGTCTTTGCATTTTCTCCAATTCACAACCATTCAAATGTCTTTCTTTTTTGTGATTGAAATCGCATGCATATACAATGTCTTCTTCGCCGATTTTAACAATTTTCCAAATTGTACCGCCAATCATATGGCCAGCTGCCAATGGTGTTATTGTTATGCCATATCCTTTGCCTTTCAGCGAAACACTTTGATTATATTTGAGCTGAGTTATTTTATCGAATGCTTGATCGATGTCATCTAATGAGAACAGCTCAAAATCATACATATTGTAATGTGACATAAATAAATCATACATAAACATTTGTCCCATTTTATACACGGGTATCGTTGCATAAATTGGACAATTCAAACCGAGCTTTCCAACCAAGTATGGCAGTGCACCTAAATGGGCTGGATCTGGATAGGATAACAGTATAGCATCGATATTATGAACATGCCTGAAAAGAAAAATTAAACACAAAATTTACGAATTAGTTTTATTCTAGTATTGCATTGAAAGCAAACAAAAAATATGGATTACTTTTTGATTTCCTTGATAAAATTCGGATCGAATTTTTCATCCCAGCCGCAGTCCAAAAGAATATTCACTTCGTCAATTTGTAGCAAATAGCACGGTGGCGACTCATCCATCGCACCAGATAATGCTTGTAATTTGATAATTGATGTCATTTTGAATGAATGACTTGATCAATTAACTTTCACCGAAAGATTTAATCTAAAAATTTAATTCAAAATCACAAAAAACAAAGCTATTCCCATCAACAAGCAAATAAATAAATGGATTTCACTGGGAACGCTTTGTGAAATTAAAATGCATATTTTTAGACAAATAATTGAAATGTCACCGGTAATTGTGACAGTTCTGAACAATGAGTGTATGTATCGTATGTCAAATTTGAGCGCCAGAAATGAAGAAAAAAAATGGCGCGAATTCACTTCGAAAGACGTCAGTGTGTTGTGGAATGTTTGATGAAACAAAAGAACAGCAAATTGTTGACTCAAGCATTTTTCTTTCTTTGCTGACTCAACAATTTGGTAATATTGAATTATAGTTTTAGTTCGGCTACGAAAAATAAAACAACCATGATGGATGACTGTTTAACAGAAAGTCTGGTATATAGCGATTCAGAAAATAGTGAAGAAGAAGCACAGCGAAAGTCAAAACCACCAGCAAATACGTACACCCATCAATTTTCATCTGATGAAGACGAGCTAGTGAACACATTTCCAACAGAAGGCCCAACAGAGGTGCCAAAAGAGGATTCAAATGAATCCGATGATGATAATTTGGTAGTTTCAAAAAATGTAAAAAAACGAATGAAAATTCTCAGTTCAGATGATGAAAACTCTAAAGTCGACTCTTATTCGGAAAAGGCTGATGATAACGAATCAGCAAATGAAAAGGGCAGCACAAAAAGCGATTCCGATCAAAATGAATCGAAAAATACAAATAAATTAAAAAGCATTATTCGGCCTTCGATTTGTGATTCGGAAAGTTCCAGCGGAGAAGATGCAGCCAAAGAAAATTCATCGAAGAAGAAAATTTTGACTAAAAAGTTTAGGAAACTCAAAGAGAAAGCGAAAAAAGAAAAACCAAAAAAGGAGAAATTGAAAAAAAATAAATTGAAAAAAGAAAAGAAATCCATAGCCTCTGACCGATCGGACTCTGAAAGTGATGACGATGAATTGCCAAAGAAAAACAAGAAATCGGCTGAAAACAAGAAACATTCCAATGGTGAATCTTCCGATTCTGGATCAAGTGGAAGTGATAGCGGAAGCAGTGAGGAAAAAGATGAGAATGCCCCTGTTCAGCCACGGGAAAAGACAGTGCAACGGGTAAGTGGTTTCTGAATAATTTAGTATGAAATTTT
Source organism: Mayetiola destructor (assembly GCA_000149185.1). NCBI lineage: Eukaryota > Metazoa > Arthropoda > Insecta > Diptera > Cecidomyiidae > Mayetiola > Mayetiola destructor. Next base: position 1,091,040 of record GL501436.1, read on the forward strand.
TGAAAATGATTATTTGATTAATTGAGGAAACAGATGTCAGCGAAAGTGGCCGAGGAACAAATGAAGGAAATTCAAAGTGAATCTCAGCGATTGATTCGTGAAGCATATATTAAGTGGGTGCATTTGTTTTATTTTGCATTTTTATTTTGACTAAAAATTGATTCATTCGCCAGTGTCCCGTATCACAAGCCAAAACAGTTTTCATTGAAAGAATTTTTGAGCCGTCGAAGCATCGTACAACAAAAAGAAGAGTTAAATAATCTGAAACCAAAAAAAGCAGCCGCCGCAATCAAAATGTCCGAGGAGGAATTAATCGCTTATGCGTGAGTTTAATTATTATTTAGCTAATGAATGGCTCCAAAGATTTAATATTTGAATTGGAATTATAGTAAAAGATTGGAGGAACGAGAGAAAGAGGCCGTGGAATTTTTTAAAGTTGACGAATCTGATTCGGATTCAAATCAAAATGAGCCAGCTAAAGAGACCAAACAACAAGAAATAGAGAACACTGTCATTGAGCCCACCAAGAATGAAGAAACCAATAATAAGCCGATGATCTCAGCCACAGATGATACAAATATCGATATTTCCCCTACTCAAAATGAAGAAAATTTAACTGGATTAGCTGATGCCACGGAAACGACAAACGCTGCCGTTGAAAATATTAATGAAAATTCGATTGAGCAAACCGTTGAAATGACAGAATCGCTTAATGTTGTTGAATTGCACACCGAACAAACGGAACTGGATAACGAATTAGATAAAATGATTGCAAAAGATCAACGAAAAAGTCGATTGGAAGCTGTACTGTCGATCACAGCTTTAAGTGCGCCCAAATTGAGCGGTGGTAGTGGAATGGTAATTGATCTCGAAACAAATGAATTGAAACCGAAAGAAAAGTCTGGTGTTGACATTTTGGTTGAACGATTTGTTAAAAATGCTATTGTCAAAACAGTAAATGCGGAATCACAAGAAATTAGGTTCGTTTGAATTGCGCCGAACTTGGAAATTTGAATAAAAACTAAAAAGATTAATTTTCTTTTTTAGTATTTTCCACACCGAAAGTGGTTCGCTTGAGACGCACAAATTGCTATTCGCTAATGACGACAAGCCGCCCAAAAAAGAGCCGAAACCTGGCGAATCATATTTAAAATTGAAATCCGAGCTCGGTCGACAAATCAATGAAAAACGTCGCGAGGCGGTTTATAAGCGTTTAGAAGAGGAGAAAAACCAAAAGCAAACAGAAAGTGACGAAGAGGAAGTACTTTCGGATGAATTTGAAGAGTATTCGGACTGTGAAATGGCAACGGAAAATACTGCTGAGACTGAAAATGTCGAAAGCGAAACGGCTCAAAGTGATGTCGTCATGTCTGGTAGCGAAAATGACGCATCCAAGAATGAAAGCTCAGATTCCGAAATATCGGACAATGAAACCGAATTGTGTAATATAGAACCGAGTACTGACACCAGGGAGCGACGTCGTATATTGACTACACTCGATGATGACTCAGATGATGGTAATTTCAATTGTTTTAATAATTTTTATGACATAAAAAAAGTGCGAATATTTTTCAGAAAAAGTCGTTGATGAAGACGCAGTCGTAAAAGAATCTCAAAATATTGAGCATAAAGAAACACAGGATGATTTTATTCCAAATGACATTAATCAATCACACGATACAGATGACATTTTAGCTTTCGGGTTATTGAATAGTTCAACGGATGCAACGAAAGCACCAGAAGCATCGAGGCTTTACGAAGACAGTAATGAAGAGATCGGTGAATCTCAACTGATGGCTTTATGTTCAGGGACGTTTGCAACACAATTTCCAGATACGGTATGACTTACAAGCTCGAAACTGAGATACAAAAATCCTTCCGGAAACATTGATAATAATAATTATTCAATTGCAGGCGGTTGATTCTCAAAAGTCGGTTGATCCAACCCGAAATATGGGCGATGTAAAAGATAACACAGATATCGAAACAGGTGCACCAATCCGGGCTATTATGTCCTCAGATGACGAAGGGGCGAATGAAACGGCAATTGAGCCGAATAAAAAGGAAAAAAAGAAGAAAATGAAAAGGAAACAGGCATTAGTGTATTCTGATGATTCGGACGAAGAAACCGAGAAGCCAAATACTTTTGACAATACCGGTGACTCTTCCGGAGATGAAGAGGAGCAACTCACAGATATTGAAGATCAAGAGGTTAGAATCGGATTCAAAACGAATATTTCATTGTGTTCTCATTAATTTTTTTTCTTTTTTTGAACAGGTTGAGGATGAGGAAAATATTCCTGAAAAATATATTGAATACGATTCAGACGAAAATGAAATTGAAGTTGTTTTGAAAAAAGATGATGTACGAAAAAAGGCATCCAACTTTGTCGAAAATGAAGCCGAACTCAGTGAATCTGAATGGGGAAGTGCCGATGAAGATGAAAAAGATATAGATAATGAATACGAGAAGGAGTTGGGTGACACTGACGTATTTGATGAATCTAAAATTCATTCAGAACTGGAACGAATTCGATTGTAAGTTCGAATGAGATTATTTTTATGTATTTGGATGTTGGAGCGATTATTACTTTTCCGCCATCCACAATGGTGGAACAGTATTGGTTTTGGGTGTCGTCGTTGCTGTCGTTAGTTATTTCAATAACTCTTT
>GL501436.1:1100523-1115795 GCA_000149185.1 Mayetiola destructor
TTTATACGTTCGTATTTGTGCGGCTAAGTAAGCGTATGTGCCGCATGTACGGCAAAATACACGAGTAGAAATAACAAACGTATACGATCAGTATTTCTACTGCACACAAAAAAATCATCGGATTAAATTCTATGAGTTTATTCCGTGAAACGGATTATTGACAAGTTATTTCCGATATACAGATTGAATTTGAATAACTTCGGCTGAATTTTGACATTTCATCCAGTAGACTTTGCGCATGTACGACACACTCATGAAGCGTCACATATATAGAATTTGGCATGAGTCAAGCGTTATGTATGCAAAGGCTACTGGATTAAATGTCAAAATTCAGCCGAAAATATTCAAATTCAATCTGTATATCGGAATTAACTTGTCAATAATCCGTTTCACGGAATAAACTCATAGAATTTAATCCGATGATTTTTTTGTGTGTGTGTGTGTATGTATACTCACTCATTTGCCGATCACTGTTAAATACTTTAAATTTTCATTGGAACGAAATAATTTGTTTTTTACTTTTCCGCCATCCACAATGGTGGAACAAGTATTGGTTTTGGGTGTCGTCGTTGCTGTCGTTAGTTATTTCAAAAAAAATTTCTAAATTTTTTTTCGAATTTTTTTTTTTCGTCAATCGATTGGAAATCGTCTAAAATGCGGAAAAGTATGTTTTAATTCTTAAAACCATATATTTTTATTTTGCCATCCGATTTTCGATCAAATTTACAGTTCGATTGAACACAAGCACCAGAATATACCAAGTTGCTGAAGGCTCTTTCAAATTATTATTGTTATTGAATAAACCTAAATCCTGGGTTTCTGCCTCAAAAAAAAAGATCAAATGAAAGTTCTTTTCTTGTGCTGTTCACTGTAGTAGAAGGTGGGTCAGGCGAAATTTGAAATGACTAATCAATAAAATATTGTTTTTTTGTCTGGAGAAAATAATAATGATATTTTATTGATCGTCCATAAATACTTCTTTCGCACATAGCAGTAAAATTAATATTTCAGTAGGATTTGCTATTTTTCGGATAGAATATTATATGAAACAATGTAACTCTAGTGTATTATCGAAATCCAATCATTTTCTGTTTGCTGAACGAATTTGATATAATATCAACAAACTTACAGTCAGAATTCCTATTTTTGGGCCGGAAATTACTTTTCTTTTTCTAAGTTTTTAATTGTTATGATATTTAATAATAATTAAATAATTGTTAAATAATACATAAATAAATTTATCCAATACATTTGCATGTTCGCACAGAGCAGAATTGACAATATCAATGCGCTGTTGAATTAACATTTTATCCGTAAGCTGAACCATAGGAAGAAAGTGAGACAAAAAGAATGGACTGTGTCAAAATTTATGATCGGATGTTGTTCGGGGCGTCTCACAGATGAACCCTGTTGACTTTGAGTTTAATAGAGAAAGTACCATGGGTGCTGTGAACCCGACACACCACATTTTTCCAAAAAAAAAAAAGGAAAGAAGCGCGCAAAAAAGTAGTTATTTTGTCCAAGACACCCCCTTGCATTTTTTCGCAAAACATATTAAAACATCATTCGATTCAGAAACTATCAAAATATCATAAAAACAGTGCGGAAAAGTATGTTTTAATCCGTAAAATTATTTATTTTTGTTCGATATAATTTTATTATTATTTGATCAATAAATTGCGATCACAGAAAATCATTTATGTAATGATTGAGGCAATGACGGAGTATTATCACGAATACAATAAATATTTTCTCCACATTTTGGAGCTAACAGCAGCGCTGCAATTGCTCCCAAAATGGTACGAATAAAAAGGAAAACGCTGTAAACTAATTGATACATTGTTAGAAATTGATTTCATTTGAATCTTTTTTGCATTTTCAGAAATGTAGTATTTTTCGAACGGCATTTGGCCTTGAGTTTTCAATTTTGGTATTCGTTTTATTCTTTATTTACACCATTTTGTGGAAAAAAGAATAAATTTATTTCACTAGCACACTCTAAAAAATGACCCCATTATTTCATTGATTTATGTCAATAAAACTTCGAGCTATTAGCAGTGGCTACTAGAAATACTGATAATGTGAATAAATTCTATTGAAGTTTGACAATAGTTCATTGAATTATGTCAATTAATCTGCGTACTATTAGCACATGTCAATAGTCTTAGTAGTCTATTTTTTAGAGTGCACCAAAAAAAAAAACCTCTTTTCAACAGCTCAAAATTAAAATTGCCGATGATAAGGAAATAAAGATGTAAGAAGATATTTAAAGTATTTGTGCACATTAAGTACAATATATTCCATAATTGGATTGCGATTTGATTCATCATTCAACCCAAAATGTAGCCTGTAGCTGGAATCGTTTCCTCTAACTTTGCAGACCTTTCGGCGATGGCCATCTCACAAAATTTGTCAGCAAAATCGATACCATCAGCCGACGTAATACTCACATAAAGATCTTCAACAACAATTCCTCTGAAAAAACACATCGACATCAGCATCGTATATAATGTATCTCCGATACGTTCGTTTCTCAAATTTCCGAATCCAAACATTTTGTACTTACTCAATTTTGACAATGAGTTCACCTTGCTGGGATAGGATAGTCTGTATCTGACGAACTGTATTTTTATCCTGTTTACGCATACGCACATTTGCCAAAGTGCAACGATAAACCAATGCTGAAATAATTGAAAAACATCTGTAGAAATTGATTCATAATAATAAGAGATTTCTTTTCACTTACCCGGCATTTCATCACAAAAACTATTCCATTCGAACACATCAGTGAGTGGGATGGTTTTAACAGCACCATAATCAATTAGAAATACTCGAACCATGGCAGTACTTGTATCATGTTCATCATCGATCACTTCGATTGTCCGTCCACGACGAAATTCTTCGTCACATTTCACGAGCACTAATTCATGTTCATGAAGTAATCGCTTTATGTTTCGGTAAAATTCGCAATGTTGCGTTTTGTTAAGCTTTGCTTTGATACTTTTTAATGATATTGGTGCAAGCTTCGGAATGTATATATAAAATTCGTTAATATCAAACACCCATGTACAATGTGCTTTAACTCTTGAACCAATTAATGGCATTACTTGTGGGACCAATTTAGTGTAAACTGAAAGGAATTTTTATTCGTTTTTATTTCATTCATTTTCGTTTTTTTTTTCTCTTCATAATAATGATGAGTTTTACCGCTGCATCTGTCCCGTGTCAACCCATTTTTTAACGGTTTTACATGTTCAAGTTGACAAGAATTTCCCTTGAAACAGCGGCCCGTACTTTCTTCATAAAATGGACAAATGCGTTCATCATCGTGTGGGACATAGCCCAAAATTGCCTTCAATGGATTTGTCGTTGTTTCTTGCTCTTGATAGAGAATACGCAGTTGTTCTTCGGAGAATTTCAATTCATTTTCCAATTTTTCATCGTCGCTTTCATCGTCACTTTCATCGTCGCTTTCACTTTCTGTTGATGACTCTTCTTCACCGAGGAGTCGAAGTGTCACTACCAAATTTTTACTGTAAATTTTGAATAGGTTTATTCGAATAAAATCTACAGACGGAATTTACTTACTCTTCGATCTCTTTGACAGTAAATACTGCTGCATTGTAGAGAGCCCGTTGCAATCCATCTTTCAGATTTATTGGAACACCTTTTCTGTTTAGAATCTAAAGATTTCATTTGGAAAAAAAAAATTTGAAAATATGAAACACTGAACCATACGAGACATTTACTTACCTCAACGACTCGACATGGAATCGCTTTCGATGAATCGTTTTGAGCTTTTTTTGAAATTGAATACAATCTCGTATTTTTCAACGGATCAAATAAAAACTTATCGCCAAAATCAATGAGTCGTATATAATGGTTTGACTACAATTTATGAAGTTTACTGTTAATGAGATTCGTTTGATCGAAAAATAACATCAACGAATATATTATGGTTAACTTACGCCAATGGGCTCAACAGATCGCACGGCACGATACACATGGTCATCGTCTTGATTGATCCCAAAGATCACATTAACTGGTGGAAGTGTATTGATGATAGCCTTCACTTCATGAAATAAATTATAATCCAAAGGCAATCTACAAAAAAAACGTTCTCATCAGAATTTGCGTGATCAATAGAATCAAGATTCATCGCTAACTTGTCGCAATCCATGATATAAGATAATCCGTCATCGTCGTCGTCGTCGTCATTCCATGTAAGCGAACATGTTCCCGAATAATTAACTGGATACAGGTCTAGATCTGGCTCGGGAAAGAAGAACCACGGTTTGAGATTCATTTTACAAACAAATTTGATAACAAACGTGAACCCGATCGAAATTGAAATTTGATACCGGTAACGATTGCGCTAACTGTCACTGGTTATTATCATTAGACAACAGACTGTCAAATAAGAGACGTTAACATAACCTCAAATTTGATTTGTTTCGAATGAGCTACTGCTTGGATATCGATTCAAAATGAGTTTTTTGGGTAAATTTTTGGAATCGGGCACCAAAATGTTTCTCAATGCAGAATCATTACTTCTGAGTAGGTCAAAATATCAAATCAATTTTGGTCGAATATTTTAATAGAATTTCGTTTTCAGATCAGTGTCGTGGAAAAAAGAAGAAGGCAATCGGTAGTACAAGAAATGCTCCGAAAAAAACTCATCCAAAACATCGTGGATGGAAAGTGCAAGATGGCCATTATGTTTCGCAGCACAAACTTTTGGCTACACAACGGAAACTTCGATTTCATCCCGGTTTGAATGTGAGTCACATCATCGATCGCAATTGAATCATTATATTATATTTTACATTTGACCATTGATGAATAATGAATGTACATTGTTTCAGGTCGGATTCGGTAAAAATGGTACTCTATTCGCTCTTGAGGCTGGCAAAGTGGTTGTAACATGCGAAAAACTTAATCCTAATTGGGAACATACATGGATTCAAAGAATCTATGCTGGAAGAGAAGGCGACGAAATTCACAAAAAACATTTCAATGTTATTCCGCTTGAACAACACAATCGATTTAAATTAATTGACGAAATTTAAAGGGTTTTTCGCGCGCAAGTGAATTCATTTGATAAATTAATTAGAAACAGAATGAAAAAGTGAATCAATGTTTGAAATACAATTTTATTGTTTTGAAAATGTCAACAAATTGAATTTAAATCTTTTTTTATTGGTGAATTTTTATATAAATTAAAGCATTACGGCATCGACAGCCATTCAAGGATCTTACTATGTCCGCTGCAGTTCATCGAACTCGTTTCAACTATTTGAATCGATTGACGGATCTGACTTCGCAATTTTTCATATTGCAACATTAGCAAGGCCTCATTTCGCATTTGTCGATATGCTAAATCCATTTTGGTTAATACGAGTAGGAATTTTGTGTGCGCTAAACGTGGATCGGCCAACAATGAGTACAATAACACACCTGAAAAGTTTAAATCAAATCAAAATTTCATATAAAAATAAAAGGCGATGATTGCAGCCGCTCACCTGCTGCAGATATTTGACAAAGATTGGACGTATCAATTACATATAAAATTTTTGTTACATTTTGCAAATAATTGGTCCACATTGGTGCCATTTCGCCACCAATTTCCATAATTGTTATTTGCTTGGTTTTACCAGAACGGCGAGAACTTGTATTTGGTCTGGATTTATTTGCACCAATTGTATTTGATGAAGTTGCCTTTGTTGGATCGGGTAATTTTACGGTAAAAATATTCGTTCCAGTGGTGGGAACCGAGTGTGAAACATTTATTACCGAACCTGGTGCCTGCAGGCTGTTCAATAAATGAGTCTTTCCCGAGTTTTTCGGACCCAAACACAAGCAAATCGGAATATTTCCTGCACGTACGGCACTCACTGAATCCATTTGTATTAATTTATTGGAATAAATCAATAACTGGAATAATTAACTGTTATTCGGTCGTCATGGTGATCTCACTTATTAACAATTGAAATTTGAATTCAAAAAACAAAATTATTGATTTTGAATTGCATTCCATTCAAACATATTACTATCATTTATTACAACCAAATTCTAAATACCATCCGTTCAGACGCCTAAAAAACAAAAATTCCCTAGTTAAATACCTATTCGGTTCACATTTTACAGTTCAGCAGACATGCGCTTAATTCTATATGTTCAAGGTCATCATTAAACTATTTTTTCCCAAAATTTGCTAAATATTGTAATTGATAAATCAATTTCGATTGGAAATTGGAACCAAAATGAAAGCCATCACCAAAAAATTTAATTTAAAAATCGAATTGACATTTTTTGTTCAACGTCACACCGTTCCAATGCATGGCAAAAATCATCGAATGATATTTTTCCGGTGCCCGTTTGATCCGCTTCCATGATTGTTCTTTCCGCAATGCTCAACAGCTGCTCTTGATCAATATTGGCACCAACCATCATGTGTAATATATTTAACAATTCCTCCCGTGATATCGATTCGTCATCATCCAAATCGTACATTTTGAATGCAACTATAACAAAAACGACAAAAACAAAACCAAACAAAAACATAATTAAATTCATTGCCCTTGTAATGCAACAATTTAAAACAAAATAATTCACTTACATTTCAATTTCTGTTCGCGACTATTCAATTTGTTGGGTGAGTTCTTTTTAATGGGCCGAAAATGAGCAAGGACTTGCATAAATTGTCGGAAATTAACGCGATCATCGGTGCTGTCCGCGAAAAATGCATGAACAATTCGATCACACAATGGATTGATTGCCAATTCAGGAATCCGAAGAAAATCTTCACGTGACAATGTGCCACAATCAGTTCGATCGAGAGATGTGAATCGCGAATAAAGACGCTCTATTTGATTCTGTGAAACTACGAATTTTATAAAATCATTTAAAACCAGATAAAAATTTTAATGATTTTCATTGACTGTTTATTTTCAAGGCAAACATAGACAACATACATACAGTATGGGAGAAAAATGTGCGAATGTTTTTATGTTACTTACATCCAGTTTCATCTTGAATTTGTGCAATTTCTTCTTGTCTCAGCAACAAAGACGATTTATTTCCCATTTTATTTAACTAAATGTGGCGTCTGTTTCACTTGGAGAATTTCAATTGAATTGTTTTGATTTTTCACGAAGCTGCAAAATGTCCAGCGAAAATTTTGTCACTGAATAATTGCGTGTTTCAGCCACTCAAATCAACTCACAATTACTTAACAACAATGAAATAACCAAATGTCATTGACAACTTTGACGTAACATAAACGTTAACCCAAGCTATGCTCAACAGTCTTACTGTAACCTGAACAATGCTGAGACGATTGTATCATTGATTGGAATTCAGTTTAAATTCTGAATGCAATCGAAAAGTATTCAGAAAAGAAAAGATAAAACCATTTTAGGGCTTTAGATCCATGAAAAGAATACTCAATCTAATAAAATTCCCTGACTAAAAATAGAATGCGATGCCAGCGCATATACCGTTCATGATCGAACCCTGCAGCACCCGAACAGAAACAAAAAACCAACTATCATAGCTCATAGCGAACTGTCAAATCATCGCACATTGGACATAGAATACGAATGATAAGAGTTATTCGAGTCGTGAATTAAAACGTTTGTTTTGATTTGTTTCCAATTTTGTAGTAAAAAAAAATCCAAATGGATAATAGTGACAGTGGAGATGCATTAATAAAAAAGACAATTCTTCACAATGGATCAAAATATATACCATTGGTTGATGGTACGAAGGTTCGCTTCCACTATCAAACGAAAACATGTCCAGAAAAAGGTGAACACATTTTGTTGGACGACAGCAAAAAAATCGGACGCCCAATGGAATTGATAATTGGAAAAAAATTCAAATTCGAAGTTTGGGAAGCAATTGTCCGAAAAATGTCTCTGAATGAAATTGCCAAATTTCATGTTCATAAATCGGTGAGCAATTTACACTATATATAGTACGTTCAACATTTGGATTTGACGTCATTTGTTTGTGTTGATCATTAAAATTGTTGTAGCTTGTGGTTCAATATCCATTTGTGGCCAAAACATTGCGTGACATTGAAAAACCGAAAGAAGAGCGCAAACATTGCTGCGGCATGACAATTCAAAATGAAGGCATCGGATATAAGGATCTTGATAAATTATTCGCACGACCATGTGACTTGGAATTCATAATTGGTGAGTTTAAAAAGTTTCTCTCCGATTTTAGGTAGTTTTTATTTTCGAAATATGTTTTTTTTTGTTTATATTCTCATCAGAAATTATTTCGATTGATCTTCCGAATGAATATGAGAAGGAGTCGTGGCAGCTAAATGATGACGAAAGAGTTAATATCGTCCAAAAGAACCGTGAACTAGGCAATGATCTATATCGAAAGGGCCAAATAAAAGAGGCCGAAGAAAAGTATAAGCAAGCTTTGGGTATTGTCGAACAGCAGCTCATGAAGTTAGTTCGTTTCATTCAGCTTCCGAATTTTTGAGGGAAATTTTATGATTTCGTTTTTTACTTCTTTTTTCACAGAGAAAAGCCTCATGATGTTGAATGGCTGGAATTGGTCAAAATAAAAGTTCCATTACTTTTGAATTATGCGCAGTGCAAACTTTTGCAAAAAGAATATTATGAAGTGATTGAACATTGTTCAGAAGTACTTAAACATGAACCAAGTAAAGTCCTACTTCTCAGCCCCATATGACCTGACATAGCCTTATTTTTCTTGTGCTTTGGCTTTGTTTCTATTTTAGATAATGTGAAGGCATTGTATCGCAGGGCGAAAGCTAATGTTGGTGCATGGAATCCAGAGGATGCAAAAAAAGATTTCCACAAATGTTTGGAATTAGATAAGGCTCTCACGAAATGTGTCACCAAGGAGCTCGATCAATTGGAACAGGAAATTAAAATGAATGAAATTGATACGAAATTGAAATACCAAAAAATTTTCAACTGAATTTATTTAAACTTTAAGCAATATGAATTTAATTCAAAGTTGCTACCGGTTTTTTTTCGAATTTCTCATCTTGTTTGATAATAACAATAATAAAAATATAATAAAAATGACTTCTTCCTTCAAAATTATTTTATGGGAAAATTAACGTATAGTTTATGAATCTTTTTCCCTTATAAATGGCGCCAGGCCTTTATCATGCACAACGCATCAATCGACTGAAATATTATTCGCCTGATTCTACCATTCCATCTTCTATGTCGATGGTTTTCATCAAATCGCGAACATGGTAGCCATGTTTAGCTCTGCAAAGACGACATTATAAATACCAATGAGTAACCACATCACTAATGAAATAATACATTCCTAAAATCGGAAATTTCTTACCGAGACGTTACATAACGGTCGCGATTTGTAGTGTCGCACTTTGGAATGGTGAACGTCAAACCACCATTTAACAAATAGTGCTTCTTGTCCGGCGTAAAAAAGCTGCATTGAACAAGATTCATAAATTCGTATGAACTTTCGATTTTGATTTTTAAACATAACCAAAAAGTATTTCACTTACACATCACCATCTTCATCGATATAATGATGATAATTATCTTCGATGACGAAAGTAAAGCCACCATTTAAAAGCTGAACGGATTTTCGATCCGGTGTTTTCCATTCATTTTTTGCTGGCCTTTTGATTTGGTTCGACTTTGGCATCAGTAGCTCTGTACTTTTACCACTTGAATTGAATGGTATTTTAACCATTTGACGCGATGATGGCATCAATTTTATATTTGCACCATTTGGATTGAATGGGCTTCTGCTTTTATTATTCACCGTTGTTCCATTTATTTGGATATTTGGTGATGGACACAAAAATGTTGCCATTCGTTCCATTATCGATTATATTTTGAATGGAACGAAATATTAAATATATAATTAAACAGAGAAAATAATAAAAAAAAATTCAAACTGAATGTGACTTATCACAAAGTATGTGACCAAACTAAAAAATGGCAACGTTGGCGAATCAAACAAATAAATGTGAAAAATTGTGTTGACGAAGGTGTTCAATGTGTGTGCACGCATTTTGCTGAACAATTGCAATTGTTATTATCATACGGATCATCATCAGTGTATTTAAGAATGATGCTGCTGGGCATAACGGTAAATTTGAATTTTTTATGGTAATAAATGATACATCACCATCGGTGGTATGGAAGAATAAATAATTTCATTTTCTTTTTAAATTTTCTATTTTTAACTCCGAAAACTATTCTTGCATGAGAACAAACTTCGGATGGCTGCATAAATATCATTATCATCATGCCGAACCATTAACATATTTATGAGTTTCAGCCGAAAAACAAACGAAACAATTTATCAGACAAGTTTTGATGAACTGCGTCGAGAAAATAGAATCTCGTTTACAAAAATACCGATAATGCAGTGTGTGTGCGTGTGCCGAGTACTGTTTGTTAAAACACACACACACACACACAGTGTGTGTGTGTGTGAAAAAAGAGTTGGTTTTGACGCTCTATTCCTTTTGTTACATGATTTCTGGTTCGACAACACACAAACATCCACACATTCAATTGTATGCAATTGTGTGTGTTCGCATACATGAATCATACATACATCTCAGCTGTGTAGCTCAAAATCCAATACAAGCAACCGAACCTCCAAACGACTGTGCAAATTCACCGAATGCGAAAGAAATGTGGATAAAGAGCATGCTTAACTATTTTGTTGACAGCTGTATTTTAGTTCAGTGCCAGATTTCAAATGGTAAGCAAGAAAACAGACAGAAGGAGCCATCGTACTCTTCGTATAGAATAGAACTCACACAGCAGAAAAAAAAGAAAAAGAAAAACAAAACGCATCCAGAAACAACAAGAAAAAAGACTCTTTTTTTTTTGGTTTTTTACATTTTTATTTGTGAAATTATGAAAATTGTTTCGTTTGGAATTGTGTGAAAACATTCAAAATGAGAATAGATTTATTGTGAGTGCCGTGGATATAATTTAATGGTCTCCACAAACTTATAGCTGGTAGGCATAATCCTGTGAATTACATGAAATGAATGAAAAAGAAAAAAATCCATAAATTTCTATATCATCCGTGCAAATCGATTTCGAAAGCAGGTGATTCCAGGCAAAGCCAACTAATAATTCTTTGTGTTTTATTAAAAAAAAAATGAAGTCATAGTGTTTAAAAAGTAATGAGGTTTTGATCTCAGTGATTGTGTTGAGAAATATTATTGGGAAAAAAATTTAACATTTTTTGTTTAATTGTGATTGAATGAATGAAGAGACACACATATGGAATTCATTAAGACTTTCAAGCTGTTAAGTAGACATGATTGATTACAAATTTTCGTAAATTTTTATGCAGTTCTTTTTCTTTATATCATGTGTATCGTCGTTTGGTTCAATATTCTGATTGCTATTTGCTGGAATTCGCTTCAAAATCATTTGTCGAAAGTTCAAACAGACGATTTAGTTGGACGGCATTTTTTCCAGTTCGTAAGTGTGTGTGTGTGTGTGTGTGTGTGTGTGTGTGCATGTGTTTATTTGTTTGTCCTATCCATTTTTGATGTGTACAGAACGTTTAATTTATTTCGCTGGAAAATTTGCTGATTTGTTTGTTTACTGAATTTCTGAACATCCATATCGAAACTTATCACACTCAATGCTGCGCATTCCATTATTATTATTTATTACCAAGTTTTTTCGAATGAAATGCAGAAAACAATCTGGTTTTTGGTTGTTCTTCTTTTCCTTCTTCTGAACAGCGCTCATTCTTCATAAAAAAATTTTTTTTATTATATTGTTGATACCGGTTCGGAGTGTGGAGTATGTGGTGTTGAATTGCGTTGTAGTCATAACAAAAGCATAGAAAGTTCGTTTCACTCATATGCCGTAGTGTCGGAATTTAAATCCATTCGTAAACTCTCCGAAAAAAAAACCAATTCGAAATCAATAAAATGCTATCATTTTACTTCCGATGGCATTGATCGTTAGTCATTTTGGAAACGGTGTCATCGTTCGATTTCAATTATTATTCACGCGAAATTCATTATGTGTGATTCATGATGAGAAAAAAATCATTTATCACTCATTAAAAAATGATAATAATAAATTAATGCGAATTATGAAGTTCGTTTTCCACAAAATAGAGATATTCAGCTCTATTTGATGACAAACCGACTATTTATTCTATTCATTCGGCTAATTGTGTATTCTCTCGGCTTGTGGCCACAAATGGCTTGAAATTTCGAAAATCCATTGACGACGACACAGAAAAGAGCAAACAAGGGAAAAACTATTGAAAAATTAAGTGCATTTTATGTAGGTGTTTCGTAATAGGCCTAAAATTAGAGAAAATAATAATTTGTTAAAAATTGTGCGACCCATAACAAAATACAAGAGAAAATTCCTTGAAAAAACAAAAATATCGAATTGTGTGTTTGTTCATACATTCGTACATGACGGTGCATCGTTATGACAGGACTTAATCGAACAAATGTGTGAAATGTGTTGCACTTTTCTTAAACAGTGTGAATGAACCAATGAAGTCTGAAATAACACAATCGATACTATGACTGAGGTATGTCAAAGTATATTTTATTATTTTCTATTTTTCCACCATTTTTTTACGATTCAACCGTTCGGTCCGTTCCATTTCTAAGCAGAAAATTTACACTCATAGATCACAATACGGATACCGATTCCAACTTGAAAAGAAAAAATCTCACAATAAATAAACAAACAAACAAACAAATGAACAAACGACTCGACAAACAGCCATCAACCGAACAAGTGAATGAATGTGCACATAAACGAGTGCATATGGAAATCCATTTATAGCCATATCAAATATATATACTATATGGAAAAAATATAAGAAGAAAACAGTTCTTCGTAAATCGGTGAAATAAGAATGAAAAAAAAAAGTTAAGCGAAGAATCAACAACACAAACAAATGAATGAGAATGCACCATCGGCACTACAGCACTCTTGCATTGCAATGTGGAACTCACATGTGCCTTCTTCGAATTATTTCTTTTTGTCTATTTCGTTTTTTCGTCACTCAATTCTAGTCATTCAGAAACAAGCACGCATTTTTATCGCTTTTTTGAAATGATGTTCTATCTGGATTCGAAATAATTGTATAATTCTTCAAAAGACAACAACATCGAGAATGTTTGTTTTTACTTTAAATATTCATTACTGTACAGTGTACAGTGTTCAAGTATATGCTTCAGCATTGAACTGTGTGCTGAAAGCTGTTAGATTGGCTGATGATTCGTTGGAATTGGGCACGTTTAAGGCATTAAAATGTAAGATTGTTTTAGAATTTTATCGTTGACGGGATTTATTCAGCAATTTTTACGTGTGAATGTTGGATTTCAAGAGCAAAAAAAGGATATTTGTTGTGGTGATCTGTTGGGGAACCATTAATCGTGTCATTTATACTTGTCGCTCGTCCTCTACATATGATGTATGATGTATCTTTAGACATTTTATCACAAAGCATCCAACGCTCATCACTCAACAATGCAAAATTATTTGCATTTTGATATAACCAGAACGAATAACGTTTCTCTTTTGCATGTAATTAAAGCATTTGTCATGCTAGAAATTATCATATTTCACATGTCTCAAAATAGATCAAGAGCAAACACAACAGAACCAGAAAGTAAGAAGAAAAAAAGAAACAATTGAAGAATCCACGCAAAGCATTTGCTAAAATCTAAAATCCAGTTTGGTATTTATATATACGTATATTTTGCGTGAGCACACATAACAAACATCAAAGCCGCCAGAACCATTCTAAATATTTAAAATGTTCATTCGCACTTAATATTGAATAAATCACAATAATATTATCCAAACTCATTTCAAAAATACCCATAACAATGCCAAGCGATGGCATTTGTCACAAAAACGAATGACACACAGAACCGAAACATATTGTTTACTCAAATTACGGGCCAAAGCACATTCCCAAACGCAAACGGCGAAAATTTAATTTTAAAAGATGTTGTAATCGTAGAGCAATTCAAGTAGCTATTTAAACTGAACTTTAGACTAAAATGCTCTTGAAAGTGTCCACAGTTTAGAGGAAGAAATGAGAAGCAAATGAATGAGAACTAATTATCTCCTCGGTCCTCCAGTTAGTGAGCTGCTTTGCTCCAAAACATAATCTCGCTATTTTCGATTTAGACAAATAAAACAGTAATGACACACAATTTACCATTCGTTATTCATTTGTAATTTGACATTTCATTTTCAATTAGATTTTTTTCGTTGGCTCCATTCATTGATCTCAATCCATTCAAGTGCTAAATGTTCATTGTTCTTTCATATTGTGTGATTATGAAGCGTTTGAATTGAGTGTTGCGCATAAATTTCGAACGTCAAAACATTCAGAAAGAACCGAAAAGCGTGCGGAACGAAAGAGACCAAGTTTGCTTCTTCTTTTTTCTTTTTTTTGTAGCGCCTTCGCATTGGCTCCAAATGCTCGACCATAACATTTAATAAAATATGTATCCCATTACGAGATATGAATTACGATCTACTATGTGTCGTAGGACAAAAAAGAGAAGATATTTAATGTGTGCCATTTTTGCTGCTCTTTATTTTGTTTTTTGTTTTTTTTTTTTTCAATTAGCCAAATGTTTCAATTATTGCGTCAATTAATAGCACGTTTCGGCTGCTAAATTGATTGCATTGCTCATGAAATCGGTAGCAGTCGCTTCCATCCAATTGCCAATTGGTTACGTGATAGATTCCGCACCGTTATCGGCATTGAATCGTGAATTATTTGAAGCAACAACAAAAAAAACAGAAACACAGTTGATAATTCATTCAGTATTCGAATTAAATATTTTCGATTTAAATGCAGCGAAATAATTCTGCACGAGCACCGAACAATCGAACATCGAATGAAATCACAATAATAATAAAATAAATCAATGGCCAGACAGAAAATGGAATTTATTGAAAAAAAAAATGTTTTATAAGAAATAGACAAAAGCAAACACTGGCAAATTGGAAATACGTAAGAATAGAAATAGCTAGAGACTCTGCAGGGCCAGCAAGGTGAACAATTTGTTAACATAAAGCTAAAGTTAACGAATTATTATTTTATTTGACGATTGATTTATTGGCTACGAATTCGTTTGTTAAATGGTTTTATTGAATTCTGTCGCCCCGGCGCTGAGTTCTAATTACAATTATTATTATTGGGCTATTGTGGGAATGTTGAATGATATGCGAAATGTGAATTGTAAATTGAAATAAAAT
>GL501436.1:1121051-1135083 GCA_000149185.1 Mayetiola destructor
AATGTATGCGGTTTAATGGTTAACATTATGATGGAACGAGCCCAGCGGCGAACATTTTTGGACACAAGAAATTGTATTGCGGCTCGCCTCGAAATGGAAGATGAAAATGAAAAATTGGAACGTTTGCTATTAAGCGTTCTGCCCAGACATGTTGCCATCGAAATGAAAAATGATATTTTATCGCCGGTCAAAACTCAATTCCATAAAATTTATATACAAAAACATGACAATGTCAGGTACGACAATTTTACAATCAATTCAATAAGAATTGTCGTCGCTCAATTGTTTTGTTTTTTTTTTATTCGCTTCTATTTTCATAGCATTCTATTCGCTGATATCGTCGGATTCACGGTTTTAGCCTCACAGTGCAGTGCACAAGAATTAGTTCGTCTGTTGAACGAACTATTCGGCAGATTTGACCAATTATCGAATGTTAGTTGTGATTTTTGAAATTTTTGCACAATATTTGCCAATATGAATATCTGTTTCTTTGTTTGCTCAGGATCATCATTGTTTGAGAATAAAAATTCTGGGAGACTGTTATTATTGTGTATCTGGATTACCGGAACGAGCCGATCATGCAAAATGTGCTGTGGATATGGGTTTGGATATGATTGATGCAATTGCGTAAGCAAATCTTACTTCTTCATCAATAAAACAATAGCGATAACAATCGGCAAAAATTTTCGTTACAGTGAATTCGTTGAATCCACCGATGTGAAACTCAGCATGCGTGTCGGTATACATTCTGGTCGTGTGCTGTGCGGTGTATTGGGTCTTAAGAAATGGCAATTTGATGTGAGCTCTTATTTGATTTTATAAATTTACATTTTCATATTGAGTCAGCAGTCTTATGAATATTTTTTTCTCTTTTTGTTTTTTTGTTTTGTTATATTCTACGGTACAGGTTTGGTCAAATGATGTCACCACCGCAAATCATACCGAGTCTGGCGGTGAACCGGGAAGAGTACATGTTACAAGGTATATATATATATTAGTGTACTTTGTTATTGTATGAATCATAGGTTTCTTTTTTGTTCGGCTTTTTTTTTCGTGTGTTGAAAGTTCAATGTTCGAACGCATAAAATTTTAATAAATTTCATTTTCAGAGCAACGCTTGATTGCCTTGGCGGCGAATATGAAGTTGAGGCAGGCTTCGGTTCAACAAGAAATGCTTATCTTCGTGATAACGCCATCGATACGTTTTTCATTATCCCACCGAATCATAGACGAAAGGTATTCACGCCTAACGATTCGAATAATTAATTGAAAAAGAAAAATTCACGATTTTCATTTATCATAATTTTCAGCCATTGTTGATGAATACTCTTGGAGTGAGATCGGCCCTTGGAACGGCAAATCGACGAAAACTCTCATTTAGAAATGTATCAAATGTGGTGGTTCAACTTTTGCACACAATTAAATACTCAGTACCAGTTCCGTTTTCACATTTGTCCGTTCCGAACTCAAATTATATGTGCTCTAGTCAAAATTCATCGATCTCTGGCATGAATGAGGCAAATACAAGAAAAGTAAGATAATAATAAATAATCGATCGTTTTACAAACGAATATATTCAATTTTATATTTTGAATGATTTTGCCAAATACAATTTTTAATTGCAGAACAAAGCCACTGAACGATTCAAACGACCATTTAAAAAGCGTCACTCAAGCCTACAATATCAGCCCACAAATCGAGTGAACAAATTTTTATCGCAGGCCATTGAAGCACGTAGCATTGATCATGATAAAGCCGTGCATGTGAATCGATTTAGTTTGTGCTTTCGAGACGGTGATGTTGAACGAAATTATCACAAAGACCTTGATTTGGGGTTTTCCATCGAATTATTGTGCAGTTTGCTGTTACTTATCCTGAGTGCTGCATTGCAAGTGGCCGTTTTTCCTAGAACTTTCATATTATTGCTGTTATTTTTGACGGCCTTCGTTTGGATTGCGTCGATATTGATGTTGATGTTGGCGGCACGTTTAAAATGGATTCTTTGGGATTTATCGCACAGCTTTACATTGAGACTGGCAATTACTACGTTCACAATAATTTTACTTTATTCAGTGGGACAAGTGAATGTGGTGAGTTATTATTATTATCATTGCAATGGCCGCATTTGCCAATGTTTTTTTATATTTTTTTTTTCGGTTTTCGTCACATCTCATTTTCCAGTTCACGTGTCTAACACATTTGCCATGCAAAAATGAGACATTCGTTAATGCTTATGATAGCTTTTCAATATCCGGTTATAGTCATCGTCGTTGCTCTCTTCCACAATACATTTCCTTGGCAGCCGCATTCGCTTTCCTTTGTGTTTCCGTATTTTTAAGGTGGGTCGGAAAACATTGTTCATTTTGACAAACGAAAAAAATAAATAAAATTTACATTTCAATTGCAAATTACAATTTTTCAGGCTTCCATTTTTGATAAAGACAGCACTGGTATCTTTGATGGGCATCATATACAGTTTATACATTCAATTATCACATATTGACATTTTTACGTGCTACGATGAACGTGTTGATTCATCAATACCACAGCACACGATAACATTATTGCGAATATTTTTGTTTATGATGGCCGTTTTGACTCATTCCAGGTATTTTCTATTTTATTTCCCCCGAATGAAAAAAAATATTCACAATTCATTGTTTTTTGTTGTGTTCAATTTTCTTCTTTTATTCTTTTTTTTAGAAATGTTGAATGGACAGCTCGATTAGATTTCTTATGGCAATTGCAGGCATCACATGAAAAGCGAGAAATGGCTGTTTTACAAGAATCAAATCGTCGAATTTTATACAATTTATTGCCAGGTTTGCGTTAAATAATTGAAAAAAAGTCGATTTATCCATAAACAGCCTTTCCTTTCTAAAAAAAAACAACACACCTTTAGCACATGTGGCAAAGCATTTTTTGGAAAATCAATTTCGTGGCGGTAATACAGGCGGTGGCGGAAATACAATCGGACAAGATTTGTATTATCAAAGCTATGCAAAAGTCGGTGTGATCTTTTGTAGCATTCCGAATTTTCATGAATTTTACACCGAACTGGATGGAAATCAATTAGGCGTTGAATGTTTACGATTGTTAAACGAAATTATTGCCGATTTTGATAATCTGTTGTCTCAAGAACGTTTTATTTCAATTGATAAAATTAAAACGGTTGGCAGTACTTATATGGCCGCAATCGGTCTTATTCCAGGTAAATGAAAACACCGTTACATTGCATTTGAACAATTTTTGCGATTATATTTTCAATTTTTCAAATTTCAGATTACAAAATGAACGGCAATGATAATCATTTGACCAGAAGACATATGACCACATTATTCGAGTTTGCACGTGCTATGCGAACTTCAATACAAAATATTAATGAGAATTCATATAATAATTTTATTACCCGTATTGGTATGTGTGTGGCCTACATAATATTCATTACTGAAATGTCTGCTCTGCTTAACAAACACATCAATTTGACTTGGAATGAAATTATTTAAATTTTTCAGGTATTAACATTGGACCAGTGGTTGCCGGTGTGATTGGCGCCCGGAAACCGTAAGTGACATTCGTAATAATTTGAAAAATAATTTCTCTGATCTTTCCTGATTTTTTTCGGATATAATTTCAGACAATATGATATATGGGGCAACACTGTCAATGTGGCCTCACGCATGGAGTCAACTTCTTTGCCGGGTGAAATTCAGTGCACACAAGAAGTGGTTGACAGTTTACAGGGATCTCATTTTGAATTTAGGTAAGAAATTTGGACTTTATGCATGTGATTGAAATGAATTAATCATTCGATGACTATTTCGCTCTTTAACAACAGATGCAGAGGAGAAGTCAAAGTGAAAGGCAAAGGAAATATGATAACTTATTTCTTGGCGGATACATCACATCATAACAGCCAATACAATGGCAGCAGAGATTTTCGAGGTAATTATAATCGAATGGAAACAATTTTCGAATAATATCATAACTAAATTTGGTGGCTTGTGTCATTTTATTTGGCAGAAACGTCTCTTCCGCCACAATCGGCTACGACATCGATGCAGGTATCGAATGTGCGGCAACCACCGCAACAAATCAATTATCGACCAAACGTTGTGATGACTGACAATTCAAAGAAAAGCTACAATTATATGGCCAGTCCAAATTATTTACAGTACGAAAATACCTATCAAAAATATAAAAATATGTGTCACAGCAAAGATGTGACGACGTTTCGTGAGAATAGTTTAAGCCACAGGGAGCATCATCGTTCCGATTATCCGGATGAAAATACAGATGAATATGGAATGAACGAACGATTCACAAATATCGAAACAAAAACCGAGAATACGATGCAATCGTCCGATGATGAGGGTGGTTTTAGACAAAATGCAATGTTCACCAAAAATCAATTCAATCACAATAACAGCGTAAACAGTTCGAATATCATTAACGGAAACATCGGTTTCAGTACGAAAGAGATTGAACCACTGTTGCATGGGGGCCATCACATTCGGGAAACAATTCAAATAGCCAGCCATGGACAAAAATATGATCCACCGCATTATGCGAATCCGACCGCCATGATGGCCATCCATAATATGCAAAAACAACAAGCATCTCGGAATTTAAATTCAATTGAAACACAACATGTAAATTGTTGCCATCATAATAAACATGATTCTAATGAACAAAATCAATTTCAATATCAGCAAAAAGCACAATCGCCATATCGAAAAGTGCCGCCACCGCCAATCGCTCGACCATATACAAAACCGTTACCAAAGCTTCCAATGAATATTGGTGAGTTCAAGATTTTCTAATTTCACCGTCAGTCACCTTGCTGCTGTCCATTTCTCAATCACATTTTTTGCTTAATTTATTCCAGATGAGGGCCCAGAGTCATCAATCGAAGACCTAAGCCGTCCATATTCACCAAGTTTAAGCTCTTCAAATGAGGACATTTTAAGGCCAACGGCACGAATCGGTGATCGGGGCGATTGTGATCTCATTGAATATCAAATGAATTCCCATAACGATTGGCTATTGCGTTCGGCTGTACGGCCCGACTCAAGTTCCATACAATATCCATCACAATTTGGAGCCGGTTCAAAATTAAATTCAATCGATTTGGCATATCTAAAAGATCTCGAAGTCAGTTCAACGGCAGACAGTCAAACCGCATCCACTTTGGCCGCCACAAACAAAGAAGTTGAATCGAGTACAAGTTTTGAATATCATGATAATGATATGATACGTTCGCCATTTCAGCGAGAAATACAACGAATCTTAGACTCATCGGCTGCTTCAAAAATTCCAATTCCAATTAATCGCAATAATGCAAATGAAACAAAATCCAAAATGGGCAACCATCCCGCCTCGAATGGTGATTCAAATGCTCATTTTCGATTAAACCAGCGAAATACTGACTATGAATATGAATCGGCTGAGAAGTCATCAAATTATATGCAGGTGCATATTGGTGGCGGTTCAGCTATTGCAACAGTCAATGGTAAACATCCGGTTGGATTGGATGCGATTAAGGAAATTGCTAAAAATACAGCAACATCCGACTCAAGCCAAATGCAAACATCTGATGCTGAATCACTGGATATATTGGATGACGTTGAAGAGCATTCGAATAATCAAAATCATGCATTCAATGTTGTACACCAACGACAACACAAATTCGAATCAACAAATTTAAGTGTTGACGATATGGGCGAAGATATGTATGATATTGATGATGAATATCGTTTACATGACAAATCAGATTTGACCAATTCCAAAACAATTAATGACATTTTAAAATATGGTGCACATCATACGGGTGACTCAAATCCCATCGAAACACAATCCGAATGGAGCGATGATGGCGAAGAAGATGAAGCGAAAGGTAAATTATTCTTAATTTTCAAAAATATTTCAATTGTAATCTCTGTATCTCTTGAACAAATTCAAGGTGGTGCTGAGAGTACTGGTTACATCACCGATGAACCCGGTCTGGAGAATTTGTCTTTGTTGAACGAAGCCGGACTAACGGATGCCGAAGCGGCACTGTCGGATGTAAATTCATGTGATGCAAACGATGTGGATGATACATCGGTTTCGAGTCGTGCCAGTTCACGGCTTTTGAGTCTCGATTCATTGAGCGGATTTTATGACAATGAACAGGAAGCAGCAACACATAAAAGTCACGAAAAAGCGATAATGAACGTTTCAAGTAAAATAACAAATAAATTTGGATCGCAGGCTCTATAGGACAAAAATAAGACATGAGAGTCAATCCAACTGTTAAATATATATTAATATTATTATTATAAATATCATTATTATTATTATTATACAAAAAAAAACAAAGTGACGAAGGCACATTTCAACCTGCCGAATGGATGATAGAAAAAGAATCGAATGCACAATGCACAAACAATTATGAGCGTAAAGGATTCTCTTGTGTGCGCGCTATTAATATTATATATTATCATTATTATGTATTCTTGTGTTGTATTTGAGCGTATTGCATATTAATTATTATCATCATTAGTTTCCATGGAAATGTACTCGTAACGCCTAATTCAAAAAACAAAACAAGAACAAAGAAAAGAAAATCGGGAAAATACTTAAAAATCAAGAAGAATCAGCAAATGTGATTTTGTGTTGCTTAATTTAACAATGAAAAATTGAAGACAATTCGGCTACGAGTGGCATCGGTACTGATCTCACCAATTCAAGACGAAGAGAATGATTATTGCAGCTAAATTGATATCAATCGTTTACAAATTTTTAAAGTTAGTGAAAAAATATTATTTTTTTTTTATTGTGATAAATGCCATTGCTTCATGCAAACATTTATTTTAATTTTTAATTGACTTACGAAATACGAAATTTTCGAAAAAATTAAATAAAGCACAAATTTAGAAAAAAGGGTACTAGCAAAGAGTACTCTGCTTGCGAAACCATTAGTTCCAGCATTTTGCTAAAAAAATTTATTTGAATGTCCAAATCATACTAAATGATATGACAGAAAAAGAACAAACAAATTGTTTTAAAAAAATTGTTAATTTTGATTTGTAATGATTTTTGCTCGAAAATGCATCCTATTACTATTGCTAAATACTAAAATAAAGAAATATTTTTTGTTTAATAAAGCTCCTTGCTGTAATGAAATAAATTGGTCCAATTTTCATTCAATCCATTTCATCTTCCAGTTGATCAATATCTTTTTTCAGCTCAGCATTCGTTGGATTCAATTTAAGTGCGGCCAGAAATTGATTGTGAGCATGTTCTTTGAAACCGAGACCAATCAATGATTTCCCCTGCAACCAATGGCATTCCACTCGATCTTTGAGATTTGATGGAACGGCTGGTGTCAATTTCCCTATCGCTTCAGTACAATCTTCCGCCTGTATATCAATTTAAAATTATGTATAATCATGTCATCTGTTTGCGTGACGGAGGATTTGATTTGAACTTACACAACGTTGAAAATTTTTAAGATGAAAATGTGCTTGCGCGCGTCCAAGATACAAATCAGCCGATTCATTTGCTAATTTAATTCCACTGTCGAACGCTGAAATGGCCGCCAAATAATTCTTTTTCTTGAGAAATTCTTTGCCTTTATTCAAAAGCCATATGGCATCACGTTCATCATCATTTAGATTTTCGTCACAAAAAGCAACATTTTTTGTCATTATTTCATGTTGTTTGGCGAACCATTCACGTTCTGCTTGATCGGATGACTCGCGTTTTGGCGTTTTAAAGCGGCGCTCAGTGAATTTTACCTCAATAGTGCCAAACGATCGAACCGGAGGAACATTTGGTACCAGTTTTTCGGGTTCCATTCGCATGAGATGTGCCTTAGCATTGCACTTTGATTTCATAATGTTCACTTCGGTTAATTGTTGTTCTTTCAATAATTTTTGTGTATTTTCGATTTTTGTTCGAATTTGAGAGTCACGATCAAGCCTCCTTTCCAAAACCTCACGCTCAAGTTGCTGTCTTTCTTTTTTCCTTTGCATATATTGTTCTTTCACTTTCTGTTCATATTCGGCTCGCCTCTCTTTTCGTATTTCGTTTAATTGGAACTTTTCATTTAATTTTCCATTCACTTTGGATGGTATACCCAAACTCTGCCACCATTCATCCGTTGACTTCTTCAAAATACATTTAATGCAGGATTCGAGAATTTTGCACGAACTTTCTTCGGGACAGATTGTTCCCTCGAAAAATAGCTCGTAATAATAGGGCTGAATGTTAATTTTCATAAACTTTTCGGTTATGATCACATTATCGGTGACTTTTTTACCGTGAATTGGTAATTTGATTATGATTTCACTGTCGGTTTGTGACCAATTTACATTTTCAATAAAAATCGACATGATTCCGTTTCGGCTGCTCTTTGATAAAATGAAAAATTTCATTTCCGAACCACATTCGATGTAAACAAAGTTTTTTTTGTTACCATGGAAATTGGCATAAACTTGGAATCGTTCATTCACATTTATTTATGTCTGTTGGGAGAGGCCATGTTAATTAATTAAGACAACGTATTCCTGCAATCGAATCGAAAATTAATAAAAAAAAATCTTGTTTATCTTATTCTCACACACTCTGGCTGAAACCATAAATGTTTTAAGCGAAAATATGTGTCATGGCTCCGAATATTCGCATATTTTTATTAATTATTATCAAATCCATTGGGATGGAAACGAGATTTATGAGTTCAGTCACAGTTTGAAGTTTAAATGCTACATTATGATATTTTGACGGTTAATAAAATGATTAACAGTAATTACACTCGCTTATTTCCTAAATAATAAGCAGCTAAACACGTGCAATAAAATAATATTGATATACAAATATGAAGTCACATTTCAATGTGCATAATTTAACATTGATATCAACGATATATGTGTCATTGTACGCAAATGTACGCTATGCATGGGTTGACAAACGGCACACAATCCATTCCATTTACGGAAGTATTATGTGTTTGTGTTAACAGTTTACACCTGAACGATTTTTTTCCCCTTCGGATTTCGTCTGTAGTGAGCAATGAGCAATGATGGTATAATGATAATTACAATAAATTGATAACGTGTGCACATTGTACGCCAAATGGCAAACAATTCAATTGAAAGTGAACGATTCCGGAATAACAATCGCTAAACTGTGGCTAATGTTAATGAATTCGTTATTTTGTCGCTTGACTTTGATTTGAAATAAATACAATAAATTAAGGCACAATTTTTGGATGTGCTTGAGTACGAATTAGCCAGTTGCGAAAGTTACATCGGGTGAAAAGAAACGCTTTCTCAAAATTTTCTTCAAATTATTTGGTGCTTGAAATTCGAATCGATTGGTTGTGTTTAATTGAGAGTCTGTTAAGCCTGGAAAAGTGTCGATTTAATTAAAAAAAAAAAAAAATTAGAAATCAATAGCAAAATGAATTTTCAGCTGACAATTTTAGTTTTGTTTGCGTTTCTATGCATTTTGTCGAGTGCACATGTTTTGAATAGATCCCGTAACAGACCGCCAGTCGCTAGAAATCGATTCAATGAATTGTACACGGCGCGAAAAGACGAAATCGGTACGAAATATTTTTTTGTTTTAATTTATGTATTTTCGAGTGCAATGAATGATGATAATAATTGAAATATTGTTGATTTTAATTTATTAGAATCTGAGATTGGTGCATGGAATCCGAGGGATGGTTCAAATGTATGGGAACATAGTGGTTTGTTTGAAGGTGATATAATGCTTTTTGATAATCCGACGTCAGGTAAAAATGGATTGATCGATACGGCGGCACGCTGGAATTCGGCGACTGTTCCTTATTATATCGATGACTCGTTCAGTAAGTGATTTTGTAAAAATGGTTGCAATGGCATGGGGATTAAAAATTGTGTGAAAAATTTCCCATTGCAGGTAGTGAAGAGGTGCTGATGATCTTAAATGGAATGCAAGAATATCACAACCGAACTTGTATCCGATTTCGGCCATATGTGATGACAGATCAAAATTGGATCGACATTAAGGCCGATTACAGTGGATGCTGGTCAAGTGTTGGCATGAAAATGCAAGGTCAAGTCGTAAATTTGGGATCACCAAAATGTCTTCGGCATGGTGTTATCGTTCATGAATTGATGCATGCACTTGGTTTTTATCATCAGCATAGTTCAGCGGAACGAGACGATTTTATTCGAATCAATTGGGAAAATATTCGCCGTGGACGTGAACATAATTTTAATAAATACAATGAAACGGTTGTTTCCAATTTTAATGTTTCATACGATTATGCCAGTGTTATGCACTACAGTATGAAAGCATTTACCGCAAATGGAGAAGATACAATTATACCTTTGGTAAGTGATCTATGCAACAAACATTTGTTATTCGAAAATTTTATTGTATAAATTGTCTGTATTGTAGCAAGAAATATCCGCACCTCCCGGCCAGCGATTGGGTTTGAGTGACAAAGATGTTGAGAAAGTGAATTTAATGTACAGCGAAACGTGCAATAATGATACGAGTAGCGTTGTTCAAATGCACCAAATTCAACTGGAACTATTACAAGAAATTGTTGTTCCGCCGAGTCCAAATAAAGGGTCTTTGATATCAAGTATCATCCAATGGATTGAGGATTTTCTGAGCTTAAATTTATTTATTTAATTTAAAGAATAAGTTATTGAGGAATAAGTAAATTATTAAAAATATTTTCCATACATTTCCAGTGTGTTTTTCTACAGGAATTTTATAATCCACATCGAAATAATTAAAATTCTCAAAAAGTTCCTCATTATATTTCTTCAATACCTGAACTCGACACAAAAACACATTCAAAAAAGTGAATTTTACAAAAAAATGTTTTATTAAGTGTTTTCCTTTTTATAACTCTCTGACATTTGTTGGGACTGTTCAACATTCAAGTACATTGACCCTCATTTAAAATACAATATTTTGGTGCTAAAGGTTCCGGCTTTATTCCCAAAAGTTCGAGTCTTTCATTGTGACGATATAAACGCTCTGTTGCAAGTGATGATGCACTATCCGGATTTGACCAAAGTCGCTCACCAACAGCCGATGCTCGTGGCCATGTCCGGGAATCTTAATATAGATGAAAAAATAGAGAAAACTTGTTTCAATGATGAATCAGTTTTATGTTTTCAATAAGACGACATACCAAGATTATTTTCATCAATGAGTTCACTCCAAATGCATGCCTCACCACCTAATACACCTTGATGCAGTGGAATTTGATTATCATAAGCCGTTTTCCATGTGTAGTAACGAGTATTTCCCCAAAATCCATGATCGAAATACCATGCATTTTTCGTTGACATTATCAATTCATAGCCGCGATCGAGCAATTGTTGAGGCATTTCATCAGTTGTTTCTACCCAAGTTTGGATCACATATCTGCAATCATCATCAAAATCAATAGATTCGCATGAAAAAAAAGAAAAAACAAGGTTAAATAATTCAAAGGGCACCTGTCTTTTTCCAAAAACTGTTCAATATGGGCTGGATCAGTTAATTGACTAGAATAAATGATAACTTTTTCCAGTTTGACTTGTGTATTACGTCGACTGCTCAAATCTTGACCCTTTACCTCGTCCCAGATCCGCAAAGAGGCTTGCTATCAATTTGAAATCAAAGCGTTTTTTTTAGCGCAACGAAGATTAGAATTAAACAGAAGTGTGTTACGTGAAATTCAGCCCACAATTGCATAAAGTCATTTGTTTCTCTACCCAATTTATGATCCTTCATATAATCAACAATTTCTTCGGTTGCATTCCAACATCCCAAATGAACCTACATAATTAGTAGAGTTAACATGAAAATAATAAATGTATTATTTATAACTAACTTCATCGCCGCCAACATGAATCGTTTCACCCTTTGACAATAACGTAGCAATATGTCGATAAACATCACGAAGCACATCAAACACATTAGAATTAACGGGATTCAGTTGACCACACGGAGGTTGAATACAATATTTTCGCCATGGTTGCATATTCACACAAACAGCCAAATCACCAAGCCCATAATCCGGTCCCCAATTCCAACCATTTCCCGAATGGGATGGAATATCAATTTCGATAATCGTACGAATGCCTCGATTTTTAGCATATTGAATAATATTGCTAACGTTGATCGGTGTATACACCTGTGCCGGTGAATATGCTCCGTATATTGTGAATTGTGGCAAAGATGGAATTTCCAATGGAAAACTTTGTGAATCGGTTATATGCCAATGGAATACATTTAATTTGGTTGAAGCCATGCCATCAATGGTTCGTTTAATGTCATTAATTGGCAAAAAATTACGTGATGTATCCAGTAATAAGCCACGATGCCGGTAAATGGGTCGATCTTCGATTCTTGCCGATTTTACGAGCAATAAACCAGATGCACATTGATTGGCCGTCATCAATTGACTCAGTGTTTCTAAACTGTGTCGAAGTCCGTAAATTGTGACACTTGTTAATGTTACCACCACTTGATCACCTGAATTTTGAATCATTTAATGATACACATTAATATAAATATGAAATTTGAATGCTTCAAAACGAGAATTCACCATTTGTGACGATACTTATTTGATAGCTTTCGTCTGTGTCCCATGTGAGATCAGTTTCATTCGATTGAATATTCATTCGAACCAAAATTTCTTTTTCTGACTTTGCTGCTTTGCAATTATCATCGCATTCGTGGCTTATTTTCGATAAAAATATAAATAACATTTTGTCGACATTATTCCATATCGATTGTGGCACAAGGCTATAGTTAAATCTTTATGAAGAATGAATGAAAGAATGAAAATCCATTTGAATTCATATTATAGTTATTAACCAAAAGAAGACTGAAAAAAAAAACAGAATAAATTTTTTGTATTTGCATACTTTAAATCGTGGGGATTAAAATTGAACAGCCTTTTTGCAATCGTTGGTGGGGTTGTTGGCCTCGGCCACAGGGCACCATATTGGCCGCAAGTCAATCGGCATGCATTTCTTGATGCATAAGTTATTAATTTTTGAGGATCTTTGTGAAGCTGAACACATTTTTCATTTTGATTGCAAATCCATTTCTGTGAACATCTAAAAATAAACATTCAATACCGTTTCGAGTTTTTGAACGAATCTCAAAATAAATTTATTCGTTCAGTTCAATTTTAATTATACAATAATAATAATTACTCTTCGCTGTTGACATTTAAAATTCCAAACGAACATGCACATAATAAAATGATGATTATCGGACGCTGCATATCATCTGATTTGTTGTTAAGTTTTAGATATCCTTGTAAATTGAATAGAAAAAATACTTGAAATAAATTGGGCCATCGATTGAACTTTCTTCATCGAACTCGATAAGATATTTTATTATTTTTATTATTATTATTATTATTATTATTATTATGAAATGAGCTGATAAGACAAAAACAGTTCACAAAAAGAGAAAAATAATTTAAAAAAAATAATTATGATTTGAACAGAGATTGTTCGCTTTGAACATTTCCTTAATTTCAAGCGATATTAACGGCAAGTCGGAATCATACGTTTTTCTTATCGAATGACGACGAAAACAGTTTTATAAGTTTCAACGGCTGAAAATGTTGAAATTGAATGCAGTTTCGAAATTCATAATAGTTCCATTGTGCGAAGTGCGAAGAGAATGTTGATATGCATTATACATAATAACAATAATCATTTCATTATCGCGAGTAAAATACACGCAAAAAGTTGCATTTTGTGTTTTTGGTCGATCACCATAAATGTTCACTTACCGCACCTATTTTACGTATTCAGAGTTAGTTAGTTCAATTGACTCCTTCCGGAATAAGAGATCGCTTTTAATTGAACTACAATTGATAAATACTAATTATTCAGTTCAAAAGTTTATTGCTCAGCCACTGGTTTTTCGATTTTTATTTTTATTTGAAATTTTCTCGTCTATCGTTTTGCAAGCAATGAAAAAGAAAATACATATGATTTAATAAATATCGCCTACGCAATGGTTACTGATT
>GL501436.1:1142003-1163113 GCA_000149185.1 Mayetiola destructor
AGCTGGTGCTGGTGTCGCTGGAGTTTTTGCTGGTGTCGCTGGAGCTGGTGTCGCTGGAGTTTTTGGTGGTGTCGCTGGAGCTGGAGCTGGTGTCGCTGGGGTTTTTGCTGGTGTCGCTGGAGCTGTTGCTGGTGCCGCTGGTGCCGCTGGTGCCGCTGGTGCCGCTGGGGTTTTTGCTGGTGTCGCTGGAGCTGGAGCTGGTGTTGCTGGAGTTTTTGCTGGTGTCGCTGGAGCTGGAGCTGGTGTCGCTGGAGTTTTCGGTGGAGTTTTCGCTGGTTTCGCAGGAGTTTTTGCTGGAGCTCTCCACCTAAAAACAAAAAATAGAAAAGACTTCATTGCTGTTTTCGGATAGTAAAAATTTCATTTTGAAAGCAAATTTTACTGGTTCAGTGCGTCTCTAAGCCTCTGTTTAGCATCCTCCCTGGAAAATCAAATTCAAATGGTCAGAATTCGAAGTTTCAAAATGTTCGTTATGAAAAATATCTCACTCAGATTTTCCACGGAATCTTTTTATCGCCTTTACTAACCTAAAAAGGGAAAAGTTCCGAGAATTAAACAATTGGTACTTATCACAAGGCATAATTCTGAATATGTCCAAACTTACTTGCGCTTTGGCAAGAAATGTGAAGTACTGTGACAATCAAAAGAATTCGATTAATTTTAGTTAAACTTTTACTATTTTAGGTTTAATCTTACTCTCGCGTTCTGCTGATAATTCCTTCCTTTTCCAAACTTGAATTGGAACCAAATAAAAAGAATGATTAAACTTCCCATCAAATTGAAATTCTTTGAGATCGATGAGATCTTACATTTTTTGGAGCTTCTTTGCATCTCTAGATTTATCTGTCGCGTATGAGATGACTCTGTATAATAATAAATAATAAATTCAGTTCAAGTGAAACTAATCGAGTTAATAACATGATATAAATCCGGTGTAACACATACTCTCTTTTTAGAGCTTTTAACTCTGAGCTGAAAATGAGTAGAAAATTTTTGGGATAGCTTCAAATTAACAATTTTACAATAGAATGAATTGAAACTCACTTATCAGATTTTCCCAATTGTATTCCATTTGTAGAAATTTTTATTTCTACTGCTCCGCTGGAAAAAGAAGATATTTTATTCGGGTATTTTGATGAAAAATCTTATTTATTTACTCGACAAAAACTATAATCCCGAAAGTAACCACAAGAATGGCGATTGAATTTCTCATTTTCATCTTATTTCGTTCGCAGTCAGAAAACAATTAAAACTAAAATGTATTAGAACATTACGTTTTTCGCTATCGTTTTATATATTCTGGAATAAAAAGTAACTTGATTATATCGAACTTTAAAATTAAAATTCGTCAATTTCATAATTTGAAAGACCGAATTCGGAATTAATGAAGGGCAAACATGTACATCAAAAACAGTCGTTTCCTTGGTTGTTTCACACTGGAATTATTTATTCACGACAAAAGAAGCGATATTTTTTCTTCGTAAATCGATTAAGGTCACTTGTTCTTTCAACTAACGTTTTGTTCGTCTATTTTCATCTAAATTTGCCACATTTGCCATTATAATGTGTGTATAAAGCATTCACATCCAAAAATGATGACGCTGCGTCAATAAAAACTCACGATTATTTCATGTATTGGTGCGGAGGCGTTAAATTATTCAGGGTTGAAAGAGACGAAAGTGAGTTCAATTCATTTATTGTGTAGATTCAAAAGGAGAAAAAATAAAAATGTTTCTTTCAAAAATTTGGCCATGAGTGAATTTATGCCAGATAAATTGTCACCGTCAACACAGAACCTTTTACTTATATATTGTCAATGTAACATTGATATATTAATTTGCTTGTATGTATCATTAATCTAAAGGATCAGGTTTTTTATCTCAAATCAAAAACCCATGTAAATTAAAGCACTATCAAAATTTCTGTTTGATTTGGATATTTTTATCGATTTATTTTATAATTATAATAATATCTATGCACTGCCGGAAGTAAGTTTCTAAAATTTATTCTGCTATTCTTTTTGGCGCATTTAGAACCGCTGAGTTAAATAGTAGAACCAAATTACTAAATAATATTCAATATTCATTTAACTGTATTGTTGTTAACTGTATGTGTATTGGAAGTTAGTAACATGGTTCTACTTAAATAGTAAGCGGTTCTACAAAAAGAAACATCAGAGTAAATTATAGAAACTGACTTTTGGCATTGCGGATCCACTAAATATCCAAATCAAACAGAACGGTCAATAATGCTTTAACTTACAGCTTTTTCTTGACTTGAAGCAGGATCGGTCCATTCATTGTCATCCTCAGCATCCATCTCCATGTCTCTATCTTCGTTTCTCCACCTGGCAAAGAAAAAAAAACATGAATTCAAATTCGATGTCGTTGCTTCATTCAATTATTATTCGATTCCAAAGATTCATACATTTCAAAAGCGGCCTGAAGTCTGCTTATAGCTTCGCTTCTGTAGAAAAAAAAAACAAAAAAAAATTCTCAATTCCAATCATTGATTCAATTACTCAAGACGAAAAAACCTACTTCGATTCGCCTTTGAACTTTTGGATTGCGATCTTGAGTCTGAAATAGTATGAAAACAAATGAAAATTTTATTGGAATTTTGATTAAATTATTATTGTTTATCATGCTCACAATGTTGGTTCAAGTACTCTTTTGACACTGGAAACCAATCCAATAGTTTTTCGTTATCAATGTTTGAACAGAACGTTTTGTTATTATAATTTTTTTTTTCTCTTTAAATGATGTTATCTTACTCGTAGATTCTGCCAATTATCTGTTTTTCTTTCAAACTGTATCGAGAACAAAAAACGAAAGTGGGAAAAAAATGACAAATTTTAAATGTGGTTTGTAACAATTGATCAAAAAGATTAATTTTACATTTCTTGAAATCTTTCGCCAGCTGTAAGTCTCATTATGTGTCTGTATGCTCTGAAGGAAAGTCAATTCAAAATTCAGTGAATTTTTTCACACAAAAAAAAAGAAAAGAAAAATGATTAATTATTCACAAGACAATACTAACTTATCTTTTAGTTCTTGTAAGCTGGAAATGTTGGAAAAAAAATTTTATCAATAAAATAATTTCAATGTTAAATTATCAGAATAAATCAAACCTATCCTTTGGCTTCTTTCCTTCACTAAAATTATACGAAAAAGAAAAACAGTTTTATGATTCAAAAGGTCTCTCAAAATAAATCGAGCGTTAAAACTAACCTGATACCAACGGTAAGGATTACCGCAAAAAGAAACGCAAGCAAATTTGTCATGTTGGCTCAATATCTTTTAAGTAATCAAAAAATTTTCAAGACTAAAAATATTGATGGAGTCAAGTTGCTTTTATATGCATTATTTCGTTTCAACTTGCATTCGAAGGAAGATAATTAAAACATTCAGAATCTATTTATTCGTATGGAATTGTGTAATTCGAAACCCAGATAAATGAGGTGAACGAATGAAAATGTCACTTATTAAATACAAATAATAATTGATAATTATTTATAAAATGGAAAGCGAGTGATGAAACAATTTGAAAATATCTTCATTAGAAACATATCGTCATTCATGGTATTTCAGCCGAATATAATTAATTATTGTATTCGAGTTAAGAGTGAAAAAAAATTAAACGATCCCACTTAAGTAATATTAATGATTGCAATTCGATCACAGGTGTTTTTGTGAAATGAATATTTATTTATTGCGTTCGATGTTTGCATTTGTTTTGAATCTTTGGATTTTTCTAATCTTTACAATAGAAATAATAATGAAAATTTTTCTATTGAATCAAATAAACGACATTCAAACTATTATGGTTTTTTGTTTTCAATGTTAATTATTATATCAGGACAATGAAAACATACAAAACATTTGATTCAATAGAACCGGAAAAAAAGGGATAATCTGCTCTTCGATCGTTGATATCCTGTTATAATATTGTAGAATTAAAGAATGAATTTGATGAATTAAATTTTATAATAGATTGACATGTGACGCATCGTTGATGGATACTCCCGGCTCTTTAATGCATCATACATCAGACACCAGTCGAGTCTTGTGTGCATTTTAGTTTGTGGCATTGTTAAGAGTACAATGAAAAATCATTTAGGGTGAGAATAGAATTCACTGGCTGCAGATTGCATGTACATTTATTGTGCAATCGCATTGCTGAATTGACTTTAAACTAAAATGAAAATTCTAAAAAAAATATTATTTTCATTATTATTATTCGATTCGGTTCGATACAAATAATATTCCACAATTGACGACAACAATTCCAAACAATTTCCAATCACATTTACATTTCACATTCATTAATTCATCATCAATGTTTCCCTTTTGGCTTTCTTTTCATAGAATTTAATTAAAAAAAATTTGTTTCAAAAGAAAGAGAATGAGAGGTGGAAAAAAAATGTATGGATGAATTCATCATTGAAATCTGTGTCTATGAAAAGAACCGCAAAGCAACATTGAATGCAGCCAATGTGTAATAGGGCTGAAGAGATAAATGATAATGGATTTTATTCAATTAATTTCATACACATTAACTTGTTCAACTACAAATTGAATACAAAATACAGAAACCGTGACCTTAACCTGTAATTGAATCATCCGATCGCTTTGAACAATTTCACAACTTTTCGACTCATATCAATGGACACATTCATTGCATTCAATTCTAAATTTGACCAATGGCATCCTTTTCTGTGAATGCAAAGGTTGGAAGGATGAGGAACGGGTTTATTTAAATACTGTTAATTAGATTTTATCTATTGAATGAATTCAGTGCCAGTTATGGGGAATGTGGTGTTTCTCCGTTTTCGGCCATAAATCAAATTCATTCAAAACTTTTGTTCATTTAAATATTTATTAGTGTCGGTATTTTGACACAAAAACATAGTACATGGCTGTGCATTGTTTCCGATAAAATGATAAACTTTGTTTTGCTAGGCATCTGGCATCTTCCATCTGTAATTTGCATCGACTTTGATGAGGTTTTGATTGATACCATCCAACTTTTTTATTTTTGATAAATTAAATTAAGCAACGAATATACCTCTGGCCACTGGCCACTATTCACTGTCGGCTGGTCCTTATCTCCATTAAGAATTTTCGATACACAGACCACGCTCATAATGAGAAGTTTATCAAGCAAAAATAAATCAACAGAAAACATTCGTAGGTTCTTTTCTCCAATGATATATCCCTGGAAATAGAAATGAGAGGAAAAAAGTTCTCTTTTCATGACTTATCATTTAACACCAATGGCTTCATATATAACATTTGTATATATGATTATTATTTGTTGGCATTTAACATGTATGAATGCATATATCTGATGTAATATATCCAAGTAAAGCCTATATGCGATTGCGATGCATGTCCAAGTCAATTATGTTGATGCATATTTAAGAAAAAAAATGCACTATGAAAAAATGTGGTGGTCTTTGCGCTCACGATTCATATTACTTCTCCGCCATTCTCAATGGTGACACAAGTATTGGTTTTGGGTGTCGTCGTTTTCGTTAGTTATTTCAATAACTCTCTCCCAGTATACTATAAATGAATGCAAACTTTTTTATCGTGTAAAGGAAGTTCTCACAATGATCCCTATTGATATTGGAGGTATGAGAGCTCATAGATTTTTTTATGGCTACTACAGTGTACCCTTTGGAATTTTTTTCTAAATTTTTTTTGAAATTTAATTTTTTTCGTCAATCGATTGTATTTCGTCTTAAACGCGTAAAAAAAACATTTCTTTGCAAAAAAAATTCATAACCAAGGGCACCCCCTGGCATTTTTGCAAAAAAGAAAAATTGAAAAACAAATTTGCCTAAGGGTTCCTCCTTGCAATTTTCGAAAATAAAAAACCAAAACATCAATCAATTCAGAAACTATTTAAAAACGATGAAAACAGTGCGGAAAAGTATGATTTAATCCTTAAAACCATTTATTTTTCATTTGCTTCGCTATACGTATGCTCCATACGAAATTTTTCACGCGAAAAAACCCGTTATTGATTTTTTTGATTTCACGTCGATTTTTCATTCAATTTACGCGCCATATGTTAGCAGTTTGGAGTATAGCAGTTTTTTTGTTCCAGAAGTTCCCATACACAATACACAATCAAACGATAATGCCGATGCATGTGTGTTAGAATTGTTTTCATTTATTTTCAATTGAATCAATTGCAACTGACTGAATGACCGCTGTTGTTGTTGTTGCTGTTCAAATGCCGATAGCTGATACAGTTTAAAAAGACTAAGTTTATTCGATCATTGAATAATGTGATGAAAGTCGTGAATCAGTGAATACACAAAATGTTCAAAGTTCTTCATTTTTTTATGTGCCTCAGCCTTCAATTCGGCATTGGTTTTGGTTCGAATGCATCGTTTGAAGGAAATAAAACATTACCGATTGTCATGTGGCATGGAATGGGTATGAAACTACTTATTTTTTCTGAATTTTTACACCATCAAATTATTACCATTGGTTTCGCATTTCTTTCTATTTTCAGGTGACACTTGCTGTTTCTCATTCAGTTTGGGCTCGTTTCGTGACTTCTTGATTGAAATTCTTGGTGGCAATACTTATGTGAATTCGATTCGGATCGGTAATAACGAAGTCGAAGATTTTTATAGTGGTTATTTTGTCCATCCAGATAAGCAAGTTGAAGAAGCATGCCGACAAATATCATCAGATCCAATGTTACAAAATGGTTACAATGCAGTCGGATTTTCACAAGGATCACAGTTTTTGTGGGTTTAACTTGAATTTTGGTTTCACATCAATAGTGACAATAACATTTAAATAAATATTTTTAGACGTGCTGTAGTTCAACGTTGTCCTGTTCCACGTATCAATAATCTTATCTCGTTGGGCGGTCAACATCAAGGCAAGTAAAAGTTTCAATTTTATTTCGATATCATATTGAGGCCATAATTGCAAACGTCTGTTTATCATTCTAGGCATTTTCGGTTTGCCACAATGTCCGTCTTTGAATTCGAAAACATGTGAACGATTTCGTTTACTTTTGAATCATGTCGCCTACACAGAGTGAGTGAACGTCACTGTTAAGCTTTTGTAGATTGAATTTATTGATTGATTGTTGAACATGTTGTGTTTGTTGCAGTTGGCTACAAGGTTATTTGGTGCAAGCAACATATTGGCACAATCCATTAAAAGAAGAACTATACAAAAAGGGCAGCACATTTTTGGCCGATATAAACAACGAACGCACGATTAATCAGTCTTATATTGATAATTTGGCGAAATTGAATAGGTAAATTGATCGAATTACGCATCACACAGTATACAACTGATCGATTCGTTTTTTTTTTGCAGATTCGTTTTGGTTAAATTCAATCAAGATTCGATTGTCCAACCAGTCGAAAGTGAATGGTTCCAATTCTATAGCCCTGGTCAAGATAAAAAAATTGAAAATTTGTCCGATAGCAATGCCGGCAAACGTTTGGGCCTAAATGATTTAGTGGCTGCAAATAAAATGGTCTTTTTGAGCACTGACGGCGATCATTTGAAATTTTCCAGAGATTGGTTCAAAGAAAATCTTGTACCATATCTAAATGGTGAAAAATGAATTGCATTTTGTACTCAATAAAGGAGAGCCATCCGAAATATCCTAGTTAGTAAAGCAATTAAACGGTTGTTTTCCCATCATATCCATCTTCATCTTGTGATGCATTTTATTTTTCATATTTTTTCTTACAAAATCAAAACATGATCCTCTTGGCTCTAATGGGCCAACTATTGGCTGATTTGAACAGAAACTGATAAAAAATAAAAAATAAAGTTGAATTGTCACAAAACTACGGCTTTTTGTTGTTTCTATTTAAGTAAGTGTACACTGAAAACATTCCAGTGACACTCTTCCCTTTTTATTATTCGACATTTGTGTTGTGATTTTGATTTACAAGATTTGTTTTTGAGGAGTTCACAATCGCACCGAAATATTCATTCATACATTCATTCAATCCCATATCGATTTCGAATCAAAAATAATTTTATTTAATTTACAAATTATGTCGAAAAATTAATTTCAATGCATTCGTTTTTTTTCTTTAAACGGTAAAAATCTTTCTAATGAAAACCGAATTTGATGTGTTTGGATTAGTTTAGCGCTTTTTGCATCGAAATGATTTACGAATAAAATGAAAAAAATAATAACAATAATAATAATAATAATCATTATCGAAAAGAAAAAACATAAATACATGGCCCTAAACATGCACACTTAATCTCTCTATTTCTTTCATTCATTCATTCTTTCAGTCTGTTGCAAATGCACCTCACGACAATTGAATTGGTTTGATCCTAAATGTGGTAAATCAATCGGATGAAATGATGATTTATTTGCGTTGTCGTGGACTTGATGAATTGCTTTGTTTGCCATTTGTTGATGGTTTTGGTGATTTCTTTGATTTCGGCGATTGTTCTGTAGAAAAAAAAAAAAATAAAAAGGAAAAATGAACAATTACAATGTGAATCAAAAAGAAAAAAAATCCCATTCACAATAAAAAGGAGGAAACTTACGCATAATTTTCAATGTTTCTTGTGGCAACCATTCGTAGTCTACATCGCTTGAATTGGTTGTTCCAGTTTCGATGGTTTTGCGTGTAACCTTTGAGCGCTTTCGTTTTCCAACTGAACCAGCCAAAAATTGTTGTCCCAAAACCAATAACAAAACAACAATAGCAGCCATAAGTACATACAAGAAGAACGTTTCACCATCAAGACCTTCATCAATTTCGATAATATGAACAGTTTCATTGAAAAGTGATTCTGTATAACGAGCACCATTCGAGTCACGATAATTAAGCGCAATATTCAATCCAAATGGTCGGCCAGCAAACGTTTCCGATGGTACAAATGAATAGGAAACGGTCGCTTCATGGTTGGATTTAACTTCACGATTGTATGCAATGGCTGAGAAATTTTGAATAAAGTAATTAAAGTCCATCGGATAACGGAATGAGGCTTCAACACTTTCAACAACAAATTCATCAAGTCCTTTGTTCAAGAAACCAATCAAAAAATCCACTGGATGACCACCGGGTAAATTAAATTGGCTGCCTGGCACATACATTGGATTCGTAAACATTAGATAGGTATCAGCGTCTGGTGAGATTTTTTGGTCCGACAGCAAATCTTCATCGTAATCAGTTGAGGCGGCTTCTTCATTTTCATTTTCATTTTCACTTTCGACCATTAATTCATCTTCTTGATCGGCTGCATCTTGGGCTCGAGCCAAGAATTTACCATCTGAAACCAAAAACAAAAACGTTGCTTTGTATTAATTTCAATGGAAAAAAATGTTTCTTTTTCACTCGACTATTGAAATGCGAAAATCAATTAAATTATTATCATCAATGGAGACAAATTTAGTGATGATTTTGTCTGGAGCAATTACCATTGCCCAAATTGATATATGCCACGTCGAATATGAAAGTTATTGAATGGTCAAAAATTTATCAGCATAATTATAGCATAACACTTACCCGGATTGAAGGTGCAGATCAATGATGGAAGCACAAAAAGCGTTATTAACCAAAATGATTTCATTTTTATTTTGAATTTTATTTGAAGAAAAAAATAAATATATTATCAAAAATGTAGATGCGATTCACTCGGAGTGATGTACAAAAGTGTATCTGACTGTTGACTACCGGGCACGACTTACACACGGTGACTTTATGCTGAGAAATGAATGCGTATTGTAAACGTCGTGGAATCGACAATAGAAAGTCAGCGCCAACATCGTTTACGTGGAGTTTGTCATCATCGGTTATGTAGAGTTTTTCAACTGTCAGCATTGAGTGTGTAGCTGTCAATGTGTGTAGAAAGTGTAGAATTTCACGATGGTTTATAACACCGTGTAAACGATATTCGGCTCGAGCCTGTAAATTGAATTGATTTCATCGTTTTTGGAAATAATGAATTTTGAAATTCCGTCAATGATTGGAATCGCCCTTTAAATGGTCCACAAAATGAATGATGCCCCATTTGACGCATGAAATTACTTTTTTTGTTTAAGTTAGCTTGTTATTTTTGACATAACAATTAAGAACAAATGTCAAAACATATTGACGGATATGTAAAAATATTAGGAATTCTCATTGAATCTCAAAATAGGCAAAAAAAATGGTGTTCAAATGCCAAGAGGATAGCTTCCTGAAAGAGGTAATCAATCAAAGATTGTTATCCCACAACCAATGACATTATTCAATGTTCCATGCATATTTTTTAGTTTGAAACCAAAGTTGTTCGCTGTGAGCCGGTGAATATCAATAAAAAGAGCAGCACCGGCAAAGATGAGCTAGTCTCAGGCTATAGTGTCGTTTTAGAAGACACTATTCTTTTTCCGGAAGGCGGTGGTCAGCCATGCGATCACGGTACCATAAACGGTAAACAAGTCATAGATGTACAGCGGAAAGGTGCTCAAGCTCATCATTTCATTCTCGACAACGGCTCAGACCTTCCATTCGCTGTTGGAGATAAAGTTTATTGTACAGTCGATTGGGAACGGCGAAATGATCATATGCAACAACATTCAGGTCCATAAATTGATGAAACTTAACGTAAAATTAAATAACAAATTATTAACATGAACATTTCCCATTCTGCAGGTCAACACTTGGTGACAGCAATATTCGAACGAGATTACAACATTGATACCATTTCATGGTCTCTTGGGCCTGAAGTGTCTTATATTGAAATAGATGCCAAAGTAAATGTAACCATTGAACAAATGGCTCATGTCGAAAAAGTTTGCAATGAATTAATTGCTGCTGCAACACCAGTTCATGTGCATATTCTTGATAATCCTGATCAAATCGATGCACCAGCTGATGTTAGGCGTGCGACGAGAGGGCTACCTAAAGATCACGTCGGTGATGTTCGTGTGATTACGATTCATGGTGTCGAAAGTAATATGTGCTGCGGAACTCATGTTACCAATTTGGCGCAATTACAATGCGTTAAACTGTTGAACATTGAAAAATGCAAGAATCGTCAATTTTTGCATTTTTTAATTGAAAACCGAATTTTGAAACGTTTGCAGGCATGTTTCGACCGGGAATGTGAATTGACTGCCATTCTGAAGTATGGATGACTGGATGGATTAACATTTCATGAAAATTTTTGTATGAGAATTTTCCGTTTTTTCTTTTTCTTACAGAAATGGACCTCCGTTGCATGTCGAATTGGTTAAAAAGATTCAGGCAAGTCAGAAATCCAATCAACGTTTGGTTACATCTTGTTTGAAAGAACTAGCGATAGCGGAAGCTGAAAAAGTTAAATATCTAAATCCATGCCCAAAATGGTATTCGATTCATAGAAAAGATGGTGCCGAAACAGACTTTAATAGCGTTTTCTTGAAGCATGCACCTGAAATTAAGAACACTTCAAATGGTCTTGCATTATATTTTCTAACGGCGGCAGAAGAAAATAGCATCAAAGGCAATTTACTTTTATTTGGTCACGAAACGGTTATAAATGATTTGGGACCCCAAATATGTGATTTAGTCGATGTTTACCAGAGGGAATGGTAAACGATTCCAAGCCAAAGTGAACAATTTGAAAAAAATCAATGAATGTGAAAAATTGATTGGTAGGTACTTTGAAGAGAAATGAATACACTTTTTTTTAATTTGAATAAAATCCGTTTTCCGTGAAATACGGCAATAGATATTGTAAACATTAGTTTTACTCCCATATCAAACACCCAACACCGGACATAATCTTGAATCGTGTGGTGTGTTAGCATGACAAATGTCAATTTCCGTGTGATCATTGATGCTTAACATTCGGTTCGGCTAATAATAATTGTTAAAAAAAAAAAAATTCAATTACATAAAATCTTGCTCAAGACTCACAAGTCAATGGAAGTCAATGCATCTCGTCGATTGTCAACAACAGAGGAAAAAAACATTACACGAATATTTATCATAACAATATTAATTTTGTTTCTGGCTGACGTCCCACAAAATTCCAAACAAAATCGAATATTTTCTCATAACTCATTGTAAAGCGATCACGGTTTGTCGACCATGCGATTTATTAATATTTTATGCATGATAATTCATAGAATAAAGAAAAAAAATTATAATCAATATAACTGTTTTGATCATTTTCGCGACTGAAAACCCGTTTAAGCGCGTTTGCTGGACAAAAGAAAAGTGAAAATCGTTCGTCATAATTTTCTTCACTGCTGTGATATGTCACGGCGAACGAAGCGCAAAGAAAGAAAGCAAAAAAAAAATAAAAAATACCGATAAATACAATAAATATCAATTTATTCATGTGCTGTATTGGAGTGTGGAGTCTATTTCACAAACCTGAATTGCGATTGTATTATGTTCTCTATATTGATTTGTTATTAGTCGCATTAATCGATGATTCTATGGCCATGCATATATTGGCATGTTTATAAGCTGTATAAGCGCATATTTATTGTTTACATCAGAAATGTGGTAGTTCCCTTTCCATCGAATGGATGCTGAACGAAAGAAAGTGATATAAATAAAGTGTAAAGTGGGGCTCGCGACACAGTTCTTCATATTGCAGTGCGGTGTGATCAGTGATCGAACACTATGGATTATTTTGTTGTGTATTTAGTGTTGTTTGCTGGAATACTAACGATTTCAGTAGACAAAACAGTTGC
This sequence comes from Mayetiola destructor, assembly GCA_000149185.1. NCBI lineage: Eukaryota > Metazoa > Arthropoda > Insecta > Diptera > Cecidomyiidae > Mayetiola > Mayetiola destructor. The sequence goes on from GL501436.1 coordinate 1,154,694, forward strand.
TGATATGGATATTAAATTAAAACCACAATCGGAAAAATTAACCATTAGCATTGATTCAATTGTTCCAATTCCACCACAAATTGCATATTTCATACCGGATCAATTGTTTAATGGCACCAATTTTCCAAATCTAAATCCAAATGTTCCACCGATTATTAACATGTGGCCACCAAACAATAGTAATGGCCAAAATGATACATTCCAAATGAACACCACGGATATGATGATGTCGTCTCAACGTCCATTTCGCTATTTTGTTGTGCCAAAAGAAAAAGACGTTGATGATTTAGAGGCGGCCCGACAAAATTACGACTATCAAGTCGATCTGGCAAAATTACCGGATAAAAAACCGGATTTCCATCAATTTGAACAACTATATAGAAAACGTGAACCAGTGAAAAATAGCAGTAAATTAAAAAAGAAAAAGCACTCGAAACGACCAATGTATAATTACGCAAATAATTCACCAAATGTTCGTGGCCGCATTAAAATGATCAAAATGAATCTTGAAAATAAATTCGAAAATTCCAATGAAAATGAATCCCAACAATCGGAAAGCAACGGTTCTAGTGAAGAATATGAAGGTGAATTAAATGATCGATTCAAATTTTCAAAAACCAATGGAAAATCAAAGAAGAATCGAAATAATAAAAAACAACATCATCGAAATGATAAACTTTCACAGCCTCAATCGAGTGTAGAAAATGAAAGCAATCAGTTTTATTACGATAATTCGAACAATGAATCAAATGAAAACGGGTCGGATTATGATGATGATGCAGATGATGAAAATTATGACGATCGTCAGCATCGTCATCAACATCATCATCAGCGAGCGAATTTGATGAGCCAACAACAACAACAACAACAACAACCAAACGATGAAGATTATGAGACCGATGTGCAACAAACACCAAATGCCCGAAATCCTCGAAAAGGATATTCAATTTATTTGAAAAAAGTCACAAAACGTCCGTTACGCGTTGATCGAACACAAAATGCGCGCATTCATTTCGTTCCGACGCGGATGTTGTCAACGGTGCGAGGAACAACGATCCTTGTACGAAAACCAAGAAAAAGTAAAAAACCGTACAGAGGAAAGGTGTCAGAGTCGGGTGGTCATATGGTTTACACAGAAGATGGATTTGAAGATGCAAATTATGATCATGGCAAACATCACAAAAATCATGAATATTTAAAACGAACGCGTCGAGCAACCGATTATGATCAATTAAGAGGTCAAGATCTGATTGATCATTTGGAGACATTAATTCGAAATGTTACTGATTATTTGAATAGCAGTGAAATCATTCCAAATACCAACACAAAATATCCACTTTACAATTCATCAAACAAAAATATTGAAAATTCTGTGATTAAATATTCTGAATATGCTAGGCCAGTGGTTGATAGTGACCACTCTAGTGAATTATATGCAACGAAAACGAAAGAATGCGATGAGATCGAAGAGCCCGACTTTTCAAATGCTGGAAATTATAACGATACCAATCAACCGAAGAAACGTTTGGGAAAATTGGGCAACAATTTGAAATGTTTGAAAGAGAAACTATTCGGGTCAAAGCCGTTGGACAATCCATTGTTTAATGAAGAGAATATTACCGAACCGGAAGCTAAAAATGTGCTTGGCAATTCGGTTTATGCGGCCAACGGAATTGCTGATGTTTACACTGACGTTATAAATAATATCAAGCAGAATGCTTTTAACGAGAATCAACGGATTTTTAATACCCAACATATGGCTGATGATGTGTTAAACACCAGTGAACAATATCCCAAAAAACCGACCCGAAGTAAATATCTTTCGGGTCACAAGAAATCAAACGTCGTAAGTGAAAGCCCTTTGACCAGATTCAATGTTTTTAATAATCCAGTGCAAGTGCCGATTTTGGATATTTCTAAATTTATTCCGACGCCACGCTACCCAACCGATGACTTTGATGATTCTGATTTCAAACCAATTGTTTCTCCATATCATATTCAATCTGAATTTTCGACAACATCAACCACAACAACAACCACAACCATAGCTCCGACATCGGAACAGGTCATACCTGAACGTGCTCAGGATAAAAAACCATTGCACTTTCATTATGAAACACTAAACAGCAATGTCCATTCGAATTATATTCCACCGAATTTTAATCCAAATATTCAGAGACCGAAACCAAACTCGAATAGAAATTATCAAAATCCTAATATCAATTCGAACAAATTTATTCGGCAGGCCATTCCGGCGAATGTAATACATCAAAATGTGAACCGAAACCAACCGCCTTCAACGGCAATCAGAGTTATTCGACTCCGTTTTCCAGCACAAGTTGTTCGTGTTTTTTCTCCAAGAGTGTAAAATTTTGGATTTCTTATTTTTATTTATTCGATTATAATAATTATTTGTTTTATCGAAAGCCTATAGAGTTAGTGGTTTAGATTACGATATTTAGATTATAACATTCGAACCATTTCGGAAAACGTTTAATAAAATTGAAAAAATTTACAAAACTTTCACAAAAATCTCATTGATTTCATTTCATGATTGGATGTCGGAAGACATGTTGTCAGTCAAAATCACCTGCACCAAAAGAACCATTCAAAAATACCCGTTAACTGACAGAGAGAGAGGAACATTTAATTCTTCACTCAATCAATCGAGATTATCATCGATAGCTGCGGCTTCTTTGATAACCAAATCGGCAATAACCATTTTCTGGATATCAGTTGCACCGCCATAAATTTGAGTTATCCGAGAATCACGATAGAAACGCTCTGCTTCACCATTTACAAAACCTTTTGCGCCCATTATTTGAACACAATTGTGTGCATTATTTGTAGCACATTGACTTGCGGCGAGCTTTGCCATTGACGATAATTTTCGAAAATCACCACCAGCGTCCCTTACAGCTGCAGCTTTCCATACTGAAAGCAAACATAGGAACAATTTATTAATAAAAGAATCTCATGGTCAATTAATTATTACATAGTAATCGAGCCGCTTCCAGTTCAGTTGCCATTTCTGATAGTTTCGCTTTGACTAGCTGCTTATCGGCCAATTTTTCTCCCAGAACGATTCTTTTCCTCGCATATTTAACAGCCAATTCGAAAGCTCCTCTTCCAATTCCGATTGCTTGGGCTGCAACGCCTATTCGGCCAAGTTGTAATTGTTGCATTGCAATTTTAAATCCAGATCCGGGTGATCCAATTAAATTTTCTTTTGGCACTCTTACATCGTTCAGAATAATATCACATGTTGAGGAAGCTCGAATGCCAAGCTTTTCTTCTCGTTTCCCTAGCTGAACACCGGGTGCATCAATTGGAATTAAAAATGCACTTATACCATGATGATTCTTAGTTTTGTCTGTTACAGCGAAAAATACACCTGCCTTGGCTTCGTATCCCGATGTCACCCTATTCACAATATAAATCTCGAATTTTGACATTCAAATGCTAAGAATAGTAATTTGTATTCACCATGCTTTTCGCCCATTCAAAATGTAACAATCACCATCCAAAACCGCCTCGGTTGATAAATTCGCAGCATCCGATCCGGCATCTGCTGATTAAATCTTTTGTTAATGATGCTTTCTGTCTTATCAATTTTGTATTTGTACCGTGTTCGCTTAATGCAAATACTCCAATATTTCCCTTCGTCAGAGGCACTAGAAATTCATTAATTTGTTGTTCAGTGCCGAAATTCTGAACAAGTTCAGCATAAAGGCAATTATGAATGGAGACAATAATTCCAGTACTGGCACAGCATTTTGATAGTTCTTCAACAGCTAAAGTAAATGTCAACAAATCATATCCACTTCCACCATATTTTTTGTCAATACAGGCACTCATCAGACCTTTCTGTCCCAGTTGTTCAATTTGCTCTTTCGGAAATCTGAGTGTAGCGAAATGAAAAGTGAGCATCGAATCAATGATAAAACTAAAGGATTACGTTCAGAAATCAAGACCTGGCTAGTTTGTCATTTTCTGCGGCGACACGTTCTATTTCTGTTTCCGCAAATAATCTGCAGTCATTTTGAATCTTTTCATTTTGTTCGCTCAGCCGTATGAATGTTGAAAGTGGACGTCCACCTATCGAATGCAATACGATTGCCCAAATTAGAATTATTTTAATGCGTTATAAGAAAAAGTAGTTCATAAAAAATAGGAAACATTATTATTGACACACGATGAACACACCAAATTTCGGGATCCTTCGTAAAATTAACATTTAGAACAAACCACTAGAAAAAAATGTCATAACTTCATAAGAAAAGGTGAAAATCACGTTTAAATTCAAGATATTAATATTTTCGAATTGTCATCGATCAGCTGTTCGTGATTCATTTAAATGCCGTACTGTTTATCAAAACCTGTATTTATATTTCATATGTCGATAAAGAATTGAAACGCAACCAACTTCACATTCCAATCGAATAACTGTCAAACGCCTTGCGAGAGGTAAACAAAACATATTTTTATATTCACAGTGACCAATAATCTTGGTTTCAGATTCGGCAAGCTATACGTATATATATATACCTTAATAAACAATTTCAATTTTTTTTGCTTTGCATTCAATGAATGAATTCAAATTTCTGCCAATGATCAAATGTATTTAATTTTGTAAGAATTGAAAATGACAAGTATTTCTAGTGATGAACCAAATGTTAAAACGAAGAATTTGACTAGCGTTATATTCAATGATGTCACAAATGATACGAAAACTTGTTATCATTTAATTTATCCGAAAAATTTCGGTTTAGTAAAGGGGCCCAAGCGAACGGTACAAACGAATGGCGGTAAAGTGATGAACAAAAAAAAGCGTCGCGGTCGTCCAAGAAAAGAAGAATCCAAGAAAAATGTGGAAAAACCGGTCGAAACCAAAGCAAATGAACAAAATGAAAAAACAGCAAATGAACATAGCCTGTCGAAAAGAACGAGATCGGGTCGTGTATCGCGACCCCCAAAGCATATGAGCAAATTTATTGACATAAAAGATTCAAAACCAATCAATACCATTGTAACATGTGATATTGAATCGGTTGATAGTGTATTAAATAGCCAAAGTTCGCCGCCAATGGAAATATCATCGATAGAACAATCACATTCCGAAATCGTTCCGGAAGTTAGGAAAATTCGTAAAAATGTCGCTCGATTCACTTGTGGCGTTTGTAAAAAGGTAATCAAATCAGCTAAATCATCTCATCGTTTATCGAACAATACACATGTTATAATTCATTTATTTGCAGGTATATTTAGGTCGAAAGAAGCTACTGCGACATTATATTACATTCCCAGATCACAAACAATCTGTTGACAATACAAACCACACGCAAACATCAAATTCATCAACTTTTGACACGAATGGCGGTCACAGTATTTTATTCGATGAACTTATGAAAATTGTGGGTCAAACATTACCGGGAAACCGTGTGCCAACATTTTTAAATGAAGTTTCGAATTTTGTGTACAAATTGAGAACGCTAAAATCGAAATTATGTCAATCACCAGCAATTGATCAGCTAACTGCCGAATATTATGTAGATAAAAATGTTTCAAAAATAATGAATTTACCGGATGGTCGAACGCAACTGAATGAAAAAGCATTTGACGAACACTCAACACCACCTGAAAATACAGATAAATCATTTAGCACATTTATTGATGAACGACCAACCAGCAATATGTCATCGATGAGCAGCAATTTACAAAGTTTAGGCTACAATTTGAATTTATTTCCGCCAGAAGTGCAGTATGATCATATTAACGACAATGCTGTTGAAGCTCAAATTCATCAAAATGATCCAATCATCAATGCCATGCCACATAACCAATGTCATACACCAATGTTAGATATGGGCTTAGATCTCTTCTCATTTGATAATATTAAATGACTTTTATTCGATTTTTATGCAAAAAATCTAAAACGCAATCAACAACGAATGGAATTTGAATTTTCTTTTAAATTTTAAATTTGTTGGGATTTTTATTGTTGTCGCGACGAGAAGAAAATATTATATGTAGCTATTCTAAATAAATGAAATTGTTTTTTCTTTTTGTAAATATTTGTTCTGAAATTTTGATTCGAAATAAAAATCGAATTCCGAATTGAAGCATTCGAGCACCGTCGGATCTTTAACACTAAAATATTGATATTAGATAATGAAATTAATTAATAATAATTAACGAAAAACAATTATTAATAGATTGTTCATTGCTCATTCTATGAATGAATCTGTTTTCTTTCGATTGCTAAATTGGGACTAAAAATGCCTCAAAAATACTGAGAACTGAATGAATTTTCGTCTTAACTATAATTGAAATGAGAAAAAGAAAAAACAAAATTTCGATGGATTGCGAATCACTTGGAAGATCGAAGCTAAAGGTACTTATGAAGTACAGGAAAAAAAAACCACAACAAAAAAGAAAAAGAAAATAATAAATAAATAATATGTTTTCTAAATGAATTGCTTAAAAAATACTAATGTTCAAATTTTTGATCTCGTGAATTTGAAAAATGTTCGTTGTTCATCAGTAGACTCAATCGAATTGAGCCCATGTTCACTATGTACTGTATTTGTCTAATGCCTAAATGACTAAAATTATTTTGAAAACCAAAAAAAAAAAAAATTAATATAATTGTTGCATTCGGCGGCGGCTGCGATGATAATAATAATTATAATTCTAAATCGAAAATATAAAGTTCCATGCTTACGAAATAAATTCATTTTCTCAAAATGAATGTGATTGCTCATAAAAAGTTATCAAAAAATACTTTTTTTATGATTGTTGTCGCTGTGTTGCTGCCAACCATTGCCGCCCAATTTCATTAAGTTTGTGTTTTTTCTCCTGTTTTTGTTTTTTGTTTTGTTCAGTCAGTGTTATATGATTGTAATCAATGTCATAATTTTAGGTATCATCTGAACCTAAATTCAAAATATACGGTATTACATTGTTAATCTGAAGGATTCCGATTAATTTTGAAAAAAATAATTCTTCAATGGATTCCGATTTGAGTGAACGGAGCGCATTCACTTTAAGTATTAATTTAACCAGACGATTATAGTCTGCGTGTACTGTTGATTGATCAGGTGCATCGAATTGTTTGTGTTGAATATAACCTTTGACAAATTGCTCTTGCATACGATCGATTTTTGTGCGTTGGATCTCATCAAATCGAACATTATCTGAAATAGTAAAAGTTTTTCGGTTATTTTCGATCGAAAAAAAAAATGATGGACATACCCGTTTGTACACTCAATTTACCTGAATTGAATAGAATAATGAATCGCAAAAAACCAAATTCAAAATCGTCCAAATTCAATTTGTTCATTTCTTGAAAGAATTCATTGATCCTCCAAATATGTTCGGACAAATTTTTCAATTTGTTCGGTGCAAGCTTCTCTTGTGCAATTGCATTTTCCACAAAGTTTGTCAACGAACCGATTATGGTTGGAATTGAAACTGAATGCGATGATTGAACGTAGCCGATAAGAAATAACTCGAGCCAACAGTTTTGCAATAGAAGCGCTTGAGTCTTAAGGCTAAAATGAAATGGGTGAATTTTTTTATTTTTTATTTATGTTGGTGGATGGATGGAGGTCATTGAACTCACCTGAGCAAACTAAATGCATGGAATTTTTTGAACCAACATATCGATAAAAGTAAAATTCGGCTACCAGTCTCGCAAACATAATGCATATTCAAATAATTTGGAACAAAAGCTGGAGCTTGTAAATTGAAAATGACTTCGCGCTCGGGCAACATTGAACCGTCAGGAAATGAAACGATTTCCTCTTCAAATTCATCGAAACCATCGTCTGTTGTTTCGGGCTCCGTTTTAATGATATCATTGAATTCGTTGTTATTGTGACCGTCAACGTGTAAACTGGCGATTATTTCTTGGGCTTCAACAATTGTATTTTTATCAATCATTGCTTGAAGCAGGGATCCTTCGTTGTTCGATGAATTCAAATTTGATTGTGATGTTGTAGCTGTATTTTCAAGTGAATTTTCATCCAAATCATTTGAAACAGTCGCATCTTCGGTTAGTCCAGCCAAAGAAGCGCTGAACCGTTCATGATACGAATTTGATAGCACTGAAACAGTAAAATATTGCAAATATTGGATTTAATTTATGAAATCAGATGAAGAAGCTAGAAGACTCTTACCTTGTTGTGCAACATTCGATGTAAAATTCGCAAATATATGGGCCGGTAAAATGTTGCTCAGATTATTTATGTTGTTCGTTGAAAATGTTGATTTTCCACCGGATGCACTGTTGCTGTTGTTATTTGTCACGAAATTCTCGTTCACATTATGTAATACGGCATTTGAATTGACCTCCTTTTTATCTAACAGCGGTTTGCGTTCATGTTGCACAGCTGTACATCGAATTACTTGATATTAAA
>GL501436.1:1170259-1198740 GCA_000149185.1 Mayetiola destructor
GTACTTTATATCTGAGACTTTAGGTTAGTGAAACAAAACGACGCATACCTGTCCATCAATGCCTCTTGCAGATATTCATTAGCTAAATGGCGATAAAAGCTTATCAATTCGACCCGAGCAACATTGATGTGGGTTAATGCGTCCGCATCGGAATAAATATGTTTGATGTTTTTGTGCAAATTTGGGATGACATCATCGTAAAACTTTGTGACTTTTTGCTCCAGTTTGATTGCACGACAGATGGACGAAGCCTCTGGCAAAATATAAACTAGTGTGTTCAATGTGTACGCACAATCCAAAATATACAAAGCCAAATCCTCAAAATCGTCTGGATTATTTTCATTCAATTTCTCTTGAACCGTTGCAAAAACATTTGTGAGAAAGCTTAAGCCCGCCGTCAAATCGTTTTGATATTTCGGTTGAATATTCAAAATTGTTTCGATCAGCCGCTTAATGATTTGAGCATTTGATCTTCCATAAACGGTTAGTAAATCGAAAGCCATCGGAATTGAAAACAAAAAACTGTCATACAAAAGTTTGGCCAGATTTTCCTTGGCAATCCAATCGGTCTGTAACGAATCGAGAAATTCCATTTCAAGCATATATTCAATGTTGACACAATATTTATTTTTTTAACCATTTACCTCGGATTCTTTGCTTGTAACCATGCGACATAGTACCGAGAGTACGTTTGTCATAATTTTTGAATATAGATCGATGGCCCTTGAATCAGTGGTGATGGATTTGATTGGAATGTAGGCTGGAATGGCACCTTGTAAGAATGATGCAATCGATGTTATGCACGCCGGTTCAAACACCAAATTCGACCAAAATCTGAAATGTTACAGATACAGAGAAAAATTGTTATTTCATTTGTTAACTGAACGATGGCTTCATCACATGCTCAATATCCAGAATTAGTGTAAAATCAGAGCAGGTCGTGATCGTGTGAAAAGAAGAGCCTGCATATCCAAAATTCAAATTATTTTTTTATTCTTAACGAAATCACGAAGCATATTCCGAAAAAATATGGAAATCTTGAATTTATGTGCTGTTGCCAGTATTTTCTGAATCAGACTTTAATAGTATCAGCTAAAATTATAATAATCATCATCAACAATGATCATAAAAATGCTTTGAAATGGGGTCGAATGAAACAAGAAAAAATGAATTGATCTTTTTTGGTTCCTTCCTAGAATATCAAAATGGTTTTTTGACTTTGGTAGATTCCCAGAATTGAAAGATCATTTTTTGGTTTTTTTGAATGCTTTTATTATACATAATATAATTATATTTTAACAGTGTTGACAGTTTCGTTATTTACATATTTGGTCTCATTGCCATGAAAATTTAAGAGAAAATATTCTCTTATACTTAGCGAAATAAGCTCTGATTCTTTTTTCGATAATTATTTTTAGTTCTTTGTAATTTGGAAAATCTTTTGAAATATAATTTAAATCATCATCTGATTCATCATCTGATTCATCATCTCCAATTGAATTAACTTTCAAGTCATCATGTGATTTATCTTTTGAATTATCATCTGAATAATCTATTCGACTATCCATTAAAAGTGCTTCATCACCAAACTTTACTATAACGCTCTTCAATTCGTCATCTAAATTCGTGGCCTGAATCAAATTCCTAGCGTCAACCCAATCGATCTCATTAATATCAATGCAATAATGCTGTGTAATCATAAGAAGAAACTCTACCCAATCCCTGTGCGTCAGCTTATATTTTTTTATTATTTCTTCCGTAATTTCCATTTCTTCACTGGCATCAAAATCTGAGCAAATATAATCATTGTTAGAATCTATTTTTTTCATTGGAAATTAGAATGGATTCGTTGAGAGCTTACCTATCAGAAAACTTCGTTTTAAACCAAACATTATTTTGCCCGAATGTATGTTGCGATGGAATATTCCACGGGTATGCATTTACTCCGTTTGAATAACCTACATGAATGTAATAACCAAAATCAATTTTAAACTATCGCATTTTAAATGCTCCATTTTGAGTTTTGAAATATGATAAGAACTCACGAATTGTTTGAATAAAATCAGCGTATCCCATGGATGAATAATTTCTTCATTCCGTTTTTTTTCTTCATTCTGAATATCGGCAAGGCTATGATCAAGCTTGGTCATAGCTATCAAATAGTAGGACGTCCTTCCACCATGATCAAACAGCCATTCACCATCATAATAAACATTTGGAAATCCTTTTTTTTTTCTATTTTTGGATTTTTATATGCGTTCAATTTTTTAAAAATTGCAATTTTTTTCTTAGCTCTTTCAGAATTTGGGTAGAATTTGATAGCTACCGGACGACCACCCTTTACTAATTCCCCTGAAATGGAAATGAAAATAATTGAAATTTCGAATTTTGAAGAATATAAATTGTGTTTAGTAAACCTTCATAGACGAATCCCTCGTCTCCTTCGCCCAGAAAACCATTTTTACTTAGTTTTAAGATGTGTTCCACGATTTCCGTTCCAAAGTATCTATTCAGTTGTTCCACTTCTTTGGCAAATATTTTCGGCTCTTTTTTTGGAATTTTTAAATCGCAAATCTATCGAAAAGATGGACATTTAAGAATATTTTCGTCAATACAAAAATCATTTAATGTCTAACATTTCGAATTCACAATGCACACAATACTTACAATAAACGGTATATTTGCGAATAGTAAAATGAAAATTTTTAATTCCATCGTCAATTATTTTTTAGATTTGAAAACAAAAACTATGTTGAGTTATTACTTGAGCTTTTAGGATAATATTGATGACACGGCATGATATTCATCACATTCATATACGATTTTTTGCTGGTGCCCAAAATTCAAACAGATGGTTCAGTTTAAAAATAGTTCTCATTCATTTTTCGTTTATTCTGCTCGAAAATAATGAGAATCCATATTCGAACTAACGATTGGAATAAAAATTTGAACAATAACACACATTCAATTCCAATCGAATATTAAAAATTCAAATTAAAGACCATACGAATGTCGTAATGATGATATTTGCGTTTGATAGTGTGAAACATGTCTGTTTTGTAGACGAACGACGTGCGACATTGGAACAACGAGGGAGACATTCATTCGTTTTTTAATGAGTCGAAAAAAGACGAATATCGATCATTTTTACATTTTGCACATCGTTCTTGAGCTGTGTATTTTTCTAGAAAATGGTTATTTTTTGTGAGTCATCAAAATCATCTAGAATTGAACGTGTTACACCAATGCATGAGTTATCATTAAAATGCATTTGAATTGAATTCGAAATTATAATTTGAAGATTGTTGATGATACCAAGGAAAAAATATCCTAAATGTTCATAACTATCTTCTGAGCCTCGATTATTTCACGTTTAATTTTGAATTCGAACAAAGCAAATAATAATTACATGACGGCCGCCTTTAGATGGAAGCAAAAAATTAACATTTAATGAAATCTACTAAATGCAAATTTTCCAGCATGTGGCAATTATAATTGTGTCAGTGAAAAGTAAAACGTAACACATATTTTGAACAATTATATACAAATTTAATTTCAATCGAATATAAAAAATTCCAACTAAAGATATTACGAGCGTCGTAATACTGGTATTTACGTTTGAAAGTGACTAGAATGTCTCTTTCGAAAATTTAACAATGTATTTTCGTAGGAAATGGTTATTTTTTGTAAGAAAATTTTGAATATAGATATTTTAATTTCGGACAATTTAATATTGCCATTTGAATGGAGAATTTTGAATAAAATACTACATAATTATAAGATTAATGGGAGTTTTGTCACGAAACCAATTATCATATATATTTCTGTAAGGTTTTGAGTATTGCGTATGGCGTACGGAGTATTGAGTATTGAGGTGATATTGGATTTGGTATGGAATGCCCATTATGGCGCAACATACAACTTAGTCGCTTAATTTTTTCTTATTTTTTTTGTTATTAAATGTGCTTACATTTTGGCATTGATTTGTGCCAAATTCATATTTCTTTTCCCTCGATTTTCGTCATCAATTATTTGCACTGCTTCTTGCAAATGATGATTTAAAATTTACAACAACAAATTATCATTCTGGTATAGACGGCAATTGTTGTTTACATCAGATAGAAGTGTTTTGTATGAAACAGTAAAATGCAAACATGTTTTCCATTTCATAGTGTGAAACATGTCTTTTTTGAAAATTTAACTAGAAGAATATGTCACATTTTATTCGTATCGTTTCATCTTATTTTTCACACAAATAAAAAATGAACAGATTTTTAAAGTGAGCTGCAATAAAATGATCTGATTCCCCTTTTCTATGCTCAGAACTTTGGAATTATCAGAGTCTCTTATTCGGAACTGAACGTCAGACAGCACACCTCCTATTGACTGAATGGCGCAAAACTAACGTTTATATGTATAAATCTGTCACTGGCAACACTAGTGTGGCTGCTTAGCGGAGTTTTTGTATAGCAAAGCGTATAGTTCGCCATTCAGTCGATAGATGTGATTATGAAACAACGTTCAGATATTCTCCTATCTTGTAACATAGGAAAGAGAGGCTCTGGGAATTATAGGGAGCGAGTAAACCAGCACTGAATGATTTGTAATTTTTACCAGCGAAATTTCGAAAGATTCTTTATCGATTGAGACCAGGCACTTTTCAAATTTCCGCTACCCGGAGACGCCCTAATGTACATTAAGGCATCTTTGAGTAGCGGAAATTCCAAAAGTGCCTGGTCTCAATCGAAAGAGAATCATTCAAAATATCGCTGTTGAAGATTTCAACTAATTAGGTGTTGTGTACATTTGAAATATTTGACTGTATCCACGTAAAAAAATACGATTACGTGACATCAACGGGATTCAAGGTGAATCTATCGTCAAAATTTCAGCCCGTTCGGAGTCGATTTACTATGTTTAATGCTGCGAACAAAATAAATCAAAACGACTTTAAAGCTTGATTAGTGTGAACACCGAATACGTCAAGCAAAATCAACTGATTATCTCATGTCATTTAATTAGCAACTATTATCACATTTTTAATGTCCCAATTCAATAAATGATAACAAATATGTCACATAGTTACATACACAGTTAGAAGTGTCATGGTAAAGTGTTACAATGTGATATTGTAAATCAAACATTTACAATATCTTCTCCTGCTTAGGCCGCTTTGCGCCATTTTCGCATTCTGTTTCATTCGGATCTTCTTCGTTCTTGAGAAACGCACTGCCGAATATACAAGTATATCGCGCTAGCAATATACTTGTATGCGATGGTATATACGATATTATTGGAATCCGGTGAACGCTTGAATAAATCAAATGAAATAAAAACATATCGAAAATCAAACGTTCACAAGATTCGTTTTTAATTTTTATACAATTTTACGCGGAATGAACGCATTCTGTTTGAGCTTATGATCAAAATTGTAAATTTGTTCACAATGGAATTGTGACAAATTACAATGATATTGTAAATATTTGATTTACAATATCACATTGTAACACTTTACCATGACACTTCTAACTGTGTAGTTTACATTTTCGGTGACCATTCATAAAAATTGTAGAAATTTTTATTGCTATATAAATGTGAATGCAAAGCAAATACGCTAAATATTTGTGGATTAGTTTCGTTCGGGCAAACAGCTTTTTCCGATTGAAATAATGTATTTTGGTGAGATATTCGCAGTGCCAATCGCACTATTTATTGTGCTCGGTGTCACCATGTATTTGTATATAAAATATGTTGTCTATTTATTTTGGCAACGGCGTGGCATCAAATTTATTGAACCACGTTTTCCATTTGGCAACAGTGCAAAAAGTTTTTTGCAAAAAATTTCCAATGCCGAAGAAATGGAGGAACTATATAAAAGTACAACGGAACCATTTGTCGGTATATTCGGTATATTTCGGCCGATTTTATTGATACGTGATCCGAATTTGATTCGTTCAATTTTGATAAAAGATTTTCAATATTTTGTGAACAGAGGTGAGGGCAATTTATTTGTGATAAAGTGGTGTGCTTTTTCATGGGCAATTATTACACAGCAATTAATTTTTCATCGCTAGGTATCCATTATGATGAAAAAAATGATCCATTATCGGCACATTTATTTGCCATTGACGGTGATAAATGGAAAAATTTACGCGCCAAACTGGCGATAGTTTCGAAAATATGGCAAAAGATTTTTCGAAGTCAATATTAAAAATGGAATTTGCTGGTTTGGATTGTTTATATGTCCTCAATTATTAAAAATATTTAAAATTCGATTAATTGATAAAGATGTTGAGGATTTTATGGTCAATATCGTGGAGCAAACGCTCGAATTACGGGAAAAAAATAAAATTGTTCGCAAAGATTTCTTCCAAATGTTGGTGCAATTACGAAATAGTGAAAACATTCAATTGGACGATCAATTGGAAACAGCAATCTCTTTAACCGATTGCAAACAATTTTCAGTTAAAGAGATTGCAGCCAATGCATATCTTTTTTATATAGCTGGCTTTGAGACCACTTCGGCCACAATGTCCTATTGTATGTATGAATTAGCCAAAAATCAGGAAATTCAACGAAAAGTTCAGGATGAAATTGATGCCGTTTTGGAGAGACACAACGGTCAAATGACATATGATTCGCTTAACGAAATGAAATATTTGGATTGTTGCATTGATGGTTCGTACAATTTACAGCAAATAATGAATGATTAATGATAACGAATTTCAAATAAAAATGACGCAAATATTTTTCGTAATAGAATCTTTGAGAAAATATCCACCAGCACCGGCTGTATTCCGAAAATGTAACAAAGATTACCAGATTCCTGGCTCAAATTTAACCATTGAAAAAGACACAGCAGTCACCGTGCCAATTTATGCAATTCATAACGATCCAAAATATTTTCCAAATCCAGAAGTTTACGATCCGGACCGATTTTCTGAGGAAAATTTAAAAGACAAAACGTTCATCAATTGGCCATTTATGCCGTTTGGCCTAGGAAATCGGAACTGTATTGGGTTGGGTTTGGGTAAGATGCAGGCAAAGGTCGGTGTCGCAATCATGCTTCACAAATTCAGCTATGAATTAGATGCAAAGCATGTCAATGAGAAATTAAAATTCGCTCCAGCGGGGTTTGTATTGACACCGGCTGGCGGTATTAATCTTAAGGTGACGCAACGTTTGTAAATGTAGATGTGCCACCGGCTATTATTAGTGACGTCACTAGTATTGTTGTCACAAAATTTAAAGGTTAGGTCAACCCAACCATTGTATGGAATTATCGAATAAAACATTGATTTTTATAACAATAACATACCGATGGTGTTCCGATTCAATGAACAACACCAAATTGTCGTAGAACCGTCAAAAATTCAGAAAAATAAATCATTTTATTACCATCGAATCGAATAATTATTGAAATATTACCATTCATTCTTTGTAAGCCATTCTGCAATGAATGCATCATTTGAGCTCCTCATTCGCAATGGTAAGTATTTAAATTTTAAAATGGGGCTGCCTTTTGACCCATTCTTTATTCTATGCAACACAGCAAAAATATTTAACAATTTCGACCAATACGCAAAACAAGGCTCTCCTTCACACCTCCCCTCCCATTTATTCGCTTCAAACGCATTTTTAGAGGTAAAAGAGTGGGTTAAGTTATTCCCTTATCATTTGGCATCATCAGATTTTTTTCGTCCATGAAAAATAAAATACCCCCCACGTCCATGTAGGATTTTGAATATCAGGCGAAAACGAGCTAACCTAGCAAAACGGAATATACCACTGGATTCTACGGCCCAAAATTAAGTTTACGTGTCCCGGCGTTTTCTTGTGCTATTTTCACGTCCCTACAATGTAATTATACATATTTAATGCTGATATTTACGTTAGAAAGTGGAAAACATGTCTGTTTGGAAAATTTCAGTATTCATTTTTCCAGAAAATGTCTGCTTTTTGTGAGTCATTACAATCATCTGAAATTGAGCGTGACATGCCGCGTGTCAATGAAATCAATTCAATAAACTTGACTTTCTTTTGTTAAATCAGTTTTTAGACCGATTGTATGGTCATTTGATATGATGAGAATTGAGAATGTCTGGGTGCAGAAGGACATTTGGATCTATAACTTGGGAACCAATGGGTTTCAACCCATGAAAATTTCACTGCGACATCAACAGAATTCAAGATGAATCTACCGTCAAAATTTCAACCCGATCGGAGTCGATTTACTATGTTCAAAGCTAGGGGCATTCATGACAAACAAATCAGCAAATTTTTCGCAAATATTTCAAATATCCGTGAATATTCGCAAATATTGCAAATATCCGTGAATATCCGCAAATATTGCAAATATCCGTGAATATCCGCAAATATTGCAAATATCCGTGAATCGCTGCAAATATTCCTAAATGTACGCAAATGCTTGCAAATAGTGCTATGTTTGGCTGTTATTAGATTATGTGTGCCTGTTCCATTTCGTTCCGTATTTGCCCTTTATAGGAGAATAGACACACATACAAACACAAAAACACACACATACACGTGTGTGTGCGTGGGTGTGTGTTCCTGGGTGTGTGTGTGGGTGGGTGTGGGTGTGTGTGTGTGTGGGTGTGTGTGTGTGTCGAAATCAAAATTATTTGCGTAATTCACAGATATTTGCAATTTCCAAGAATATTCACAAATATTTGCAATTTTCAAGAATATTCACAAATATTTGCAATTTTCATGAATATGCGCTATGCTGCCGTATACTAGTATAAAAATCTCGCATATGCTTGTATATTTGCTTACGCCGTAAGATTTTGTGAATTCGCACGTGCGATTCGTTCGTTTTGCAAGCTATACTTTAACTTGTACTTTCGAGATGCGTGCGCAAATTTACAAGCATATGCGATATTTTTATACTAGTATACGGCAGCATAGCGCGCATTCATGATTATTGCAAGTATTTGTGAATATTCATGAACATGCAAATATTTGTGAATATTGTGAATATTTGTGAATATTCGTGAATATTTTGAATATTTGTGAATATTCGTGAATATTGCAAATATCTGTGAATCTTTGCAAATAATTTTGATTTGTGAATTCATAAAAGCCCCTAGGTTCAAAGCTGCGAACAAAATAATTCAAAACGATTTCAAAGTTTTGTAACCCATTTGGCATTACGTTCATGGTTACAACTAAGAACGCGATCAATCGAGAGCATATATCATGTGACTGTGCTTCCGATTGACCGCGTTCCCGTTAGTGACAAAGGAAACAATTTATAAAATGATGATTCAGTCTTAACTCTAATCTGAACATACACGTGTTTAGAACATTTAACACTTTTTATATTTTGGTGTTTTGTGTTTAGTGTTCTGTTCATTTGGTGATAAAAATACACAAATTTATGATTATAAACGAACAATAAAACTAATATTCAATAAATCAATCCATTGAAATAGTTTTCATCGGGAAATATCCTACGAGTTTTATTGATCCGTTTACAGCTTGATTAGTGTGAACACCGAATACGCCAGGCAAAATCAACAGATTATCTCATGTAATTTGATTTGCAGTTTTTATCTCATTCTCAATGTATCAATTCAATAAATGATAACAAAGAAGATCATTCATTTTCAATGGACATTCATAAAAATTGTGGAAATTTTCATTTCCATATAAATGTGAATGCAAAGCAAAGACGCTAAATAATTGTGGATTAGTTTCGTTCGGGCAAACAGCTTTTTCCGATTAAAATAATGTATTTTGGTGAGATATTCGCAGTGCCAATAGCACTATTTATTGTGCTCGGTGTCACCATGTATTTGTATATAAAATATGTTGTCTATTTATTTTGGCAACGGCGTGGCATCAAATTTATTGAACCACGTTTTCCGTTTGGCAACAGTGCAAAAAGTTTTTTGCAAAAAATTGACAATGCCGAAGAAATGGAGGAACTATATAAAAGTACAACGGAACCATTTGTCGGTATATTCGGTATAATTCGGCCGATTTTATTGATTCGTGATCCGAATTTGATTCGTTCAATTTTGATAAAAGATTTTCAATATTTTGTGAACAGAGGTGAGAGCAATCTATTTATGATAAAGTGGTGTGCTTTTCCAGGGGCAACTATTACACAACAATTATTATTTTTCATCGCTAGGTATCCATTATGATGAAAAAAATGATCCATTATCGGCACATTTATTTGCCATTGACGGTGATAAATGGAAAAATTTACGCGCCAAACTATCGCCAACATTTACATTGGGAAAATTAAAATCAATGTTCCAAACATTGACACACTGTGGCATTCCTTTGATCGATGTAATGAATAAAGCGGCTAATAAGCACGAAACAATTGATGTTCGTGACATGGCCGCACGCTATTCAACCAATGTAATTGCATCGGTTGCATTCGGTTTAGAAACAAATTGCATTGCTGATCCGGATACTCCGTTTCGAAAATTCGGCAGACAATTTTTCGAAGTCAATTTTACAAATGCATTTTGCTGGTTTGGATTGTTGATATGTCCTCAATTATTAAGAATATTAAGAATTCGATTATTTGATAAAGATCTTGTGGATTTTATGGTCAATATCGTGGAGCAAACAGTCGAATTACGGGAAAAAAAGAAAATTGTTCGCAAAGACTTTTTCCAAATGCTCATTGACAATTGCAAACAGTTTTCAATTAAAGAGATTGCAGGCAATGCATATCTTTTTTATATAGCTGGCTTTGAGACCACTTCGGCCACAATGTCCTATTGTATGTATGAATTAGCCAAAAATCAGGAAATTCAACGAAAAGTTCAGGATGAAATTGATACCGTTTTGGAGAGACACGACGGTCAAATGACATATAATTCGCTCAACGAAATGAAATATTTGGATTGTTGCATTGATGGTTCGTACAATTTACAGCAAATAATGAATGATTAATGATAACGAATTTCAAATAAAAATGACGCAAATATTTTTCGTAATAGAATCTTTGAGAAAATATCCACCAGCACCGGCTGTATTCCGAAAATGTAACAAAGATTACCAGATTCCTGGCTCAAATTTAACCATTGAAAAAGGCACAGCAGTCATCGTGCCCGTTTATGCAATTCATAACGATCCAAAATATTTTCCAAATCCAGAAGTTTACGATCCGGACCGATTTTCTGAGGAAAATTTAAAAGACAAAACGTTCATCAATTGGCCATTTATGCCGTTTGGCCTAGGAAATCGGAACTGTATTGGGCTGGGTTTGGGTAAGATGCAGGCAAAGGTCGGTGTCGCAACCATGCTTCACAAATTCAGCTATGAGTTAGATGCAAAGCATGTCAATGAGAAATTAAAATTCGCTCCAGCGGGGTTTGTATTGACACCGGCTGGCGGTATTAATCTTAAGGTGACGCAACGTTTATAAATGTATATGTGCCACCGGCTATTATTAGTGACGTCACTAGTATTGTTGTCACAAAATTTATAGGTTAGGTCAACTCAACCTTTGTATGGAATTATCAAATAAAAAGATTGATTTTTATAACAATAACATACCGATGGTGTCCCAATTCAATGAACCACTCCAAATTGTCGTTGAACCTTAAAAAATTCAGAAAAATAAATCATTTTATCAACATCGAAATCGAATAATTATTGAAATATTACCATTCATTCTTTGTAAGCCATTCCTCAATGAATGCATCATTTGAGCTCCTCATTCGCAATGGTAAGTATTTAATATGGGGCCTCCTTTCGACCCATTCTTTATTCGACGCAACGTAACAAAAATATTTAACAATTTCGATCGACACGCAAAACAAGAACCGAACAAAGTGATACTTACAAGTGCTGGAATCGTGTGTACAACACCATTATTTTTAACATGAAATGATAATTCATGTAAAGACAACTTTTTTGGATTCTATCAAAAGAGACAAAACGAAAGATTCATATTAATCAAATAAACGAAGTAAACGCAAAATAATTCCGAAATTTTTTACCTGATAATCAATTTCTGGAGGCATTTTGTTTGAATTCAAACTGAAGATCAAATAATAACCAATTGCCGATAGTAAAATATTTATAATACATAATAAACAATGACAGATCGTTATACTCGAATGGAGAGCACAAACACAATCAAATGAATAGCATCAGCAAACAATTGGAATAATTTTTGTTAGTTGTGACAAACGGTCAAATGGCATTCAGTGCCCGTGTTTGAATAAGAGGGAATCGACTGAACTTGATGCATTTTATATTCGTCGATACGATACCAAAAACCGATTCGAATAACTAAATCAAAAATAAGAAAAAAACACTCCGATCCGAAAGGTTTCGAATAATTTTCTAGTTTTGAGGGAACAAAACATGCCACCGGCAACAGAGGTAACAGCTCAATAACAGCCCCATAAAATACAACATTAATATTAATCCTGTGATGGTTTGTTTTAGGAACATCAAAACATGACCACTGACGCAAATCAAGAAAACGAACAAAATGGATTCAATCAAAAGGAGGCGAATAAAAGTTTTGCGTATTCGATCTTGATGAATTTGTCAACAATGTGTAAGTGTTGAATTTGTGGTGATATGCACTTTGCATCTTTTTCTCTTTTTTTTTTTGTCAGCTCGACCATGAATTGATTTGCTTCATTTTCTTTTGCAGGGCGACATTATACAAAATCGCTTGATTCACTTTTGGAAGATTATGGAGCGTACGATATAATTGATTTTGTTGTTCAACATTTAACAAAACATCCATTTATCGCATTCGGAATGTTAATTTGTGTGCTATCATCGGCTTTGCCATTCATTATATTTATGGTTTTTGCAATTGCAACGGTTGTAATGACTTTCACGGGATTTGTTATCATTGAAGGTCAATCGATTTCACTTTTCATTTGCAATCGACTACTATTTTCGTACACAATAAACATAACTGAATTTATTTTCGCTTTTTCTCTTCTCTCTCGTTCACCAGGCACATTGATAACCATAGCATCGGCTTTACTTTTTGGATTTCTCGGTGCGGTGTTGATATTCTTTTTGTGCTTCGGTTTTGTATTGTTGGCCGGTTATTTTGGTTTGGTACAAATCTATGAAATTATCGGCTATCCACAAAAGCGCAGAGATGTCATCGAATATATTCGAGGCACAAGAACCAGCAGTGATCGTCACCGGACAAATCTCAACTCAAATGAATGAATTTCGAAGATTATTTCAAAAAAAAAAAAAATTACTTTAATGAATCCAAAGATGAACTTCGCTCAAATTAGACGTTGTTTTTATTTACAACTTAAGCTAACGCAAATGTATGGTATTTCGCTTGGTAGGTTTGAAAATTAGATTTCCATTCAAAATTATATTGATAGGTATTTTTTTCCCCGAAATTTATTGAATAAAATTATTGATTGATTGATCGGATTGAATGTTATTTTATTTCGGAATTTTAATTTTTGTTTTTTTTTATGCACCACAGGTGCATACTATATTCGGCGTAGATTTTTTTTTTCTTTTTCTCCGTCCACCCTTTGGATGAGTTTTTGATTACCTTCTAGTGGTCGGATCGGGCTGAAACTTCGGATCTATATGTTTCAGACAATTCTCTATCGATTCTCAAAAATTTCAAAATTTCCAAAAAAAATTCAAAATTTCCAAAAAATTTCAAAATTTCCAAAAATTTTCAAAATTTCCAAAATTCTTCGAAATTCCCAAAAAAAGATTCTACTGTCCTGTACAAATTGAATATTTATTTTTGTAAATTGTCCATTGTCCGGGCATTTGCCTGTGAAAAATTGAAGCTATATTATAGCGCGAAGTTGCTACTTAGTAAATGGCAGGCGAATGAAAACCAACGAATACGATTTATGATTCATTTCGT
The DNA here is from genome assembly GCA_000149185.1 of Mayetiola destructor. NCBI lineage: Eukaryota > Metazoa > Arthropoda > Insecta > Diptera > Cecidomyiidae > Mayetiola > Mayetiola destructor. The sequence goes on from GL501436.1 coordinate 1,184,133, forward strand.
CGTTCTCTTTGGTGGTATTGATACACACAAACAATGAAATCCTGTTCATAAGCTGAATGAGTGACCAAGAATCGCACAATGCGAAGTGATGCAGTGTTTTGTATATTTCATTTAACATTTGACAGATGATAAAGCTCAAAAATTATTCGTAATCGACACCGGCTAACATCAAGTCTCATTTGATTGCTGCTGCGTATTTAGAATATTCTTCTAGATTATTTTGCTGTTTCCAGGATTATACAAAAATTCTTATTTGTGGTCGTCGTTGGCTGCTAATACTCATTGTTTGTGGAAGCGCATTTTCGATAACAAGAAAAGTGTTTTTCCAATAAGAAAAAAAACATTAGATGATTGGCCATCACATTTTGAACACGATAATCTATTTCACAACAATCTTTTGTGTTCATTTAAAAAAGAAAATGGCGTCGACAAGCTCGCAATCAACCAACAATGTTGAAATGACGAAAATTCACATTTGTCCGGCCACAAAATCGGTAAGTTCGTTTGTGAGAATTATGCATTTGTCATTCTGATTTTCGCCATTTTTTTCGCTCATATTTTTAATAAAGTTCGATCGACGCATTCGACAATATTTTGGTCAATTTGGAAAAGTGCAATCAATTGCATATTATTCGAAAAAAGAATTTGGTTACGCGTTCGTACAATTCGACAACGCTGAATCAGCTTCCGCAGCCATTGCTGAATCGGAACATAACATTTGGGGAAGAATTGTAAAAGTAAAGGCGGCTCACAGCAAAAAACAAACACCATCGGTTAGCGGTCTGTCAAAGTCGGAAAAGTTGAATGGTGCCTGTCCAATCAATAAATTGAATGAAGATTGTTTGCGAGAAATTTTCAAATGCTTAAACATTGTCGATCTGCTGTCAACTGCCGACGTTTGCAACCAGTTCAGAGAAGTAGCAACAGATCTCATCAAACCCAGTGTATATTCACATTTAGACATGAAGGACAATATTTCGTGGCCACTATCACGCCTATTTGCGACTGAAATTCAATCGATCGAATTGGATTTAGGTTTATTCGGCGATTATGGAATCAATTTGGTTCTGGATCGTATCGCAACGATCGGTTCAAATCCAAACAGCAAACTCACCAAGATCAGCGTCTCTCAATGGAAAATAAATGAAAAATTCATGAATCATTTGAAGCCACTATTTTCACGTGTCACATCGTTGTCCATAAATGGTGCGGCCGAAAATGATAAAACCATCGCTGAAATGCTGAATGTTTGCACTGAATTGAAGAAGCTAGAGCTCAAGTGGATTGACTTTGCCCAAATTTCCAAAATGAAATTCCCGAAATTGGAAACATTGATAATAATTTGTGGCAGGCCAGAATTGGAAGATTATATGATGGATCAATTTTTATCATCACATTTTCAGCTAAAATCACTTTCAATTGGGATGCATGTGGGTACCAAACTTACGTCGAACGCTATGCGTAATCTCAATTCAAATATTGAGAAATTTGAATTATTTGGCGAAATTAAATTGTCACCAAACTTGGATGAATTAAATGGGTTGACGAGTTTGAAATCACTTGGCCTCGGTTACTTTTCGTTTTCTTCGATCAAATCTTTGGTAAAGAGAGGATTGCCAATTGAGGAATTGAATTTAACTGAAATAAATGGTCTCGATGGAAGCGTTATCAGTGACATTAAGTCTTTGAAACATTTGAAAAAGTTAACGCTCCACATCGCATCATATGATAGTGATCTTTTGGTGGGAATGGTAAAAGCACTTCCACAGCTGAAATCGATTGATTTGGATGACTACCCCAAAGAAATTGGTATCAAGCGAATCAAGGAAATGGTTAAATCGGCACCAGAGCTGGAATATATCAAATTCCATCGTGAACATGATGTGGTCATCGATTCACAAGACTTTGAATCAATTCTTGAATCGGTTCAACGCCGTCCAAACAAAACCAAATTGGCGATCGTTCTGTCGGGTGTGGGAGTCCAGTTAAAAGTCCCGAAAATATTGGAAGAGAAAAGTCGAGAATGGCTCGAATTCGATATAACGGATAGCGGAATCTATCATTTCGATTCTGACGAATAGGAATGTTCCGCCTATGATGAGATGTGAAACGGCGCTATCTTCATGATCAATCGCGAAAGCGGACAGAAGGATGGTTAGCATTGCATGCACCAAATGTCGGCATTCATCATCTGAACAAATTACATTTTTTACTGTATTTTTCATCATTATTTTCTCCAAATCAATTAAACTATTTTCATATGTTGCATCGAACATACATTTCTTAGTTTATTTTTTATATTATACTCTTTTTTTCAAGTGGAATTGAAAACCATTGTTATATTTATATGTATAACATGTCATTGTATGGTAAGTCATGTCAACCACAGCGAACGATTTTATGAGCGTTTGTGTCATCACGTCACTCTTTTTCGTGGAAAGAACTTACGCAAACAAACGAAATCCTGATAACATTGAAATATTCTTTGTGTATTACTCGATTGTCGATGTGTGGCACCATTGACCATACAATCGATTTCAGATATCAGTCCATTTGATGCAATGTTCAATATAAACGTCGTTTATTAAACGACACAAAAATAACATCTACAAACGAGCATAATGAGATCGCATTCATTGCGTACGCAAGGCCCGGAAATATTCAGAGTTTTTCTTTGTGCTCGTCGCCACGTCGTATCGATAAGTTTTTATTCAATCACATCTTTGGCAAATGACATCATCTTCCCCAGAAATAAGTTTTAATTTTACTTTTCCGCACACCACAATTTCAGATGCGAGAAAAGTATTGGTTTACCCTAAAAAAAAGTGAAAAAAAATTATTTTTTCGTTTTTCAGCGAGAAATACACGAAAAATGCGTTTTTAGAAAAAAAATCCTGTGTGTATGTCGTCGTTGTCCTCGTTGTCGTTGTCGTCGTCGGCACTTTTTCTTGTTAGCACGATAGCGGTTCCGGAATGCATAAATGTGTGGGATTTTGTGATTGGATATTGTTTGGGGCGTCCCACAGATGAACCCTATTGATTTTGAGCTCACCAGAGCAAGTACACCGGCCGCTACGTACATGAAATAGCACTTTTTTGGTCATTTTTGAAGAATTTTCGGCTTGTTAGCACGATAGCGGTTCTCGAATGTATACATGTGTCTAGTTCTATGATTGGATATTGTTCGGGGCGTCCCACAGATGAACCCTATTTATTTTGAGCGTACCAGGCCAAGTATACCGGGCGCTATGGTACTTGAAATAGCCCATTTTTGGTCATTTTTGAAGGAATTTCGGCTTGTTAGCACGATAGCGGTTCTGGAATATATAAATGTGTCTGGTTTTATGATTGAATATTGTTCGGGGCGTCCCACAGATGAACTCTATTGATTTTGAGCATACCAGAGCAAGTACACGGGTCGCTATGGTACTAGAAATAGCACATTTTTGGTCATTTTTGAAGAAATTTCGGTTTTTAGCAAGATAGCGCATTCGGTTCTGGGATGCATAAATGTGTCCGATTTCAAGATTGGATATTTGTTTTGAATTTAATCGCTGGAAGAGAAGGGAAAAAAGTCCAAAAAGTCCAAAAACACGCTTGCAATTCACACAATTTCAATTCTATCAATATTTGCTCGCATTTCGTTTAATGATAATAGTGCGGAAAAACTGAGTTTTAATCTTTAAAACCGTTTATTTTCTAATCGGATCAAAAGAATCGCAGCTTCAAGAGAAAGGCCTAAAGTGTTCACATATCCATTTGTTTTGAATAAAAGAATGACGTCATTACAAGAGGACGATAAAGTTCCAATGACAAAGATTTTCATTGTCCCAGTCAATGAATCGGTGAGTTTGTTTTGAAAAATGTGGCATTGTGCCTGATTCTAATTTTGTTATCATACAATTATTGTTAATTTTGTTCTGAATATAATGATGGAATCGGCTATTCGAGAATATTTTAGCAAATTCGGTGAAGTAAAATCCATTAGATTCAATGAGGGCTATGGACCTGGTAAATATGCATTCGTACGATTCTTCAACACCAAATCAGCTAATGCAGCCACCGCTAAACGAAGACATAAGATTGACGGTAAAACTATAACAGCAAAGGCCGCTCATGAACACCATCAACCAAGTTCCGATGACTCCAGCGATGAGTGTTATTATTATTCTGATTCCGATTTTTCCGAATGATTTCATCATAACGACAGATTTTGAATATTTTCTTTTTACAACTGTATTGAAAAGTAGACCAAAGAATGGATTGCGTTGCATTTGCTAAATCGTCTGAATCAATAACTCAACAAAATAATTTTTTCATTGCACATACTTATTAAAATCATATCCCTGAACATAAAATGCAATGTTTATTTATTTTGTCATGCCATTCCATGAACGAATTGATAACGGACATCCAATAAATGAGCTCAAAGGTTAAGTATTCAAAATTTTGAAATTCATTTTGCAAGGAGAAATGACGGCGATTTGGATTATGGTTACGATGAATATGATGGTTACGACGGTGATGACATATACAGCCGATGGCCAATATTTTAATCAAATCATTTGAAATGTCAAATCCCCATGAAAATATTACAAATTCGGTTTTATTATGAATGAAAATTTAATTGAATTAAAAGTTTTTAATGTCCTGTACAAATTGAATATTTATTTTTGTAAATTGTCCATTGTCCGGGCATTTGCCTGTGAAACATTGAAGCTATATTATAGCGCGAAGTTGCTACTTAGTAAATGGCAGGCGAATGAGAACCAACGAATACGATTTATGATTCATTTCGTCGTTCTCTTTGGTGGTATTGATACACACAAACAATGAAATCCTGTTCATAAGCTGAATGAGTGACCAAGAATCGCACAATGCGAAGTGATGCAGTGTTTTGTATATTTCATTTAACATTTGACAGATGATAAAGCTCAAAAATTATTCGTAATCGACACCGGCTAACATCAAGTCTCATTTGATTGCTGCTGCGTATTTAGAATATTCTTCTAGATTGTTTTGTTGAGTCCAGGATTTTACAAAAATTCTTATTTGTGGTCGTCGTTGGCTGCTAATACTCATTGTTTGTGGAAGCGCATTTTCGATAACAAGAAAAGTGTTTTTCCAATAAGAAAAAAAAACTTCCAGAGGTAAAACATTAGATGATTGGCCATCACATTTTAAACACGATAATCTATTTCACAACAATCTCTTGTGTTCATTAAGAAAAGAAAATGGCGTCGACAAGTTCGCAATCAACCAACAATGTTGAAATGACGAAAATTCACATTTGTCCGGCCACAAAATCGGTAAGTTCGTTTGAGAGAATTACGCATTTATCATTCTGATTTTCGCCATTTCTTCCGACAATATTTTTAATAAAGTTCGATCGAGTCATTCGACAATATTTTGGTCAATTCGGAAAAGTGGAATCCATTGTATATTATTCGAAAAAAGAATTTGGTTACGCGTTCGTACGATTCGACAGCGCTGAGTTAGCTTCCGCAGCCATTGCTGAATCGGAACATAACATTTGGGGAAGAATTGTAAAAGTAAAGGCGGCTCACAGCAAAAAACAAACACCATCGGTTAGCGGTCTGTCAAAGTCGGAAAAGTTGAATGGTGCCTGTCCAATAAATAAATTGAATGAAGATTGTTTGCGAGAAATTTTCGAACACTTAAACATTTACGATCTGCTGTCAACTGCCGACGTTTGCAACCAGTTCAGAGAAGTAGCAACAGATCTCATCAAACCCAGTGTATATTCACATTTATACATGAGCAGCAATATTTCGTGGCCACTATTACGCCTATTTGCGACTGAAGTTCAATCGATCCATTTGGATTTTCGTTTATTGAGCGATTATGGAATCAATTTGGTTCTGGATCGTATCGCATCGATCGGTTCAAATCCAAACAGCAAACTCACCAAGATCAGCATCTCTGAATGGATAACAAATGAAAAATTCATAAAACGTTTGAAGCCACTTTTTTCACGCATCACATCGTTGTCCATATATGATGCGGCCAAAAATGATGAAACCATCACTGAAGTGCTGAATGTTTGCACTGAATTGAAGGAGCTACAGCTCGCGGACATTAACTTTGCCCCGATTTCGAAAATCAAATTCCCGAAATTGGAAACATTGATCATTTTGGAAACACCAGGTTTGAACGATTATGTGGTGAATCAATTTTTATCATCACATCGTCAGCTCAAAACACTTTCAATTTATAAGGATTTGAATGCCAAACTGACGTCGAACGCTTTCCGTAATCTCAATTCAAATATTGAGAAATTGGAATTATTTGACAAATTTGAATTGTCACCAAACTTGGATGAATTTAATGGGTTGACAAGTTTGAAATCACTTGCCATCGATTGCTGTTCGGTTTCTCTACTCAAATCTTTGGTAAAGAAAGGATTGCCAATTGAAGAATTGCATTTATCCGGTTTGGATCTCGATGGAAGCGTTATCAATGACATTAAGTCTTTGAAACATTTGAAAAAGTTAAAGTTCTGTGCTTTCGAATTGGGTGATAATGATCTGTCGGTGGGAATGGTAAAAGCACTTCCACAATTGAAATCGATTGATTTGAATATCCACCGCGGAGTAATTGGTATCAAGCGAATCAAGGAAATGGTCAAATCGGCACCAGAGCTGGAATATGTCAAATTCCATCAGGAAAATGGTGTGGTCATCGATTCACAAGACTTCGAATCAATTCTTGAATCGGTTCGATGCTGTCAAAAAAAAACCAAATTGACAGTCGATTTGTTTGGCCGCGGATGTCAGTTAAAAGTTCCGAAAATATTGATAGAGAAAAATCGAGAATGGCTCACATTTTATGTAATGCGTTACTGATTCCGAATCCGACGAAAAGGAATCTTCCGATGAATATGATTGCGACAGTGATGAGATGTGAAAAGGCGCTATTCTCAATATCTTCATGATCAATCTTGGAAGCGGACAAAAAAATGGTTAGCATTGCATGCACCAAATGTCGACATTCATCATCTCAACAAATTACATTTTTTACTTTATTTTTCATCATTATTTTCTCCAAATCAATTGAACTGTTTTAATATGTTGCATCGAACAAACATTTCCTTGTTTATTTTCTATCTCATTCTGTTTTTTTTTTCAAATGGAAATGCAAACCATTGTTATTGTATGGTAAGTCGTTTGAATAAAAGAATGGAAAACCAGTTAATCTGCTGGATTTTTTGAGTACGTTGAAATCTTTTTGCCATCGAAAAACATAGGCGCACGAATAACGAATACGATAAATAATTCATTTCATTGTTCTCTTTGTCGGAATTGGTTCACACGAACAATGAAATTCGGTTCATAAGTTGAATGAGTGATCAAGAATCGCACAATGCAAAGTGATGCACTGTTCTGTAAATGTCATTTACCATTTGACAGATGAGAAAAGTCAAACCTCATTCGTAGTCAACACCGGCTAACATCAAGGTTCATCTGATTGCTGCTGCGTAATTTGAATATTATTTTAGATTGTTTCTCTGAGAAAAAGGAGTGTTTTTCAAATAAGAAAAAAAAAATCCAAAGTTAAAACGATAAATGCTAAATCAAAGACATTTTAAACACGAATCAATTCACAACAATCTTTTGTATTCATTTAGAAAAGAAAATGGCGTCGACAAGTTCGCAGGCTATCAACAATGTTGAAATGACGAAAATTTACATTTGTCCAGCCCCAAATTCGGTAAGTTCGTTTGTGAGAATTACGCATTCAGCGGAAACAAATCACGGACCAAGCGTTCTTCATCTTCGGATCCCAAAACCGCTGAAGAAAATCAAATGGAAATTTTTTTCGATCAATAAAAATAATTCCGAAAAGAAAACGCCGATTTGCAGTACTCACCAGTATAAAATATCATAAGCGTATACAAAAACACAATCGAATATTTCATAAGCATTGTGCTGTTTTCTTTATAATTGTTCGTTAACTTTTGTTTTCAGTGATTTAAAAAATTTCTTTGGCATAAAAAAAAAGAAAGAAAATTTCAATAAAAAAAATTGTTTAATTTTATTTTAAACAATCGGAATGGTCAAATTTGACACTAAAAAAAGGAAACTATTTGTAAGAGCTCGTGAGAAAAATACGAAAGCAATGGAAGCGCATTTTTAACAAAGAAAATCAAATTCGATGTACGAAAATTGTTTATGAAACTTTAAAAAAAAAGAAATTTTATCTCTATTTATTTATATCGAATGAATGAAAAGCGAAAATGATTGAATGGTTTGGTTTATTTTTTTGGGTTTGTGCACACACAACAAAACAAAACTCGAATCCAAAAATTTGGGTGGATTGAGTAGCTTTTGAACTGGTTTACTTTATTTTCCAATTGATGCAAATGGGAAATTATTGATTTTTCTCGACAGATGCGAAATGCGCACAATCTCACACAAAAAGCATCGTATTCATTGAACATCTTTTGAGCTTACACACAGCACACATGACACACAGATGTGTAACAAACAGTGCATAACGATAAGTGCACACAATATGCAAAACATATTATCCAGTTTTTGTTTGCGGCACATATACAGCGACAGATGCGGATGAAATTGGGCACAGTGTGAGTGAATGGTTAGAGCAAAGCATTAGGAGTGACAGAAATATGAAATTGATGTTGACTCGATTTGGTGAGGGAATGTAAAAGACCTATACAATTGTCCGGCAACTTTCACAACATTCGACTTCAATGTCCAATCCTTTCATCACAATGAATAAACAATTTAAACATCACGGTTTTATTCGTTTGATAATTTAATGAATTTTATTTCCATTTGTGTAGCCCAACACTTTTCCAAAATTTTATCTTTATGGTTCAAAGTAGTCTACGCTTTCCAAAAACTGCCACATTGTTTGTGAAAAAAGGCCTCAATCGCCTATGACGGAATCATTCCACGATTTCGTTTGAATGCAGCTCCTTGCCGGCGATTGTGATTTGCTCGACTAGACTTATTCTCGTTCTTATGTTGTCGGCCAATCAATGTTGCCTTATCCTGCCCTTCACCTTTTGCATTTCCAGCCAAATTCCTGAAATAAATATAAAATGGATTCGATTAGATATGTTCACTGTTCATTTGGTGCGTGAGTGGTTCTTACGCTTGTGGTTTTGATGGACGTTTGCTTCCATATTTAGCTTCTCGGTTTCGGGCCCACCGCTCACGTATAACTTCTGGATTTTCACAAAAATCTCGGCTTTTATCACGTTGTTGATTTGAATCGATTTTTTCGTCATCCTCTTCAGACGATTCGACAATTTCATCAACTATTTCATTGATAGCTCCAGTGTTTTTCAATATTTTCGTTGCTCTTTTACTTTCGCTCTCAGTTAATGCATCAAACGAGTCATCATAATCATCATCATATTCATCATAATCGTCGACGTATCCGTATTCAATATTTCGCGTATGAAACTCCTTGATGAGGCTTTTATCATTTAAAAATCGTTTTTCTGCTTTGGATTTGATTGTTTGGGATTTGATATGTTTACTTGTGATTGCGGTATTTTCACCAAGATTCAAAGCATCCATCGCACTGGTGGCCTTTTCAATTTTAACAGGTGGGTTTTTATTGTCGTCTATGGGCGATTCAATTTTGATCGAAGTATCCAAATCTGGTGGAAGATTTCCTTCTAATACAGCAGCAATGGCAAGTTCCGCATTCTCATATCGAGTCAATAGCTTCCGAACAAATGCCACATCTAAATCCGATAGAACATCCAATACATTTTGAACTTCCTTCTCTTTAGGATCAAATGGCTTTGATGAGCATTCACCAGTTGAATTGCTCTCACTAGAGCCCGCACCTTCAGTTTCCATACGATCGACAAATGTTTCAAGAAAGTTTTCATTTTCAGCGGTGTACGCTTGCCTGATGAAATCCATTTTGAATTTGTCTCTATGGATTGAAAATAGTAACGAATGATATTCAAATCCAGGAATAATATTTGCACACACAAATATTGTGAAACTTACAAATCCGGATAAATATTGTTCAGCCATTCGATGTCATCTTCGACAGGATACAAACGTTGATAATCAGCAATGAAACTATTTTCGGATAGTGCCTCTTGAAGGGTGTCCAAAAATTTGTCGGCTGAAGAACGTTTTTTACTGAAAAGAAAAATTTATAATTTCTTGATATTGAGACTTTAAGCAAGTGAAACAAAACTACGCATACCTGTCATTCAATGCCTCTTGCAGATATTCATTAGCTAAATGGCGGTAAAAGCTTATCAATTCGACCCGAGCAACATTGATGTGAGTCAACGCATCCGATTCGGAGTAAATATGTTTGATGTTTTTGTGCAAATTTGGAATGACATCATCGTAAAACTTTGTGATTTTTTGCTCCAGTTTGATTTCCCGACAGATGGACGTAGCCTCTGGGAGAACATTAACTAGTGTATTCAATGTGTACGCACAATCCAGAATATACAGAGCCAAATCCTCAAAATCGTCTGGATTATTTTCATTCAATTTCTCTTGAACCGTTGCAAAAACATTTGTGAGAAAACTTAAGCCCTCTTTCAAATCGTTTTCGTATTTCGGTTGAATATTCAAAATTGTTTCGATCAGCCGCTTAATGATTTGAGCATTTGATCTTCCATAAACGGTTAGTAAATCGAAAACCATTGGAATTGAAAACAAAAAACTATCATACAAAAGTTTGGCAAGATTTTCTTTGGCGATCCAATCGGTCTGTAACGAATAGAAAAATTCCATTTTGAGCATATTGAATGTTTGCACAATATTCATCTTTTGCCATTTACCTCTGATTCTTTGCCCGTAACCATGCGACATAGTACAGAAAGTACGTTTGTCATAATTTTCGAATATAGATCGATGGCCCGTGTATCAGTGGTGATGGATTTGATTGGAATGTAGGCTGGAATTGCACCTTGTAAGAATGATGTAATCGATGTTATGCACGCCGGTTCAAACACCAAATTTGACCAAAATCTGAAATGTCACAAATACAAAGAAATTTTTTTATTTCGTTTGTTGATTAAACGATGGCTTCATGACATGCACAATATCCACATTGGTCAACCAAATATAGTGTAAAATCAAATCAAATAAGATCGTGGGGAAAGAAGAGCCTGAATATCCAAAATTCCACATTCAATTTAATTATTTATTCCTTTTGATGCAATAAATAAATAATAAATGAATAATAATAATAATGATTAGTTGGCTTGAAAAATTTAGAATTTTTGCCATTAATAGCCAAAATCCCAGCCAAAGTCTCAGGGACCCACGAGGTCAATTAACAGTCAACACCCCTATGATCTACACTGATTCTAGTAATATAATTTTGAAATATGAAATAAAAATTTCAGGAATTAACGTATTTCAACATGTCTTAGTTTTTCTGTTTCAATTACCAAACGTCTATTTTAACGCATATATCCATACACACCAAAAAAAAATTCACATCATTTTTGGCGTCAATGTTGATGTAGAATGAAGTATTTTTGATCTTTGATGTAGGAAGGCGTAGAAATTTGATGTGAATTTTTCTTTGGGACAAATGGAACGATGCTTACAGGGCACTTTTGTTCAGTTCTTTGGTTTAGATTGTTTTCCTGTCATACCGATTTTTTGCTTAACTTAGCCGGTTGCCGGTAACTTCTGTCAAAGTAAGTAACCGTATTTCTTCCAACATCATTTTTTTCTTCTCTTTTCCAGCGATTTTCGTTTCCACACCAAAAATTAATTAAATAAATTGATCTTTTTTGATTCCTTCCTAAAATTTCGAAATGGTTTTTTGAGTTTGGTGAATTCCCAAATATATAATTCTATAGAATTGAAAGGTCATAATTTGTAATTTTTTGATGCTTTTATTATATTTTAACAGTTTCGTTATTTACATATTTGGTCTCAATTCGACAGCCATGAAAATTTGGGAGAAGATAATTCCCAAATAGCACGCTTCTTTCCGATTTCAATATCGATAATTTTTTTTAGATAATCGTAATTTAGAAGATTATCAACTGAAAATGCTTTTTTTGCGAATTCTTCTATAACCGTCTTCAATCCCTCATCCAATCCTTTATCCAATTTTATTCCCTGAATCAATTTCTCAACGTTAACTTTTGTTTTATCTTCAATTTTAATTTTATAATAGTCTGTTATCATAAAAATGAATCCTTGCCAATCCTTGTGCGCCAGCTCATACGTTTCCTCATTTTCCATTATTTCACTGTCAAAATCTGAACATATTTTATCATCATTAGATTCTATTTTTTCATTTGGAATTATAAGATTCGTTCATAGCTTACCGATTAGAAAACTTATTCCCAAACCAAACATTATTTTCTCAGAATTAACGTTGCGATGGTATACGTCATACCTATGCATACGCTTCGATTGAACAACCTATATGAATGCAACAATAAAAATAATTTTAAACTTTCGCATTTTGAATTCTCCGTTTTTAGTTCTCAAAAATCATGAAAACTCACGAAATTCTTGAATAAAATCAGCATATCCAATGGATGAATAATTTTTTTATTCAGTTCTTTTTCTTGATCCTGAATATCGGCAAGGCTTTGATCAAGCTTTGTCATAGCTATCAAATAGTAGGACTTCAATTCACCACGATACTTGAACACCCATCCACCACAATGATAAGCTTTTGGAATTCCGATTGTTTCTACCTTTACAGGACAACTATAATCATTCATTCGATCGATTGCTCGCCATTCTCTCTCCGCGTTGGCGAAATATTTTTCTGTGAAAAATTTGATTGCTACCGGATGATTATGTTTTACTAATCTCCCTGAAATGAAAATTGAAAATCATTTAAATTTCGAAATTCAAAGGATATAAATTGATCTTAGTAAACCTGCATAAACGAATCCCGTTCTTCCTTCGCCCAAAAAACCGTCTAAGAATAATTTGTCATCCGCGATCTTCTTTCCGACGTATTCACTTATCTCTTTTACTTCATTTTTAAAATTGGTCGGTTCTTTCTTACCGCAATTCTATCGAAATTATGGACATTTGAGAAAATTTTTGGGAATACAAAAATCATCTAATGTCTGACATTTCGAAATTAACACAATACTTACAATAAACGGCAAAGTGACGAATAGAAAAATTAAAAATTTCAATTCCATCGTCGATTAGTTTTAAGACTTTAAAACAAAAACTATGATGATTTATTACTTGAACTTTTAGAATAATATTGGTGACACTGCTGGATGTTCATCACATTTATATACGATTTTTTGCTGGTACCAGAAATTTAAACAGATGGTTCAGTATGAAAATAGTTCTCATGTATTTTTCGTTTATTCTTTTCGAAAATAATGAAAATCGATATTCGAACCTACGATTGGAATACAAAATTAAATTTGAACAATTACACAAATTTAATTCCAATCGAATATTAAAAATTCAAATTAAAGACCATCCAAACGTCGTAATGGAGATATTTGCGTTGGATAGTGTGGAACATTTTTGTTTTCTAAAGAATGACGTGCAAAATTGGACCAATGAGGGAGACATTCATTCGGTTTTGAATGAGTAGAAAAGAGACGGATATACACTGCCAGTCAAAAGTTTGGGACCACCCTGAAAAAACTTCATTTTTGAATTAATCTTGTTTATTTTCATGTGGATTGGAACTTTTTCGGTATGAGAAGAAAGGCTACTCAAAGAATGAATATACCAAATGTTAATGAGTATCTTCTGAACCTCAATTATTATTCGTTCAATTGTCAATACAAACAAAGGAGGAAATGGATGATATGACGGGTGCCTCTAGATGGAAACAGAAAATTTACATTTAATGAAATCCATTAAATGCAAATTTTCTGGCATGTGAAAATTATAATTGCGACGGTGAACAATAAAACGCAGACATGTTTTGAACAACTTACACAAATTTGATTCCATTCGAATATTAAAAATTCGAATTGAAGACTCTACGAATGTCGTAATGATGATATTTGCGTTTGATAGTGAAAAATATGTCTGGTTTGAAAATTTCAGTATTTGTTTTTCTAGTGGATTTCATCATTAAATTCAAATTTACTGGTTCTATGAACGAATAGTAATTGAGGCTCAGAAGATAGTTACTAACATTTAGCATATCTATTCTTTGGTATCATCAACAATTTTAGAATACATTTGAAATGAATTTCCTTAATGACCCTGCATAAACGTAACACGCTCGGTTTTAGATGATTAACGTTTCAAAAAAGTTTCAATAATTGTCTCATAAAAACAACCATTTTCTGAAAAAAACAAGCAGAATTCGATCGTACCGAATTCAAAAAAATATGCACCACAGGTCGTACCAAATACCAAACGTTAGAATGATATCAAAAACTCGTCTTTTGAAATCGATCCGAATTGAAAACATAATTTTTTTGTAAATTTCGAGAAATTCAAAGAAAAATATCAAAGATCCATATAACCTTAAGGTTCCAAAACCTAAAAAATCCTTCAAAAACCACTAAAACCTGAATTTGGCTCCGTGGAGCACAGCTGGTGGCTTCCAAATTAGGAAGCATCATAAAAAAACCTCATAATTTTCATTAGGCTTCATAGAATCT